>CM035122.1:157526672-158034172 GCA_020205555.1 Panax stipuleanatus
CAATAATCACATTTAAGATGTGCTCGGCAAGTTTCGGAGGTGTGCCCAGGTCTGCCACAAATTTCACATTTCAAATGAGAATTTTTAGGTGTGAAATTTTTTTCATAATTCCGTGAGTTGTTTCTTACGGCAAAGGCCGTATTGTCAGACACGGGTGCACTTCCCTTTGATACTGCCCGTTGTCTTTCATCCTGGAGAATGAGAGAATTAGCTTTGTTAACAGTAGGAAGTGGATCCATGAGTAGAATCTGTCCCCGAACAGCAGCGTAAGTTTCATTAAGGCCCATGAGAAATTTCATAGTCTTTTGACTTTGTTGAAATTGCAGAACCTCTTTGACAGTGCCGCAAGTGCAGGATGGAATAGAACACAGTGCGTCTCGTTCATCCCAGAGGCCCTTTAGTTTGGTGTAATAAGCACCAATGGTCATGTTGCCCTGTTTACAATCATGGATTCCTTCTTCAACATGAAAGAGATGGACACTATTGATGCGTGAAAAACGCTCCTCCAGGTCAGCCCAAATTTCATGAGCAGCCTCGTTGTATACTACACTTGCTCCGATATCGTGTGAGATTGAATTGAGAAGCCATGATTTCACGAGATTGTTGCACCGCGTCCATTGTTGGAGTTCTGTGGTGGATGTAATTGGTGGTTTTTGGATGGTGCCATTGATGAAGCCTTCTTTATTTTTGATGCTGAGGGCCATGAGCATGGCACGACTCCAAGTGCTGTAATTGTCCTCATTCAATAGTTGAGTGACAAGAACAACTCCAGGTTGATCGGAGTGGTGAAGATAAAAAGGATCATTTGGATTGCAATATTTGTCGGCCTCAAGCATGGTTTGCTTTCCTGCCATAGATGACGGCTGAAGGAAGAAAAGAAGAGAAAAAAAAACTAGGGTTTTTGGTTGTCAGGAGAGTTCCTGCTCTGATACCATGTAAGAAATTAATATTCTGTGTATTGTATTCATTGAAAGAAAGGGATATATATATACAGAATAGGGATCAATTTAGGATCCTCAATTAAAACCTATACACAATCATTGCCTAATTTACATTCCTACATAAATGGAAAACCAAACAATAAAAGTTGACCGTCCATAGATCAAGGAGTAGATCAAGGAGATTACATATTTTATTCCTTAACAGTCCCCAAAACCAAAACCAAATGCCTATTTAAGAAGTATGTGATGCGAGTTGCCAAGTGTCGCATTGCATTCTGCTTCTCTCTTCTCTCTCCTCTCGAGTTCAATTCCCCCCTCTACTCTTCTTTACTCCTAGGTTGCCCTCGAAATTTTACTCAATCACCAATCAGAAGAAAAGGAATTCGTGCCCAAGGTTTGTGTAAGGATCTGAGATGAGGATTCCTTACTAAGCTCAACTACGACTAGTCTCAATAGAGAATTAATCAACTAGAGAGAAGATCCAGAAGAAGGGAGAGAGAGATGTAGACTGAATCAGAATTTAGAGAGAGAAAGTCAATTCATCAAATCATTCATAATCCTCACCAATACAATGTGACGCTATAGATATCTAACAACCACTACCTCAGCTCACAGCTCACGCATAGCAAACTTACAGATAAATGCTTGATAGGCAAAAGACTAAAGTAACCTTACAATAGATAAGAGAAAGACACTAATACCCCCCTTATAGCAGAATGTTATGTTTATTCCTTCATGATGGCATCCTTACAATCCACCCTCCATAAGAACAACCTTGTCCTCAAGGTTGAAAGTGAGGGAATTGCTTCTGAAAATTTACCCCATCCTCCCAAATAGCTTCTGATGGTAGAGTATTGGATCATTGAATCAAAACTTCAACAGCTGTAGCATTGTTCCTTTTAACCATCTTCCTGTCCAGAATAGCTAATGGTTCCAACAAAAAAAAACTGATCTTGAGCATCCAAGTAAAGAAGATCAGCTGAACTGGAATATTTGGAGCTAGTTTGCCAAAGAAATTCTGGTATAAGGTAAACTGCTTGTAAGGTTTGATTCGTAGATAGACCAAATCACCAACCACAAATGACCTTTCACTTCTGGACTTATCTGCATCCCAAATGGTGAATTCCTTCACTTGAATAGAATTGGAAATTGGACCAGAAACTCCTACTTCTCTATACATTGCCAGAATAAAGGCTGCACATGTTGATTTCCCATCACTGTACACCCATTCATCTTGTTTCGGAATGAGAAGTAATTGATCAAAGGTTAAACCTCGTGATTCAGTCTCCGCTAGAATTCCATACAAATCCAAATCCTTAGTCCCAAGTCGCTTATTCAAAGCTTCATTCCACATTTTTGCAGCATATGCAGGCTGCATTCTAGACCCCATAAACATGACAGAAGTGACCACATGAGTATATCAAGATGTGGAGGATAGTTGTCAGCTATGGTGTCAATACAACTGGATATCATGTTGTGGTAACCATATGGCTTGCCAGATGAGGTAACATCTGCAGAATATAATATGTCTTGACCAATTTCGACAACTTCTGCCTGAACTTCCTCCCATTCACTATCCTTCCCGTCACAGGCTAAAACTTGCTCTTGAATCTCGATCAATGTATCAGCCAATATAGCCAGTATCTTTGCAGGAAGTGGCATCACTGTCCACGTGCAGTTAAGACCCTTCCCCAGTAACCTATGATGTAAGAGTCGCCCTTCAAACTTCGGACGTGAATCCACTACAACAACACGAAAGATTTTACCAAGCTCATGGGCATGTGTTAATATCATTTCAACAGCAGACGATGACCCATATGTGAGAAGAACATCCCCATCCCTGACTTTTGTTACAGCATGACTTACTATCACCTCATCAGCTAGTATTATTTTCTCATTTATAAAACAATCAATATCTGATAGAAGAGTTGTTTTCGTTTGTCTCAGAGAGAGTCAAAGGTAAGTTGGCAATTCGTGTTTTAATGAACTTAATTGCATTTCCCATGCCAATTGCCTTAATAGCAGCATAGAGGACCTGCTCAACAACTCCATTGTTGATCACAGTCGAGAACTTAGCAACAGCTGAAAACATGTGAGCATAAAGAAAAGGATATTCATGCACCCTTGTTACCATGTCCTCAGAAAGTATTTTCTCTAAAAGGTTCCACAAATTGACTCCAAAAAGGCCAGAAACCTCTATTTCAAGTAATTGTACAGACACAGAAGCCAAAGCCAAAAGATTAGCCTCCCTCATTCTCCACTAGCCAGGAAAATCAGCAGCTTCCTATTATTGAGACTCAATAAATTGTTTTCTAGCAGCCTCTGTAACAGCATGAATTCCCTCTGTACCACAAGAACTTACAATCTCTTCCAGCAAAAGGAAACCAGAAACACGGCAACTGAAGGTGTTTTCATCCTCATCTGCAACATATTGATTTACATCCAGTGACTAAGTATGAACCTGTTGTAAGATCCCTACTTTTATTGACTTTTATGAAATTAAATTCTAATTTAATTTATGATTGTTATTCTAAAATTGTAAAATGTTAAATTGATAAATGGTCAAATGAACAATTAATCGAATAAATGAGCAAATAAAGAGGAAAGAAAATAAATTTTTTGGAAAAACAGCCCATGTGGGCGGCTGAGTGAGGAGTATTACGGGGGGGACAAGGAAATGTGGGAGACAAAGAAAATAAGGGAAAGAAAGGAAAGGAAGAAAAGAAAGAAAAAGAAGGAGAAAAGAGGGAGAGAGAAAAGAAAAAGAAAGAGAAAGAAACAAAAAGAAAAGAAAAATGAATAAGAAGGAGACTTCCTCCATTCTCACTTCCACTCACGGGAAACATCTGAAAAATTAGAGAGTGTGGGAAAAGAAGGAAGAGAGAGAGAGGGGGGGGAGAATATGAAGAGAAAGAAGAAGAGAAGGAAGAAGAAGATGAAGAAGAATGAGAAATGAAGAAGGAATTAAAAAGGTATTTTAAAATCTTTGATTTATTCTTAGATTTATGAATTTTATTGAGTACATATTTATGTATGTATTGAATGATTTAAACTTGCATAAACATGAATCAAATGAGAGAAATCAAGAAATCAAATGAAAAACGAAATCTGGAAATTTTTAGAAAAAATTAGTTTACTACTTGATTTTGTAAAATCCATAACTCTTTGTGTATAATGAGTTAGGAGATGAGCCATATATCAAAAGAAAGCCCTGGAAGTAAGCTAAACACAGAAATTTGAATCACCCAAAAAATTCTTTGTAGATTTTTCTTGGTGACTGTTTGAGTGAAACTGGTCCGAAGGACTCATAGTCCGAAAAATCAGTGTCCTTAAGCTTTATTGCGTAAATTATAATTCTTAATCCGACCGTTGGATCGTTGTAATTTTTGAATATGTTATACATATATAAGTTGAGTATATGTCCACGAATTTTGAACCGTTAAAGAATAACGTGTGATTTATTATGAATTTTAAGAGGTGACTGATTTAGAATTTTTGTAGCAGAATTTTCAGCAACATACCTTAAGTTTTAATAATATTTTAAAAAATTTTGAAGTGTTAGTAAGCTCATGAGGTGTCGGGATGTAAACGCACAAGTAACGAATAAGTTATGATAAATATTTATATATTTATATTTTTGTATTTTATCATCACTTGAGATGGTGGCTTAGTGGTGGGAAGCCAGACATAAATTCCCATTAACGTAAGTGAGTTGTGCCGATGAAGACACCACTAAGGCCTCTAAAATTTTTGGAGATCATGTATTTATGCATGTAATTATTTATTACATACGGTAATAAATAACAATTATGATATTATAAGACCAGCTGAAAGTATTGTGAGTTCATAATAATGATTGTGAATAATTGTTGAAAGATTAAAAATACGTAAAATAATTGTTGAATAAGGGCGTTGATTAAAGATAAGTGTGATATACAGATGTTTGTTCAATTATTTTCTTTTTACGAAAGTAATTTTGGCAGGACTTGCCGACACTCTATTTGTCCTAAAGTAGTATGGACCACAACTCTATTATTGAACAGATTTTGTTAAAACGTGTACAATTTTATTTAATTTTCTCTGTGGAACCACAAATTCCACTACCACTATTTTTATATAGCTCATTTGGTTATTTTGTCAAAACGGGTGTGCTAGTTGTTTCCTCGATTTTCAATATAAATAGGTTACTTGGTTGAGTAACTAAACACACACGATGACTATACCAAAAAATATAAAATTCTTTTGTTACAATATTGTGAGGATAATATTGTGAGTATTTCTTTTGAGTGTAAGGTTACTCTAAGTGTTGATAAAGAATGCAAGCAGTGTTCAAATTGATCAATTTCATAGAAAGCATAATCCAATCACGTGTTAAGGTAAGGGGTATCACTTTTTCTTAATATGGTAAAGGAATATCATTTTTTTTCATACTCCATATTATTGTAAGAGATTATTATTCGTTCTTCAGCTTATTATTAAATGGTGAAAAGTTCTGAAATGATTAGAATATCTTTAATGGTTTATGATTCATCTAATATCTTGACCTGAATCTTTCTATTTAGTTTTAAGTTATTATGTTTGATCCGGTAACTTTATATTTACTTGAATTTTATATTCTAATCGATTTTCTGAATATCGTGTTGGTAATTTAGACTCTGGGTGATTAAGTTGAAAATTAATAAAGATCTATTTGTATCTTATTATATATAATTGTGGTGAAATTTCTCTTTGGCCTGTAGTACAAAGATGAAATATTGATTGGTATACAGTTGAATATCTTTGGCCCGTAGTGCAAAGATGAACTGTTGATCGATGAATATCTTTGGCCTATAGTGCAAAGATGAACTATTGATGAATATCTTTGGCCTGTAGTGCAAAGATGAGCCGTTGATTTATGAATATCTTTGACATGTAGTGCCAAGATGAACTATTGATGAAAAATATCTTTGGCCCGTAGTGCAAAGATGAATTTATTAGCATGATTATGAACAGTAATTGTGACCATAATTTTTGGTGTTTCAGGTAAAGACAGGTGATGAAAGTTCTGTTTGTCTTGGGTACAACGAAGAACTGTTGATGGGTATTACAGGAAATAAAATATTGATGATGGACTTTTAACATGGAGAAGATAATAGACATTATGGTATATTGACTCTTCTAATGGATTGTTGATTCCGCTGTAATTATGGTTGATAATTTTTATCGTCTACCATATGTTTTAAATCTCTGATTTATTACTGATGAATACTATTGATAATTTAATTATCTTAGTCTTGATATTATTTGCTGGGCTATTTGTGCTCACCCCTTTTGCTTCACAATTCCTTTCAGGAAATAAAAGTGTAGCTGAAACTAGCAGAGAGAACCTGAGTAGAAAGTGGTGTTTCAAATTAGTCACAGTCCTCATCAAGTTATAGAACAGCGTGACATAATAATTGTAATGAGAACTTAAAAATGTGTGGGTCGTACTTTATACGACATTTAACAGTTGATTTTGGTGAATCAAATAGGGTGATGCAAACCCGACTTTGAAAGCGTCAAAAATGCACCCCATTAGAATAATGAGAGCAGAAATCTTCTCGAGTTCCTTTGAGGACTTGAAATAAATGTTGCTTTATTTGATACGCCGTTATATTAATTTGAGTGCGAATCATGTCATACTATATACGATATGATAATAGTTATAAAAAGGAAGATTTGTATTTGAATTTTGTTGAGGGTATTTCTGGCGACTCAGAATAGGTGGGTTATGTATTGAACCTGTTTTGGAGGCGTCATATTTAGTATCAGAGCTTAGGGATATGATCTCTAGCGGAGATTCGGGATTAGAACTAAGAGGGGAGAGACGAGTAAAATCCTTCACTAGTGTGTGTCCTACCTAAGTTGATTTTTGTTACTTAATTAGTTGACAAATTGTGATATGTCAATTAACCTTTGTTTTGATGCTGTATTCTAGAATGATATCTGAAATACAGGAGATGAGCAATGGATGAACCATGAGATAGAGAGAGCGGCCTAGGAGTTAAAATTTGAAATCCTTAACTCTACGGAATTCCAGGTACGTTTATAAATTTCGGGGACAAAATTTTATAAGGTGGGGTGATTGTAAGATCCCGATTTTTATGAAATAAAAGTCTAATTTAATTTATAATTGTTATTCTAAAATTGTAAAATGTTAAATTGATAAATGGTCAAATGAACAATTAATCGGATAAATTAGCAAATAAAGAGGAAAGGAAATAAATTTTTTGAAAGAACAGCCCATGTGGGCGGCTGAGTGAGGAGTATTACGGGAGGACAAGGAAATGTGGGAGACAAAGAAAATAAGGGAAAGAAAGGAAAGAAAGAAAAGAAAGAAAAAGAAGGAGAAAAGAGGGAGAGAGAAAAGAAAAAGAAAGAGAAAGAAACAAAAAGGAAAGAAAAATGAATAAGAATGAGACTCCCTCCATTTTCACTTCCACTCACGGGAAACATCTGAAAGATTAGAGAGTGTGGGAAAAGAAGGAAAAGAGAGAAACAGAAAGGGGAGAATATGAAGAGAAAGAAGAAGAGAAGGAAGAAGAAGATGAAGAAGAATGAGAAATGAAGAGAAAATTAAAAAGGTATTTTAAAATCTTTGATTTATTCTTAGATTTATGAATTTTATTGAGTACATATTTATGTATTTATTGAATGATTTAAACTTGCAGAAATATGAATCAAATAAGAGAAATCAAGAAATCAAATGAAAAACAAAATCTGGAAATTTTCAGAAAAAATTAGTTTACTACTTGATTTTGTAAAATCCATAACTCTTTGTGTATAATGAGTTAGGAGATGAGCCATATATCAAAAGAAATCCCTGGAAGTAAGCTAAACACAGAAATTTGAATCACCCAAAAAATTCTTTGTAGATTTTTCTTGGTGACTGTTTGAGTGAAACTGGTACGAAGGACTCATAATCCAAAAAATCAGTGTTCTTAAGCTTTATTGCGTAAATTATAATTCTTAATCCGACCGTTGGATCGTTGTAATTTTTAGATATGTTATACATATATAAGTTGAGTATATGTCCACGAATTTTGAACCGTTAAAGAATAACGTATGATTTGTTATGAATTTTAAGAGGTGACTGATTTAGAACTTTTATAGCATAATTTTTAGCAACATACCTTAAGTTTTAAAAATGTATAACTTAATGATTTTAAATCTGATTTGGGTGATTATTGAGGCTAAATTGGAGAATTTGAAGTCTAGTTGCTGTTAAAATTAATTATTTTGACAAATAAATTTAATTAATGGTGGTAATACCATAATAGTGGACTGATGTTTTAAAAATAAATTGTCACATATGGGTTTCTTAAGTTTTGTTATTAACTTACAAGTTTCGGTATGTTAATTATGAAATTTGGTGAAAAAACTTATAATATTAATTTATAATTTCTGGACAGTTTAGGAAAATTATAGAATAAATTAAATATTTTTTTGTATTTTTAAGCTATTTATAGTTAGTTTAAAAATAGAGAAAACTAATGAAAAATTCTATGAATGGTGAAAAATTATGAAGTTTAGTAAAAAAAATCTTATAATAATATAAGATTAATATTGGTGATATTTTAAAGATATAAAAGTATGTGGAGTTAGTATTTCTATTTTGAAGCTATTAAATGATAGTTTTTATAAATAGAAATAATTATAGAAAATTGTCGGATAATCCGAAAAACATGGAAGTTGTTTGGAAAATTCAGAATAATATTTTAAATATTTTTGAAGTGTTAGTAAGCTCATGAGGTGTCGGGATGTAAACGCACAAGTAACGAATAAGTTATGATAAATATTTATATATTTATATTTTTGTATTTTATCATCACTTGAGATGGTGACTTAGTGGTGGGAAGCCAGACATAAATTCCCATTAACGTAAGTGAGTTGTACCGATGAAGACACCACTAAGGCCTCTAAAAATTTTAGAGATCATGTATTTATGCATGTAATTATTTATTACATACGGTAATAAATAACAATTATGATATTATAAGACCAGTTGAAAGTATTGTGAGTTCATAATAATGATTGTGAATAATTGTTGAAAGATTAAAAATACGTAAAATAATTGATGAATAACGGCATTGATTAAAGATAAGTATGATATACAGATATTTGTTCAATTATTTTCTTTTTACGAAAGTAAGTTTGGCAGGACTTGCCGACACTCTACTTTTCCTAAAGTAGTATGGACCACAACTCTATTATTGAACAGATTTTGTTAAAACGTGTACAATTTTATTTAATTTTCTCTGTGGGACCACAAATTCCACTACCACTATTTTTATATAGCTCATTTGGTTATTTTGTCAAAGCGGGTGTGCTAGTTGTTTTCTCGATTCTCAATATAAATAGGTTACTTGGTTGAGTAACTAAACACACACGATGACTATACCAAAAAATATAAAATTCTTTTATTATAATATTGTGAGGATAATATTGTGAGTATTTCTTTTGAGTGTAAGGTTACTCGAAGTGTTGATAAAGAATGCAAGCAGTGTTCAAATTGATCAATTTCATAGAAAGCATAATCCAGCCACGTGCTAAGGTAAGGGGTATCACTTTTTCTTAATATGGTAAAGGAATATCATTTTCTTTCATATTCCATATTATTGTAAGAGATTATTATTCGTTCTTCAGCTTATTATTAAATGGTGAAAAGTTTTGAAATGATTAGAATATCCTTAATGGTTTGTGATTCATCTAATATCTTGATCTGAATCTTTTTATTCAGTTTTAAGTTATTATGTTTGATCCGGTAACTTTACATTTACTTGAACTTTATATTCTAATCGATTTTCTGAATATCGTGTTGGTAATTTAGACTCTGGGTGATTAAGTTGAAAATCAATAAAGATCTATTTGTATCTTATTATATATAATTGTGGTGAAATTTCTCTTTGGCCTATAGTGCAAAGATGAAATATTGATTGGTATACAGTTGAATATCTTTGGCCCGTAGTGCAAAGATGAACTGTTGATCGATGAATATCTTTGGCCTGTAGTGCAAAGATGAACTATTGATGAATATCTTTGGCCTGTAGTGCAAATATGAGTTGTTGATTTATGAATATCTTTGGCCTGTAGTGCCAAGATGAACTATTGATGAAAAATATCTTTGGGCCGTAGTGCAAAGATGAATTTATTAGCATGATTATGAACAGTAACTGTGAATTGGTATAACCATGATTTTTGGTATTTCAGGTAAAGACAGGTGATGAAAGTTCTGTTTGTCTTGGGTACAACGAAGAACTGTTGATGGGTATTACAGGAATAAAATATTGATGATGGACTTTTAACATGGAGAAGATAATAGACATTATGGTATATTTGACTCTTCTACTGGATTGTTGATTCCGCTGCAATTATGGTTGATAATTTTTATCGTCTACCATATGTTTTAAATCTCTGATTTATTACTGATGAATGCTATTGATAATTTAATTATCTTAGTCTTGATATTATTTGCTGGGCTATTTGTGCTCACCCCTTTTGCTTCACAATTTCTTTCAGGAAATAAAAGTGTAGCTGAAACTAGCAAAGAGAACCTGAGCAGAAAGTGGTGTTTCAAATTAGTCACAGTCCTCATCAAGTTATAGAACAGCGTGACATAATTGTACTGAGAACTTAAAAATGTGTGGGTCGTACCTTATACGACATTTAACAGTTGATTTTGGTGAATCAAATAGAGTGATGTAAACCCGACTTTGAAAGCGTCAAAAATGCACCCCATTAGAATAATGAGAGCAGAAATCTTATCGAGTTCCTTTGAGGACTTGAAATAAATGTTGGTTTATTTGATACGACGTTATAATAATTTGAGTGCGAATCATGTCATACTATATACGACATGGTAATAGTTGTAAAAAGGAAGATTTGTATTTGGATTTTGTTGAGGGTATTTCTGGCGACTCAGAATAGGTGAGTTGTGTATTGAACCTATTTTGGGGGCGTCACACCTGTTGTTCAATTATTTGGAGAAAAACAATAGTGTAATAAGCCAACTCATTGACGTTATATCCAAAAACCTTTACAAATCTTGCACTACCCACAATAGTCAATAGGAACCCAAATAACCTGGATGACAAAGGACTTAAGGCTTCTCTCTGCACCATCAGAGAACCGGAAAAGAGAAAGTGGGAGAAGCTGATTTGAGATTTTAAAATTGAAGTGTATAAAATATAATAAGACCGAATGAACAAACACTCCTTCAATTTTTCCCCCAGGGTCAAACACTCCTCTAATTGTCACACCATTTGAAACTTTTGCACTAGGCTCATTAGCAGTACTTAATGCCGCTTCGGCTTTATTAAGAAGATCCATTTGAAAGCATGATATGGCAAACAAGTATCTGAATTTAGCTATTTGTGGTTCCTTTAGAATATAATAAGCAGAGTAAGCTTGATTGCTTTGCAAATAACAGACAGCTAACAGCTGCAAATTTGTCTCCAAAGGAAACTCGGCGCAAAGACGCTCGCACATGAAGATTGTGTTCCGGTATATCCTGTGACGGAGACTGTTCTGCACACAGTCGATTATTATTGCCTCCATTTTGGAAGAAATTTCAAACTTCTGATCCTTGCTATTGCAAAATTCCACAGAAACTTTTCCAAATGTTTCTTCATTTTCATTTGGAAACATAAATTTCTGATTTGTCACATCTTCATAGATCTCAACACACAAGCAATCTTCATCTTGATTATAATCAGAAATTAAGACCTTCCTATTTGATATACCTCTTGTAGAGTTTTTATCAAACACCTTGTGAACCTCACCATTTCCTTTACTTCCATTTGTTGCAGCTTCGATTTCTTCATGATCTGGTAGTGTGATTTTCAGTTCCTGAATCATTTCGTTAGAAGCCCTTAAATCATCAATTGTCTTCATGACTTGCTTGAAATTTTCATTCATCGAACCCATCGAAATATGCAATTCCTTCATTGATTCCCGGATTATCTCCTTCATTTATTCCCGGATTTCCTCCAAATTGTTTTCTAGGGTTGCAGAATTTTGATTTCCAGTTACCATTGTTCTTGGGATCGGAACGGCTTTGATACCAATTGTAAGGATCTGAGATGAGGATTCCTTACTAAGCTCAACTGCGACTAGTCTCAATAGAGAATTAGTCAACTAGAGAGAAGATCCAGAAGAAGGGAGAGAGAAATTGAGAGAGATGTAGACTGAATCAGAATTTAGAGAGAGAAAGTCAATTCATCAAATCATTCATAATCCTCACCAATACAATGTGACGCTATATATATCTAACAACCACTACCTCAGCTCACAGCTCACGCATAGCAAACTTACAGATAAATGCTTGATAGACAAAAGACTAAAGTAACCTTACAATGGATAAGAGAAAGACACTAATACCCCTTATAGCAGAATGTTATGTTTATTCCTTCATGATGGCATCCTTACAATTTGTTGCTTCTTCATGAATTTTGCTTGAATTTTTAATTAGATTTTATTTAATTTGTTGTCGTTTTTATTCAATTGCTTGTTATAGATAATTCTAGGGTGCTTTGTTTTACTTTTGGTGGATTGAGTAATTGGATTTCTTGTTTCATTGATTTTGTTGAATTACTTTGCATGCATGGTTTTGATTTTACTTTTGTGGTTGTGATGTCTATATATTTTGGTGTAAGATTTAATTAGTTTGGTTGATCCATTATTCTATAACTGGTTCATGCTTGCAAGTTACTTGTTTATTGATCAAATTTGTGGTACTCCATCATATCCTGTGCAATAATGCAATCCAAATTCATCTGGTCACTGTCTAATGCCTACTGCTGCCCTATAAGCTACTTGTTTATTTATCAAATTTATGGTACTCCGTCATATCCTGTGCAATAATGCAATCCAAATTCATCTAATCCCTGTCTAATGCCCACTGCTGCCCTATTTTGTTTTATTTTTTATTTTTGAAACCTGTGGGATTGAGTGTAATAACCATAATTTTCTATTTTCTTACTTGTAAAGAATAACTCTATATTCTATCTGTTTGGATATGATTACAGCATGTATAAGTTTGTTTAGATGAAAATAATTGATATTAGGGGTGAAATATATCGGAATCATTCCTTTATGAAGTGCTCTTTCTTTTATTATTTTTCCCAATCATTTGAAACTTGTTTGACATGTGCGATGCATATGTTATCGTAGGTTTCAGTTTTTTTATTTTTGTCTAAGTTTCTCTTTCAGTGACACTTTTGTTGATGACTTGTTTGATTTGACGTGATAGATGTCCGTGCTAGTATTAAAGAACAATTTGGATCCCCTTTATTTTTTTAGCCATGATTTTTTTAAGACAACTTTGCTCGAGGACCGCGTGGAGTTTCTAGTGTATCTTGTGAATAAACTCTCACGGTCTTCCCAGTTCAGCAAGAATGTCTCTTCTAATCTTGTCCTGATTCTAAAAAATGTGAAAACGTATCGCAATTTCTGCTTCTTACAACATATTGTTCGTGGTTCTCTATGTTCTAAAGCAACTAACAATGCATTTGTTAAATGTTTTGGTCAGTTTTCCCTTTGAAATGTCGCATCACTCGTCTGTGCTTAGGCAGTTACTATGAGTTCATGCTGGCTGGTCGCGGTTTGCCTATGCCTTATGCATCATGGTTATATAGTAAAGCCACTCTCAGGGATAATTAGTTCTATTTTTCTATTTGCTTATAACAGGAGCCAATCAGTCGAACACAAGTTTTACAATGGACAGTAAGTGCATGGATGGGAAAATCTCAGAGTTACCGATATCGCCTTGCTGTCATGGAACTCAGAATCCATCTATTTGGTCATCTCCAGAAGGAGGGCGTAAAGTTGAAATCGGCATACAGATTTTCTGCAATTGATCTTTAAATATGAAGAATATAGTTGCTGTTGGGTTCGACATGGATTATACTTTGGCAAAATATAAGCCTGAAACATTTGAATCTCTTGCTTATGAAGGCACAGTCAAGAAGCTAGTCTATGATTTGGGGTATCCTCAAGAGGTTTGTTTTTCTACACACACAAACACTAATACATGAAAGCACAATCACACAAACACTTTTCACTATTTGCTAAGAAACTTGGATTTCATTGTGTTTCCTTTCAAAAAGAATTTGTACCCTATATTTTTCCGTGAGAGAGAAATTTAAAAATAGATTGTACTTTTCTTTAGTACTATGAATTTCTTTGGTTTACCTTTCCATTTTGAACAAGTCCTCTGTTATTAATGATTATTTCTATTTAGTTATTACTACCTCTGTCCCGCACAATTTCCAATTGTTTTTGTTCCAAAAACACTCTCATTTCTTTTAACGATTGTATTAATGACAGAATGTTCTCAAGTTTACCATCATAACTTCATTATCATGTATCACTTCTAAACTATACACTTCAGAAATTAGGGGTAAACGTGAAAGAAAAAAATCCTTAGAATTTATAAATTTTACAATGGGATTTTTGTGGAGCAGAGGGTGTATTTTTTTAAGTTTCTGGAGTCTGACGTCTAAACCAACAGCCTACTTGAGAAGATTGTTTTTCCGTTTTGTAGTTGTTGGAGTGGTCTTTTGATTGGACCTACATGGTCAGAGGCTTAGTTCTTGATAAAAAGAGAGGCAATATATTGAAGGTTTGTGTTTCTTGATTGCTCAATAGCTTATGTCCATAATATGCATATATTGTTTGTCTGAATATATATTCGTAGTTCTACTTGTTTTTCAGTTTTGTGGATAAGTATATTTCTATACTTTCCATATTTATCTTTTGCTTATTTATCCCACAGATGGATCGACATAAATATGTCAAAGTTGCATATCATGGATTCAAGGAAATGTCAAAGGAAGATAAAGTTGCTATATATGGAAGCACTCTGATACGAGATGCGTTTGATGAACCTGACTATGCACTCATTGATACCCTTTTCTCATTGGCTGAAGCATTTTTGTTCGCTCAACTTGTTGATTTCAAGGACAGCCAACCTGGATTTGTTCCAGAAGGCGCAGAGTAAGGAGTACTACTATTCATCCAACTTTGAATTTTATTTCATTAAGTTTCTAAAAGTGATGATCTAGTTCTGTAAGGTATTCAAGGCATAAAGCATACAACTGATTGCCCCATTTTCTTTCTCTTTTCTAACTTTTTGTGTTACTAATAATGTTCATTGAAGAGTGCACGGTGCAAAGAATTAGAGCTCTTTCTTGAAAAAGAAATAAAAACACAAAACAACTATAAGCAAATGATACCAAATCAAGCTCAAAAAGGAAAACACTTCAGGCAAAGGGGATTCGAGTTCGGTGGGGATTTGGCATGCGCGCGCGCACACACATATATATTATTGCTTCTACATCTGTAAATTTTAGTTGCTGCAATTATGAGCTTAGGTGAATAACTAATATTATTTTTACTCCTTAGATTCAAAACTTTTTTTTTTCTTTTCCTTTTAAGATTTGATTTGGACAAGGATCAATGCTTCTCTATATGCAATAAATAATATAATTTTTGTTGGGAATATTAATTAACACCAGCCTCGTTATTTGTCTTTATTAATGCTACATGTTACATTCCCACAGCTATTCTAGTTTGTACAAAGATGTTCGAGCTGCAGTGGACTTGTGTCATCGCGATGGAACTTTGAAGGAGATGGTTGCAAAAGATCGTAAAAGGTATCAAAAATGTTTTACAGAAGTAATTTGGAACAAATGAGCTTTTGGATGCGTTTTAAGTTTCCATGAATTTGCAGTTTGTTGGTAATATTATGCAACATGATGGTATCTACGGAAACCCCCCCCCCCCCCCCCCCAACCAAAACATATAAAAAATATATATATAAAGCAATAATAAGCAACAATAATTTTCTTTTAACAAAGTCGAGAGAACCTCACCATGCTTAACCAAAAGATTTTAGTCCAAGACCTCGTGATAGGTTCTCTTTTGGCTTCATTATTTTAGTCTCTCCAATTTTAGACCTTGTCATATATCACCTTGTTCCTAAATTTTTGAATCTATAGTAGGAAAATAAGGTAATCATAAAACATAAAAATGTTTTTGAGTTTATTGTTTCATACTCTTAGTTAACCATTTTGCTGTTTGTATGCTAGGTATATTAATGAGGATTTCTCAATAGTTCCTATGTTAAAAATGCTAAGAGATTCTGGTCGTGCAACATTTTTGGTGACAAACAGGTAATATATTTATGTCTTTACTTATATCGCTTCAAATTCGAAGGTTGAGATGCACTATTGAGTGAAGTATTATAGGGTGAAATGATATATATATATATGCACACATGCCCGCACACAAACGCACACATATATATATATGTTGTGCATCGTCTATCTGTTCACTAGATTACAGGGAAAAATGAGTGAATGCATTTTGTTGTTTAAGTTTCCATTTTCTAACCATTTGAATTTTGACATTTTTACTATTCAGGGGGGTATATTAATGTGTCACTTTATGTGTTTGATACTAACTCCTTCCCAAAATGAGGGCCCACATTGTCTTTGTCATGTCCCAAAATGATAGCCCATTTTCAGTATCAATGTACCCCAGATCCTTTATACTTGTGAACGATTGATTAGTCTTGGTCATTAATTACGTTAATACTTTTTTTCCTTAAAACTTCGTCCTTTAAATGCTTTCTCTCAGTTTGGGACGGATGGATTACTACTTGTACATGGAAAGAATTTTCAAACTAATTAATCTTGCACATTTTTTAATGCACATCTGGATATTTATGGAGATTAGTTACTCCAGTGTGTAATGCAGATAATTTCTGTTGGTCTGTGTTTTCTATATGAATGAATCTATTTGGTAGCAATCATAACTCTTTCTTGAATTAAATTATATGAGAAATGTATTATTTTCATTGGTAATTTTCTATACATTATTTTATCATTTCAAGCTAGTTAGAAATAGTGCCAGATATTTCCATTTCATACAGAAGACCTGCTCCATTTGTGACATATCTGAGTACTCTTCTCATCTTTTATGTTGTTCACAAGTCATCAGGGGTCTTTTCATACTTATCACCTTCTCATTCCAGCTGGATAATGTTTTGATGAGTGAACCAGGCACAACTCACTATTGCTTCATCCTTCTTTTCATTTTCTTCCTGTCTAAATGATGCAATCAAATTGATTTTAAGGTGTTAGTTTTACCAAGTCTGGGCTATACTCATGCTAAGATAATCAAGAATGTTAACTATATTTGTTTCAGCTTGTGGGATTATACAAATGTTGTGATGAACTTTCTCTGTGATCCTAATCCACTGGGTGGTAGCCTGCAGTTCAAGTTTTGATTGGCTTCAGTACTTCGATGTTGTCATTACTGGAAGGATCATTTTTCATTCCTATACTTTTATAACGTGCTGCATTTATGTACTTTTGCTACCCTCTCCCCCAATCTTCTTTTTTATTTACTCAAAGTAATCTGATGATTCTGATTGTGACATGAGGTTGTAGCTCAAATACTTGCATATGTTATAGTGCTTCATTACCTGCATCCTTTTTTCACCTAATAAATTGCATAATCAGTTGGACCTGGGTGATTTGGTGGGTTCTGGTGGTGTAGGGATTAGCAAATTCTGTATTAATATACTGTATAGGTGATTCAACCTCAATGAACTGTAGTTATTTACCTTTTCGGACTGTTAACTCTAACATGTTGTTCTTACTATCTGAGTGCCATTTACTTATTTGTAGCTTGCTCTTATTTAAAAATTTGTGAGAGCCGTTGTTGGTGATGGGGTGACTGACTCAAATGTTTTGAACTGCTTTGTTTTTGAGTTCCTTGTATATCAACCGAAAAAATATCTACTGAGCTTTCAAACAATGTGATGGTATATTATGAACTGCTGTAGTGTGGTTAGGATGTAGATGTTACTCAATGCATATGTTTGGCAAAATTTGCCTAGCTTTGGTGCTTATAATTTTTAAAATTATGAAGAATTTATTGTTTGTTTCAGTGCAAAACCAGGTTTTTTTCTTGAGAATCGTGCCAATCTCTTCGAGGTTGAGCCTGAATCTGGGATGCTTCTCAACACTGATAATGGCACTCCTATGGCTCTGGTTAGTGTAAAGGCTCAGATATTGTTTAAACTTTAATGTGTGTTACGTTATCTAGACTCTTCTTATTATTGTGACTTGGATCTTATTTTTCTATTTACAAGGTGGGAAGCACTTCTATAAAACTCCCTCTGAAGAGCCTGAAAAAGTCTTGGAAAGTTTTTCAGGTAAATTTAGAAAACTGCCTTTTAACGGTTTTAGAGTTTACTGAATGTATAACAATTTGTTGTGTGCCTTCAATTCCTTCAATTCCAAAGTCATTTGTAAGACTCTTAATGTCGCAACTCGGATGATTAGTATCAACCTTCTTCTTTTTTTTTTTTCAGGGAGGCAATGTTGGTCATTTGTATAAGCTCCTTTCTATTGAGTCAAGTTCACAGGTTTGTGCCAAGATGGTTAGGTAATATTCTCTTATATTTTTGGTGGTTTTCTTTGTTATGGATACTAGGCTACTAGCAAGATACTATCTTCTTTAATTTTGATTTCATTTATCGAAAGGGGAGAACTTCTTTATAAATATTATTAGAAATTTACATTGTTTCTGAATGAGGTCGGGTGGGAAATAATCAAATAACTACTCTTTTTTTTATTGAAAGGATAATTACATTTCAACATTAATCGTGTATTTGTGTGTAGACTTGAAATTGTTATCTTGACTTTGAAAGTTAATGAATGTAATGGTTTTCATGCTATAATGATTAGCATATAATTGAAGGCATGTATGGTTATATTCCTTGAAGAAGTGAATCCAATTTATAGATGAAATGTTCACTCCAATAAAATGCTTGATTTTTTAAAGTATGAAAATCTAATGTGCTGTTCAATTTTACTAGGTTCTGTATGTCGGAGATCACATCTATGGAGATATATTACGCAGTAAAAAAGTTCTAGGTATAACCTTCGACATTTCTTTACGTATTCTCTAAGTAATTTTTCTCGTCACTGCATTTTCTGATATGGTGTTATAATTTTCTTATGGATATGAATGAGCATTATTTAAGGTTATAGATTATCAGTTAGGCTTGATAATGTGTATCAGTAACTTCTGAAAAGGACAGAACTACTAGAATAATGGTACAGTGAAAACTGACATGATGTTGATTATGTGCTACACAAGCTGTGAAAAAGTTTCAAGAGTCTGTTCATCTTATTTTGAAAATAATTTAAAAGCTAGGTATACCTGGGATTCCAGACATATGCTTTTCTTTTGATTTTCACTAACTAGAGTTTGGTTGGGGGTACCTTTCCCACCCCCAAGACCCTGGATACTCTCAACTGCCAGTTATTAGTATTTTGGCTTTAAATCAGGTTTGCATTTCCCCTACGCTCGATTGGTATTTAGGATTTGGAATCAAACTTACATTGCACTTATGAAGGATATGCAGTAAAACCGTGAGACCCACCATTCAAGCTGGTTGGTACAAAATAGTTTCACTTATTGGTCTAGGCCAAACAGGCAGTGAGTGGAAAGCCTTTAGCTAGGAAGGATACTTCTTGCATGAATATCACAATAAATTGGCTTTGTGGTTCTTACAAACTAGGCCTCTGCTAGTAACTACTGTTCATACGATCAAGCGCGATTTAGCTTTGTAGTTCATACAAGCTATATGATATTGGTTCCACACTGGCTCAATAATGTTAGCAGCATTTTGTAACCTCTCTCTTGACTTTGAATTTGAATTTGAATTTGAATTTGATTTCCGAGTTTAGACTACTTTTTATGCTCTATTGGCAATCATTAGTTTAGAAGGTGAGAGCTCCGAGTGTTCTCAAGTTCCAATATTGAATTATCTGTTGGAGAGGAGATGCATAGATGTTGAGTATATTTATAAGAGAGACTATTTTCTTCTCTGTAATCTGTCCTTAAAGGCTTATATTTCCAACAGTAGCAAAATTACATATTTAAGTATGAATTTGGCAAAGTGAAGAACTAAGCTGGAATGGGAGATGGAATCTGATTGACATTATCTAAATCTCTTTGGTGTATAAATGTTTTAATTGGAATATAAGATTATGATGTTGGTGCTCTATTAAGTTATTAATAATTATGTACTCCCTGTGAGGAGAAGAGAGTTACTTTTTCTATAATATAAAAGTTTGAACAAGGTACAAGTTGACATAATATTAGTAGATACTATTTTAATTTTTAATAATTTTTTTTTAAATATTAACTATAAACACTTGAGATTTTATTATCAGAAAAAGAAATCCTTCAATTCTTTTTTATGTATAAGTTTGTCCTAATAAAAGTAGGATCTCATTCCTAGATGGAGGGAGAATTATAATATTTAATTCGTTTCTTTTTTTTTTGTAGCTCATTATTCCTCAACTGTTGTTGGGTTTATATCATGTGTGAACAGGTTGGAGAACAATGCTTGTTGTTCCAGAGCTTGAGAGGGAGGTTGAACTTCTATGGGAACCCGCAAGGTATTGATTCATTTTTGAGGTTTAAATTCTCTACTAAATGTAAATTAGTAAATTTAGTGATTTCGAGTATTTTGTCATCTCAATATATTTAAATCTCGAGATTCTCTAATGTTTGACTAAATTTTGTTTGACCTTAGTGACTTGTTTCCACTTTAGTTGCTTGAGGTTTTAAATTTCTTAAATATATCTACTAGAGAGGTGGAATGACGGTGTGCCCATTCACACTCCATAGTTATTTTTCCCTTTACATAGGTAGTTAGTTCTATGTTTTTCTTTCCTTTCCTTTTATTTATTTTCTATTTCTCTTCGTAACTCCGTACCAATTAGTGGATTTACATAGCAATTCTGTGTTTCTTTTGTTTGCTCAATTTGAATGTACACTAGAAATATGGTTTCAGATTTAGGCATATGCTACTCACTTCTGGCATGCAGCGTACTTGAGGTAAGCATTTTGAATTGCAAGATAAATACGCTGAATGGATAAAGGAGTGAAGATAACATAAGAAGGTGTTTCATAATAGGAAATGAAACATCGGCAAACTGATCCCCTTGGGTGTGATACTCAACAAGTTGAAGCGATGATACCAAGGCTCTAATACACCTTTTGGACCCAGCTTGACCCAAAAGTTTAAGTTCATAGATCTTCTCAACCTTGTCTTCAAGCCTTCAAATGCTACTCCAATGTGGGACTATGTCAACAATTTTTGTGAATTAATTAATTAATTAGAATCAACAAATTTATTACCCAGGTCAAGAGGTATGATGTGTTGTTTTTTGTTGTGTTGTGTACTCAATTACTTTGAAATGGGTCATCTATGTGTCTTGTACTTTGACAAGCAGAGCACTAACTTCTTGCACTTCTTTGAGATCATTTGTAACCATTTTGATTATTCAAACGCTGACAATCAAGGATCAGCGTAACATTTCGTTCTTAGTTGACTTTTCAATTTTTTTACTTTTTAAGTATTTCTTTCTATTCAGTTTCAAGGAAACCAATTTCAACACTATTTATGTGCATATAATCCTTGTAATGTAACCTGTGCTCATCTTCTCTGCTGCACAGCAACTTCAGGTCGTTGAGAAATGAACGTGATTGCTTTGAAAACAAAATACATCGTCTGAAGTGGTCTCTCAAGTAAGTATCTACCCTTCAACATGAGTATAGCCATCGCCTTATCCTGCAATGCAATCCCCAAACACTCGCACTCCAAAATGAAAAATCCGACAAAAATAAATAATTAAAAGTCCACTGGCATTAATTTTGCTCTATGAAATCTTGAAGTTAGGTAATAAATTGTTTGAACAGATTCTGTTGAGCGAGTGTCCAGTTGAGTATAATCAGTCCGTTAGTTTTGTTGAACGATAAATTGGATTTACCTTGTGAATGTCGATTTATGTTAACTCAAGTTATATTGCCCAAGGATTTTATTGTGCTGGCAGTTGAATCTGTCTTAGATTACCTTACATAATGTTATCATCTTTGCTTATTGTTTCATTCTGTGGACTGTCGTATATTGGTTCAGGTTTGAAGGTGTAAATGTTGATGAGAAGCAAAAGCTATATTCTGAACTTGAAAAATTGGAGGTTTGTCCTTGTAATTTGTTCTTATGCAATTTTAATTCCATGTTGAATAAGAGGTATTTGGATGTCCCTTAGATTGAAATCACAATCATGCTATGCTATTTTGTTTTCTTCCCAGTTGATACATTAATTAGTTTTTATGAATTAAATCTAACAATGCTATCACAGTTATTTGGATATGATGTTGAAAGGGCATTAGCTATTGGCAGTTCATTTCTGGAAATGTTAGCTTGTCACATGTTCTATTTGTTCAGCTCTTATGGGTTTATGGTACATGGACTTTGTTATGAGTTTTATCAATTGGAAGTAAATTAATGTCATGCGTGATGTCCTCTACAACTTGAAATTCTTGCAATGGAGTTTTCCCTGATGAAAAGTACAATGATTTTTATCATACTTTAATTTTCTTATGTTTCTTTTATAGTCTGTAAGGGAGCAAGTTCGGATCAGTCATCAACAAGCTCAAAGAGAATGTCACCAAAAGGTAACTATTTTGCAAAGGAATGCATTTGATTCTTGGAGGAAACTAAGGTTTTCTGGGTGAAATTTTTGCTCAATGGATTTACCATAGACATGTTTCATCATACAAAATAACCAGAAGAGTCGAACCAAATCGAGCTTCATGGGTTGGTTTGGTTTCTGTTTTTTTTCACAATCTGTTCGGGTCTTTATCCAAAATTCATAAACCAATCAAGTTGATTACTTGTCAGTGTAACACCCCCTTCCCGAAATAGAAAGGGAGGTTACTCAAAACACAACAGAACTACAGAAAATAATACTAAAGCTCTAAACCACAAAAGAATAATATTTAAAACTAATAAATATCAACAAGGTCAAACTAGAATAAATGCCAAGCTGACATAAACCAAAATTTGAGATAGTTATTACAACTCCAAAGAAATCAATATGTCCAGCCTAAATAGAATATTCCTAAACCATTGGATTGAAAGGAGCTCTCATCACACTTGCCCTTGATCCCCCTGATTACCTGCCGGAAGAAAAATACAGCATGAGCCAAATGCCCAGTACAGATATGGAATATAAAATAGAGAACTGAGATAACTAACTCAATCAAAATAAACTGAACTGCAACGAACAAACTAATACAACGAAATAATAGGCTGAATCAAATGGCTGGGGTTATTTCATACCGAGCTCAGAAAAGAACATAAATATACCTTGCCACACAGGCAAGTCACACACACTGGACCGCGAATCCAAATGTATGAAAAATCGGAAGGCGTGTTTGGCACAAACATCGCCACTCCGCAGAACAGAACAGAAAACTAGGGTCGACCCATACGCCTCCCACAACAAAACACCAAATGGCCAACTCCCACCGGAGCACAAAACGGAGACGCCGTGGACTGATCACACCGCCACGAAAGGTGTCATGCATCTCGTGCCAAGACGACATGCCTGTGGTACCCCCACAGGTGGTTATAGCTCAGGTATACCCTACGGTATAATCTAATAATAATATCATGTCACAACACATGCGACACAATATTAACACAAGGGGTTCTAGTATGTACATGTAACAACGAAACAAATCGACAACAAATTCTCCAAAATATATTAACATGTACATTACTACAAATATCGAAATAAGCTCTAGACATGATACACTAGTCTAAAGAGTACAAATATGAGTCCTGAATATCAACGTCAAAACAAAACTATCACATGAATTTGAGAATGAACGATCATGTGAAACAATAAACGAAATCTAAACGAAAAGTAAAATGAATATAATAAAATTAAAAGGATTATCGCTGAAGGAGTACGGAATCCGTACCTGGATTAAGCAACGTAATACCCAGAAATTATATTCCAAATGTAACTCTTGAATTCCTTCCGTTCGAACTAATTGAACAAAATAATAATAAATATAAGTACACTTATAAAAATATTCTTTCACCTTTTAACCCATAAATACTCTCATTTTATTTATTATTATTATTATTATTATTATTACTATACATTAATATGTAGCTTCATCTTTCATGTATATGCCAAATATCAAGCTAACTTCCGTTCCAAAAGAAATAAACATGATATTCATTCTTCATCATATAAGTATATATACATATACCTTATTTATTATTAGCAAAACAGTAATAGCCTTCCAAATTCTTAATATATATAGTCAACGAATTTATTAGCAAATCAGTTAGTACTCCCATATATGTACTCCCATATCAGTTATATATATATATACAGTCAACAAATTTATTATTAGCAAAATAGTAAGTGTTTACGAAATTATTATATATATATAGTCAGTTAGTACTCCCATATATGTTAACGAAATTATTATATATATATATATATATATATATATATATATATATATATATATATCAATCAACCTACATGGCAATTTAATATGCAGCAGGATTTCAAAAGATAAAAGCTGACACAAAAGAACAATACCTGTTATTCATCACAATTCTCTTTTCTTTTCTCGGTTAAACGGCAACCTCTTTTTCTTCTTCTTCTTCTTTCAGACGAACAGAACAAAGGTAGGCTACACTATATGTGGTTTAGGTTTTATTTATTAGTTATCTTATTAACTCTCCAAATTTTACTAGGATTCTAATATTATACGAATAAAAATTAGACCCAAATAGATTTTAAGGCCCAATTAATGTAGTCCACATAATTAAATACAATTTGACCCACACACAATAAGAGTCCAATTAAACTATTTAAAACAAAGTTTTAAAAAATCATTTATTTATTAAAATATTCGGGTATTACAGTCAGTTTCTCTATTTTGAGAACCAAGAACTGAACCAACATGCACCGATCAAAAAATGAACCGTAGCCGTTTATGTATGTAAAATAATGAAGTTTATATAAAAAGGCACGTACACACAATCATGAACAAATCATATAATGGTTGTTGGGCATTATTAATGTGTTAATCAAGGAGTCTGAAATATTAGCATCCGTCCGAAGTATCCGATAACCGTAATCCAGTCAATGCATGGATACTATCCCGAATACGGATATAGGCACTGCACGTCCGTATCTTTATTTAGATATACAAATATAGGTATTATGACCAACTGTTATACCAAATCAAATGGATTGAATGAGAACCGTGTTTCTGTTTTTTATTTACCCTGTTTACTTTAAGGATGTTATGTTGAATATAGAGCAAAATTAACAAGACCAATAGAACGGAAAAATTGGAACAACTTATCTGTAAAAACCGAGGCGTAGCTTAGCTACTGTCCTAAAAAGTGATTTCGCCCCCACTGGTAATTAACCGTTGGTACAAACGGGCTGCTGGCGATCACCCTTCAGTTTGTGGATTGCCCAAAAAAACGAAATAAAACAACAGTATAGAGAGATGGACGTCTGTGTATATCTTCTCAGAAGGAAGAGAGTTGAACAGTATATATAGCAGCAGCAGAGAAGAAGAACGTTGGGAAGATTAACGTTAAAATATTAATATACCTTAACGTTACTGAACGTTGGAAATTAAATAGGATTAACGTTAGAAAATTAATTATAAAAAAACTGAAAAACGGCTAGGTTAAGAAATAATAAAATTAGGGATTTGGGTGCACCCGTGAGGCTAAATGAACCGGATTGGCACCCCCCCCCTGCGCGGGCGTTATGCGCGCACACACGCACTAAGGTTTTCTGACCGGATGTCCAAGATTCAAGCTTGTCCCAGCCCAATTCCTTAGCCGTCCTCATGTGCGCGAGCCCATCCCTATTTCCTCAATCAAGTTACTTAGCCCAAACCAAGAAGTACTAATATACACAAGGAATATCTTAAAAATAGGCAATGTGGGACTTTGCCAAAACCAATAATTTTGAAGCACAACCAACAATCCCCCACATGATTCAAAATTTATCAACAAGAGAACAATTAAAATAGAAGTAAGAAGGGCAATAGATTTTAAGTACATAATGCCGATACCTTGTGGGTTTGAATCGACACTTAGTGGAACAAGCTCAAGATTGTAGATTATAGGTGAACTTAGTTCTTGAACCTAATATCTATAATACAACCAGATGAACTAGCACACATACTCAAAATCCGAATCCACACAAGTCCGCGGTTGGGCACGTTCTAGGCCATGCGCCATGTCCCAGATTTTAATAAAGGCTCTAGAGAGGTTGTCAAAGTCTCTCATAGGAAGCGGCCTACACCTCCACCTTTACATAGGTGAACCCATCAAGTGTATACTGACATACACCACCCTTTAGGGCTATGAGTTTCATTAAGAATCTAAATGATTCATCCTAACACAATTTGTCAGTAAGCACCACATGCACATAGGGAGATATATAAATAATTGCAGTGCTATAATTAAATAATTACATGACTTATTGTTACCCATTGAACCCAATTCATGGGATCTCCAATCACATGGGTTGGGTTTCCATCACATATTATTTACTCAAGATGTTGACAATAATCCCATCCCTCTGGATGCTTCTTGGATAACCTTTTTGTTTAATCCCTTTGTGAGCGGATCCGCTAGGTTCTTTTCAGACCTCACAAATTCCATTAAGTTCACAAAATTTTTTAAGACTTCCTGACTCATATTCACCACCACGATCGGATCTAAGTCTTTTAATTTTTCTTTCTAACTGATTTTCAACTTCTGCTTTATATTTAATAAACATTTCTTCTGCTTCATCTTTAGAGGAAAGGAGGTATATCTGAGTATATCTAGACATATCATCCACAAAAGAAATATAATACTTCTTACCACCTCTACTCGTAGTATTTTTAAAATCAGCTAGATCACTATGAATTAACTCAAGGAGTTCAGTTTGTCTTTCAACACTTTTAAAAGGTTTCTTAACATGTTTAGCTTCCACACAAATTTCACATTTGTTAAATTCAGTATTTGCTAGATTAGGTATAAGTTCAAGTTGTTTCAACCTTTTAATAGATGCCACATTCACATGTCCTAATCTAGCATGCCACATATCCAAAGATTCAGCAATATAAGCAAAAGAAGCATTCTTATTATTCAATTCAGCAGAAGCATCAAGTACAAATAAACCCCCATTACAAAAACCTTTCCCAACAAATTCCCCATTACGAGTAAGTACTAGTTTATCAGATTCAAACACAAGTTTAATGCCAGCTTTGTTCAACAAGGATCCGGACACAAGATTTCTACGAATTTCTGGCACATGAAGCACATTTTGCAAAGCAATTGTTTTTCCCGAAGTTAATTTTAGTAAAACTTTCCCTTTCCCTGCAACATTGGTGGCACGAGAATCCCCCATGAAAACCTTTTCTCCATTAGTCACATATTCATAGTTGAGAATTACATCTCTATTCGAGCAAATGTGTCTAGTGGCACCGGTATCTACAACCCATTCCGTGAAGTTGTCAACTAAGTTTACTTCAGAGACAACAGCAGCAATAATGTCATTGGTTTCAACCAAGTTCGCTTGGGGCCTAGGCTGAGAGTTATGATTATTCTCTTGCCCCTTGCGAAAGTGACATTTCATAGCAATATGGCCAGGTTTGCCGCATACGAAGCAAGGACCTTTAGTGAAAGGTTTTTGGATTTGATTGGGACTCTTGAACCTATTATCTTTTCTTCCCATTGATTTCTGATTTTTCCCTTTGTAGTTTTTGGACTGATTGTTTTGGGTCTTCCATTGTGGCTTTTGTTCTACGAGATTAGCCTTGACAGTGTGAGTTGGAACTATGTCTCCTCGGTCTTTAGCTCTGTTTTGTTCTTCGATATGTATGTGTGCCACTAGTTCCTGCATAGTATAATCTTTAGTTTCATGTTTAAGGTTCATCTTATAATCTTTCCAAGAGGGTGGTAATTTTTCGATAAGAGCAGCAGCTTGAAAAGTCTCACATATTTTCATTCCTTCCCCAATGACTTCCCCCACAATTGTTTGATATTTATGAACTTGTTCTATAACCGATTTTCCATCTTGCATCTTAAAGTCTAGAAATTTCCCAGCCACATATTTCTTAAGACCAGAATTCTCAACAGCATATTTAGACTTTAAGGCATCCCAAATCTTCTTAGCATTTTCATATGGATAATAAATATCAAACAACGTATTAGACAGATAGTGCAAAAGGTATCTACGGCATGTACGATTATCTTTAACATAATCCCTTTTTGCAACAGTTTCAGTAGCAGCAGTACTATCAATAGCAGCAGTAATATCAGAAGCAACAGTAGCAGGAATAGCAGGAGCATCCATATATAACACATATTCCAAATTCATGGTTTCCAAATAAAACATCATATCTTCTGACCATCTCTTAAAATTCGTACCATCAAAACGTTCAATTTTAGATAGGTCTAGTGCAGATTTCATCATCTTGTTAATTATGCAAAATCACTTTTTAGATTGTTGAATATAGAGCAAAATTAACAAGACCAATAGAACGGAAAAATTGGAACAACTTATCTGTAAAAACCGAGGCGTAGCTTAGCTACTGTCCTAAAAAGTGATTTCGCCCCCACTGGTAATTAACCGTTGGTACAAACGGGCTGCTGGCGATCACCCTCCAGGATTCAACGGTGAAGCCTTCAATTGTGTGCACTCACAGATGGAGACTTTGGACTTGTCAGTTTGTGGATTGCCCAAAAAAACGAAATAAAACAACAGTATAGAGAGATGGACGTCTGTGTATATCTTCTCAGAAGGAAGAGAGTTGAACAGTATATATAGCAGCAGCAGAGAAGAAGAACGTTGGGAAGATTAACGTTAAAATATTAATATACCTTAACGTTACTGAACGTTGGAAATTAAATAGGATTAACGTTAGAAAATTAATTATAAAAAAACTGAAAAACGGCTAGGTTAAGAAATAATAAAATTAGGGATTTTAGCAAAACAGTGGGTTACTCTGGGTGCACCCGTGAGGCTAAATGAACCGGATTGGCACCCCCCCCTGCGCGGGCGTTATGCGCGCACACACGCACTAAGGTTTTCTGACCGGATGTCCAAGATTCAAGCTTGTCCCAGCCCAATTCCTTAGCCGTCCTCATGTGCGCGAGCCCATCCCTATTTCCTCAATCAAGTTACTTAGCCCAAACCAAGAAGTACTAATATACACAAGGAATATCTTAAAAATAGGCAATGTGGGACTTTGCCAAAACCAATAATTTTGAAGCACAACCAACAATCCCCCACATGATTCAAAATTTATCAACAAGAGAACAATTAAAATAGAAGTAAGAAGGGCAATAGATTTTAAGTACATAATGCCGATACCTTGTGGGTTTGAATCGACACTTAGTGGAACAAGCTCAAGATTGTAGATTATAGGTGAACTTAGTTCTTGAACCTAATATCTATAATACAACCAGATGAACTAGCACACATACTCAAAATCCGAATCCACACAAGTCCGCGGTTGGGCACGTTCTAGGCCATGCGCCATGTCCCAGATTTTAATGAAGGCTCTAGAGAGGTTGTCAAAGTCTCTCATAGGAAGCGGCCTACACCTCCACCTTTACATAGGTGAACCCATCAAGTGTATACTGACATACACCACCCTTTAGGGCTATGAGTTTCATTAAGAATCTAAATGATTCATCCTAACACAATTTGTCAGTAAGCACCACATGCACATAGGGAGATATATAAATAATTGCAGTGCTATAATTAAATAATTACATGACTTATTGTTACCCATTGAACCCAATTCATGGGATCTCCAATCACATGGGTTGGGTTTCCATCACATATTATTTACTCAAGATGTTGACAATAATCCCATCCCTCTGGATGCTTCTTGGATAACCTTTTTGTTTAATCCCTTTGTGAGCGGATCCGCTAGGTTCTTTTCAGACCTCACAAATTCCATTAAGTTCACAAAATTTTTTAAGACTTCCTGACTCATATTCACCACCACGATCGGATCTAAGTCTTTTAATTTTTCTTTCTAACTGATTTTCAACTTCTGCTTTATATTTAATAAACATTTCTTCTGCTTCATCTTTAGAGGAAAGGAGGTATATCTGAGTATATCTAGACATATCATCCACAAAAGAAATATAATACTTCTTACCACCTCTACTCGTAGTATTTTTAAAATCAGCTAGATCACTATGAATTAACTCAAGGAGTTCAGTTTGTCTTTCAACACTTTTAAAAGGTTTCTTAACATGTTTAGCTTCCACACAAATTTCACATTTGTTAAATTCAGTATTTGCTAGATTAGGTATAAGTTCAAGTTGTTTCAACCTTTTAATAGATGCCACATTCACATGTCCTAATCTAGCATGCCACATATCCAAAGATTCAGCAATATAAGCAAAAGAAGCATTCTTATTATTCAATTCAGCAGAAGCATCAAGTACAAATAAACCCCCATTACAAAAACCTTTCCCAACAAATTCCCCATTACGAGTAAGTACTAGTTTATCAGATTCAAACACAAGTTTAATGCCAGCTTTGTTCAACAAGGATCCGGACACAAGATTTCTACGAATTTCTGGCACATGAAGCACATTTTGCAAAGCAATTGTTTTTCCCGAAGTTAATTTTAGTAAAACTTTCCCTTTCCCTGCAACATTGGTGGCACGAGAATCCCCCATGAAAACCTTTTCTCCATTAGTCACATATTCATAGTTGAGAATTACATCTCTATTCGAGCAAATGTGTCTAGTGGCACCGGTATCTACAACCCATTCCGTGAAGTTGTCAACTAAGTTTACTTCAGAGACAACAGCAGCAATAATGTCATTGGTTTCAACCAAGTTCGCTTGGGGCCTAGGCTGAGAGTTATGATTATTCTCTTGCCCCTTGCGAAAGTGACATTTCATAGCAATATGGCCAGGTTTGCCGCATACGAAGCAAGGACCTTTAGTGAAAGGTTTTTGGATTTGATTGGGACTCTTGAACCTATTATCTTTTCTTCCCATTGATTTCTGATTTTTCCCTTTGTAGTTTTTGGACTGATTGTTTTGGGTCTTCCATTGTGGCTTTTGTTCTACGAGATTAGCCTTGACAGTGTGAGTTGGAACTATGTCTCCTCGGTCTTTAGCTCTGTTTTGTTCTTCGATATGTATGTGTGCCACTAGTTCCTGCATAGTATAATCTTTAGTTTCATGTTTAAGGTTCATCTTATAATCTTTCCAAGAGGGTGGTAATTTTTCGATAAGAGCAGCAGCTTGAAAAGTCTCACATATTTTCATTCCTTCCCCAATGACTTCCCCCACAATTGTTTGATATTTATGAACTTGTTCTATAACCGATTTTCCATCTTGCATCTTAAAGTCTAGAAATTTCCCAGCCACATATTTCTTAAGACCAGAATTCTCAACAGCATATTTAGACTTTAAGGCATCCCAAATCTTCTTAGCATTTTCATATGGATAATAAATATCAAACAACGTATTAGACAGATAGTGCAAAAGGTATCTACGGCATGTACGATTATCTTTAACATAATCCCTTTTTGCAACAGTTTCAGTAGCAGCAGTACTATCAATAGCAGCAGTAATATCAGAAGCAACAGTAGCAGGAATAGCAGGAGCATCCATATATAACACATATTCCAAATTCATGGTTTCCAAATAAAACATCATATCTTCTGACCATCTCTTAAAATTCGTACCATCAAAACGTTCAATTTTAGATAGGTCTAGTGCAGATTTCATCATCTTGTTAATTATGCAAAATCACTTTTTAGATTGTTGAATATAGAGCAAAATTAACAAGACCAATAGAACGGAAAAATTGGAACAACTTATCTGTAAAAACCGAGGCGTAGCTTAGCTACTGTCCTAAAAAGTGATTTCGCCCCCACTGGTAATTAACCGTTGGTACAAACGGGCTGCTGGCGATCACCCTCCAGGATTCAACGGTGAAGCCTTCAATTGTGTGCACTCACAGATGGAGACTTTGGACTTGTCAGTTTGTGGATTGCCCAAAAAAACGAAATAAAACAACAGTATAGAGAGATGGACGTCTGTGTATATCTTCTCAGAAGGAAGAGAGTTGAACAGTATATATAGCAGCAGCAGAGAAGAAGAACGTTGGGAAGATTAACGTTAAAATATTAATATACCTTAACGTTACTGAACGTTGGAAATTAAATAGGATTAACGTTAGAAAATTAATTATAAAAAAACTGAAAAACGGCTAGGTTAAGAAATAATAAAATTAGGGATTTTAGCAAAACAGTGGGTTACTCTGGGTGCACCCGTGAGGCTAAATGAACCGGATTGGCACCCCCCCCCTGCGCGGGCGTTATGCGCGCACACACGCACTAAGGTTTTCTGACCGGATGTCCAAGATTCAAGCTTGTCCCAGCCCAATTCCTTAGCCGTCCTCATGTGCGCGAGCCCATCCCTATTTCCTCAATCAAGTTACTTAGCCCAAACCAAGAAGTACTAATATACACAAGGAATATCTTAAAAATAGGCAATGTGGGACTTTGCCAAAACCAATAATTTTGAAGCACAACCAACAATCCCCCACATGATTCAAAATTTATCAACAAGAGAACAATTAAAATAGAAGTAAGAAGGGCAATAGATTTTAAGTACATAATGCCGATACCTTGTGGGTTTGAATCGACACTTAGTGGAACAAGCTCAAGATTGTAGATTATAGGTGAACTTAGTTCTTGAACCTAATATCTATAATACAACCAGATGAACTAGCACACATACTCAAAATCCGAATCCACACAAGTCCGCGGTTGGGCACGTTCTAGGCCATGCGCCATGTCCCAGATTTTAATAAAGGCTCTAGAGAGGTTGTCAAAGTCTCTCATAGGAAGCGGCCTACACCTCCACCTTTACATAGGTGAACCCATCAAGTGTATACTGACATACACCACCCTTTAGGGCTATGAGTTTCATTAAGAATCTAAATGATTCATCCTAACACAATTTGTCAGTAAGCACCACATGCACATAGGGAGATATATAAATAATTGCAGTGCTATAATTAAATAATTACATGACTTATTGTTACCCATTGAACCCAATTCATGGGATCTCCAATCACATGGGTTGGGTTTCCATCACATATTATTTACTCAAGATGTTGACAATAATCCCATCCCTCTGGATGCTTCTTGGATAACCTTTTTGTTTAATCCCTTTGTGAGCGGATCCGCTAGGTTCTTTTCAGACCTCACAAATTCCATTAAGTTCACAAAATTTTTTAAGACTTCCTGACTCATATTCACCACCACGATCGGATCTAAGTCTTTTAATTTTTCTTTCTAACTGATTTTCAACTTCTGCTTTATATTTAATAAACATTTCTTCTGCTTCATCTTTAGAGGAAAGGAGGTATATCTGAGTATATCTAGACATATCATCCACAAAAGAAATATAATACTTCTTACCACCTCTACTCGTAGTATTTTTAAAATCAGCTAGATCACTATGAATTAACTCAAGGAGTTCAGTTTGTCTTTCAACACTTTTAAAAGGTTTCTTAACATGTTTAGCTTCCACACAAATTTCACATTTGTTAAATTCAGTATTTGCTAGATTAGGTATAAGTTCAAGTTGTTTCAACCTTTTAATAGATGCCACATTCACATGTCCTAATCTAGCATGCCACATATCCAAAGATTCAGCAATATAAGCAAAAGAAGCATTCTTATTATTCAATTCAGCAGAAGCATCAAGTACAAATAAACCCCCATTACAAAAACCTTTCCCAACAAATTCCCCATTACGAGTAAGTACTAGTTTATCAGATTCAAACACAAGTTTAATGCCAGCTTTGTTCAACAAGGATCCGGACACAAGATTTCTACGAATTTCTGGCACATGAAGCACATTTTGCAAAGCAATTGTTTTTCCCGAAGTTAATTTTAGTAAAACTTTCCCTTTCCCTGCAACATTGGTGGCACGAGAATCCCCCATGAAAACCTTTTCTCCATTAGTCACATATTCATAGTTGAGAATTACATCTCTATTCGAGCAAATGTGTCTAGTGGCACCGGTATCTACAACCCATTCCGTGAAGTTGTCAACTAAGTTTACTTCAGAGACAACAGCAGCAATAATGTCATTGGTTTCAACCAAGTTCGCTTGGGGCCTAGGCTGAGAGTTATGATTATTCTCTTGCCCCTTGCGAAAGTGACATTTCATAGCAATATGGCCAGGTTTGCCGCATACGAAGCAAGGACCTTTAGTGAAAGGTTTTTGGATTTGATTGGGACTCTTGAACCTATTATCTTTTCTTCCCATTGATTTCTGATTTTTCCCTTTGTAGTTTTTGGACTGATTGTTTTGGGTCTTCCATTGTGGCTTTTGTTCTACGAGATTAGCCTTGACAGTGTGAGTTGGAACTATGTCTCCTCGGTCTTTAGCTCTGTTTTGTTCTTCGATATGTATGTGTGCCACTAGTTCCTGCATAGTATAATCTTTAGTTTCATGTTTAAGGTTCATCTTATAATCTTTCCAAGAGGGTGGTAATTTTTCGATAAGAGCAGCAGCTTGAAAAGTCTCACATATTTTCATTCCTTCCCCAATGACTTCCCCCACAATTGTTTGATATTTATGAACTTGTTCTATAACCGATTTTCCATCTTGCATCTTAAAGTCTAGAAATTTCCCAGCCACATATTTCTTAAGACCAGAATTCTCAACAGCATATTTAGACTTTAAGGCATCCCAAATCTTCTTAGCATTTTCATATGGATAATAAATATCAAACAACGTATTAGACAGATAGTGCAAAAGGTATCTACGGCATGTACGATTATCTTTAACATAATCCCTTTTTGCAACAGTTTCAGTAGCAGCAGTACTATCAATAGCAGCAGTAATATCAGAAGCAACAGTAGCAGGAATAGCAGGAGCATCCATATATAACACATATTCCAAATTCATGGTTTCCAAATAAAACATCATATCTTCTGACCATCTCTTAAAATTCGTACCATCAAAACGTTCAATTTTAGATAGGTCTAGTGCAGATTTCATCATCTTGTTAATTATGCAAAATCACTTTTTAGATTGTTGAATATAGAGCAAAATTAACAAGACCAATAGAACGGAAAAATTGGAACAACTTATCTGTAAAAACCGAGGCGTAGCTTAGCTACTGTCCTAAAAAGTGATTTCGCCCCCACTGGTAATTAACCGTTGGTACAAACGGGCTGCTGGCGATCACCCTCCAGGATTCAACGGTGAAGCCTTCAATTGTGTGCACTCACAGATGGAGACTTTGGACTTGTCAGTTTGTGGATTGCCCAAAAAAACGAAATAAAACAACAGTATAGAGAGATGGACGTCTGTGTATATCTTCTCAGAAGGAAGAGAGTTGAACAGTATATATAGCAGCAGCAGAGAAGAAGAACGTTGGGAAGATTAACGTTAAAATATTAATATACCTTAACGTTACTGAACGTTGGAAATTAAATAGGATTAACGTTAGAAAATTAATTATAAAAAAACTGAAAAACGGCTAGGTTAAGAAATAATAAAATTAGGGATTTTAGCAAAACAGTGGGTTACTCTGGGTGCACCCGTGAGGCTAAATGAACCGGATTGGCACCCCCCCCCTGCGCGGGCGTTATGCGCGCACACACGCACTAAGGTTTTCTGACCGGATGTCCAAGATTCAAGCTTGTCCCAGCCCAATTCCTTAGCCGTCCTCATGTGCGCGAGCCCATCCCTATTTCCTCAATCAAGTTACTTAGCCCAAACCAAGAAGTACTAATATACACAAGGAATATCTTAAAAATAGGCAATGTGGGACTTTGCCAAAACCAATAATTTTGAAGCACAACCAACAATCCCCCACATGATTCAAAATTTATCAACAAGAGAACAATTAAAATAGAAGTAAGAAGGGCAATAGATTTTAAGTACATAATGCCGATACCTTGTGGGTTTGAATCGACACTTAGTGGAACAAGCTCAAGATTGTAGATTATAGGTGAACTTAGTTCTTGAACCTAATATCTATAATACAACCAGATGAACTAGCACACATACTCAAAATCCGAATCCACACAAGTCCGCGGTTGGGCACGTTCTAGGCCATGCGCCATGTCCCAGATTTTAATAAAGGCTCTAGAGAGGTTGTCAAAGTCTCTCATAGGAAGCGGCCTACACCTCCACCTTTACATAGGTGAACCCATCAAGTGTATACTGACATACACCACCCTTTAGGGCTATGAGTTTCATTAAGAATCTAAATGATTCATCCTAACACAATTTGTCAGTAAGCACCACATGCACATAGGGAGATATATAAATAATTGCAGTGCTATAATTAAATAATTACATGACTTATTGTTACCCATTGAACCCAATTCATGGGATCTCCAATCACATGGGTTGGGTTTCCATCACATATTATTTACTCAAGATGTTGACAATAATCCCATCCCTCTGGATGCTTCTTGGATAACCTTTTTGTTTAATCCCTTTGTGAGCGGATCCGCTAGGTTCTTTTCAGACCTCACAAATTCCATTAAGTTCACAAAATTTTTTAAGACTTCCTGACTCATATTCACCACCACGATCGGATCTAAGTCTTTTAATTTTTCTTTCTAACTGATTTTCAACTTCTGCTTTATATTTAATAAACATTTCTTCTGCTTCATCTTTAGAGGAAAGGAGGTATATCTGAGTATATCTAGACATATCATCCACAAAAGAAATATAATACTTCTTACCACCTCTACTCGTAGTATTTTTAAAATCAGCTAGATCACTATGAATTAACTCAAGGAGTTCAGTTTGTCTTTCAACACTTTTAAAAGGTTTCTTAACATGTTTAGCTTCCACACAAATTTCACATTTGTTAAATTCAGTATTTGCTAGATTAGGTATAAGTTCAAGTTGTTTCAACCTTTTAATAGATGCCACATTCACATGTCCTAATCTAGCATGCCACATATCCAAAGATTCAGCAATATAAGCAAAAGAAGCATTCTTATTATTCAATTCAGCAGAAGCATCAAGTACAAATAAACCCCCATTACAAAAACCTTTCCCAACAAATTCCCCATTACGAGTAAGTACTAGTTTATCAGATTCAAACACAAGTTTAATGCCAGCTTTGTTCAACAAGGATCCGGACACAAGATTTCTACGAATTTCTGGCACATGAAGCACATTTTGCAAAGCAATTGTTTTTCCCGAAGTTAATTTTAGTAAAACTTTCCCTTTCCCTGCAACATTGGTGGCACGAGAATCCCCCATGAAAACCTTTTCTCCATTAGTCACATATTCATAGTTGAGAATTACATCTCTATTCGAGCAAATGTGTCTAGTGGCACCGGTATCTACAACCCATTCCGTGAAGTTGTCAACTAAGTTTACTTCAGAGACAACAGCAGCAATAATGTCATTGGTTTCAACCAAGTTCGCTTGGGGCCTAGGCTGAGAGTTATGATTATTCTCTTGCCCCTTGCGAAAGTGACATTTCATAGCAATATGGCCAGGTTTGCCGCATACGAAGCAAGGACCTTTAGTGAAAGGTTTTTGGATTTGATTGGGACTCTTGAACCTATTATCTTTTCTTCCCATTGATTTCTGATTTTTCCCTTTGTAGTTTTTGGACTGATTGTTTTGGGTCTTCCATTGTGGCTTTTGTTCTACGAGATTAGCCTTGACAGTGTGAGTTGGAACTATGTCTCCTCGGTCTTTAGCTCTGTTTTGTTCTTCGATATGTATGTGTGCCACTAGTTCCTGCATAGTATAATCTTTAGTTTCATGTTTAAGGTTCATCTTATAATCTTTCCAAGAGGGTGGTAATTTTTCGATAAGAGCAGCAGCTTGAAAAGTCTCACATATTTTCATTCCTTCCCCAATGACTTCCCCCACAATTGTTTGATATTTATGAACTTGTTCTATAACCGATTTTCCATCTTGCATCTTAAAGTCTAGAAATTTCCCAGCCACATATTTCTTAAGACCAGAATTCTCAACAGCATATTTAGACTTTAAGGCATCCCAAATCTTCTTAGCATTTTCATATGGATAATAAATATCAAACAACGTATTAGACAGATAGTGCAAAAGGTATCTACGGCATGTACGATTATCTTTAACATAATCCCTTTTTGCAACAGTTTCAGTAGCAGCAGTACTATCAATAGCAGCAGTAATATCAGAAGCAACAGTAGCAGGAATAGCAGGAGCATCCATATATAACACATATTCCAAATTCATGGTTTCCAAATAAAACATCATATCTTCTGACCATCTCTTAAAATTCGTACCATCAAAACGTTCAATTTTAGATAGGTCTAGTGCAGATTTCATCATCTTGTTAATTATGCAAAATCACTTTTTAGATTGTTGAATATAGAGCAAAATTAACAAGACCAATAGAACGGAAAAATTGGAACAACTTATCTGTAAAAACCGAGGCGTAGCTTAGCTACTGTCCTAAAAAGTGATTTCGCCCCCACTGGTAATTAACCGTTGGTACAAACGGGCTGCTGGCGATCACCCTCCAGGATTCAACGGTGAAGCCTTCAATTGTGTGCACTCACAGATGGAGACTTTGGACTTGTCAGTTTGTGGATTGCCCAAAAAAACGAAATAAAACAACAGTATAGAGAGATGGACGTCTGTGTATATCTTCTCAGAAGGAAGAGAGTTGAACAGTATATATAGCAGCAGCAGAGAAGAAGAACGTTGGGAAGATTAACGTTAAAATATTAATATACCTTAACGTTACTGAACGTTGGAAATTAAATAGGATTAACGTTAGAAAATTAATTATAAAAAAACTGAAAAACGGCTAGGTTAAGAAATAATAAAATTAGGGATTTTAGCAAAACAGTGGGTTACTCTGGGTGCACCCGTGAGGCTAAATGAACCGGATTGGCACCCCCCCCCTGCGCGGGCGTTATGCGCGCACACACGCACTAAGGTTTTCTGACCGGATGTCCAAGATTCAAGCTTGTCCCAGCCCAATTCCTTAGCCGTCCTCATGTGCGCGAGCCCATCCCTATTTCCTCAATCAAGTTACTTAGCCCAAACCAAGAAGTACTAATATACACAAGGAATATCTTAAAAATAGGCAATGTGGGACTTTGCCAAAACCAATAATTTTGAAGCACAACCAACAATCCCCCACATGATTCAAAATTTATCAACAAGAGAACAATTAAAATAGAAGTAAGAAGGGCAATAGATTTTAAGTACATAATGCCGATACCTTGTGGGTTTGAATCGACACTTAGTGGAACAAGCTCAAGATTGTAGATTATAGGTGAACTTAGTTCTTGAACCTAATATCTATAATACAACCAGATGAACTAGCACACATACTCAAAATCCGAATCCACACAAGTCCGCGGTTGGGCACGTTCTAGGCCATGCGCCATGTCCCAGATTTTAATAAAGGCTCTAGAGAGGTTGTCAAAGTCTCTCATAGGAAGCGGCCTACACCTCCACCTTTACATAGGTGAACCCATCAAGTGTATACTGACATACACCACCCTTTAGGGCTATGAGTTTCATTAAGAATCTAAATGATTCATCCTAACACAATTTGTCAGTAAGCACCACATGCACATAGGGAGATATATAAATAATTGCAGTGCTATAATTAAATAATTACATGACTTATTGTTACCCATTGAACCCAATTCATGGGATCTCCAATCACATGGGTTGGGTTTCCATCACATATTATTTACTCAAGATGTTGACAATAATCCCATCCCTCTGGATGCTTCTTGGATAACCTTTTTGTTTAATCCCTTTGTGAGCGGATCCGCTAGGTTCTTTTCAGACCTCACAAATTCCATTAAGTTCACAAAATTTTTTAAGACTTCCTGACTCATATTCACCACCACGATCGGATCTAAGTCTTTTAATTTTTCTTTCTAACTGATTTTCAACTTCTGCTTTATATTTAATAAACATTTCTTCTGCTTCATCTTTAGAGGAAAGGAGGTATATCTGAGTATATCTAGACATATCATCCACAAAAGAAATATAATACTTCTTACCACCTCTACTCGTAGTATTTTTAAAATCAGCTAGATCACTATGAATTAACTCAAGGAGTTCAGTTTGTCTTTCAACACTTTTAAAAGGTTTCTTAACATGTTTAGCTTCCACACAAATTTCACATTTGTTAAATTCAGTATTTGCTAGATTAGGTATAAGTTCAAGTTGTTTCAACCTTTTAATAGATGCCACATTCACATGTCCTAATCTAGCATGCCACATATCCAAAGATTCAGCAATATAAGCAAAAGAAGCATTCTTATTATTCAATTCAGCAGAAGCATCAAGTACAAATAAACCCCCATTACAAAAACCTTTCCCAACAAATTCCCCATTACGAGTAAGTACTAGTTTATCAGATTCAAACACAAGTTTAATGCCAGCTTTGTTCAACAAGGATCCGGACACAAGATTTCTACGAATTTCTGGCACATGAAGCACATTTTGCAAAGCAATTGTTTTTCCCGAAGTTAATTTTAGTAAAACTTTCCCTTTCCCTGCAACATTGGTGGCACGAGAATCCCCCATGAAAACCTTTTCTCCATTAGTCACATATTCATAGTTGAGAATTACATCTCTATTCGAGCAAATGTGTCTAGTGGCACCGGTATCTACAACCCATTCCGTGAAGTTGTCAACTAAGTTTACTTCAGAGACAACAGCAGCAATAATGTCATTGGTTTCAACCAAGTTCGCTTGGGGCCTAGGCTGAGAGTTATGATTATTCTCTTGCCCCTTGCGAAAGTGACATTTCATAGCAATATGGCCAGGTTTGCCGCATACGAAGCAAGGACCTTTAGTGAAAGGTTTTTGGATTTGATTGGGACTCTTGAACCTATTATCTTTTCTTCCCATTGATTTCTGATTTTTCCCTTTGTAGTTTTTGGACTGATTGTTTTGGGTCTTCCATTGTGGCTTTTGTTCTACGAGATTAGCCTTGACAGTGTGAGTTGGAACTATGTCTCCTCGGTCTTTAGCTCTGTTTTGTTCTTCGATATGTATGTGTGCCACTAGTTCCTGCATAGTATAATCTTTAGTTTCATGTTTAAGGTTCATCTTATAATCTTTCCAAGAGGGTGGTAATTTTTCGATAAGAGCAGCAGCTTGAAAAGTCTCACATATTTTCATTCCTTCCCCAATGACTTCCCCCACAATTGTTTGATATTTATGAACTTGTTCTATAACCGATTTTCCATCTTGCATCTTAAAGTCTAGAAATTTCCCAGCCACATATTTCTTAAGACCAGAATTCTCAACAGCATATTTAGACTTTAAGGCATCCCAAATCTTCTTAGCATTTTCATATGGATAATAAATATCAAACAACGTATTAGACAGATAGTGCAAAAGGTATCTACGGCATGTACGATTATCTTTAACATAATCCCTTTTTGCAACAGTTTCAGTAGCAGCAGTACTATCAATAGCAGCAGTAATATCAGAAGCAACAGTAGCAGGAATAGCAGGAGCATCCATATATAACACATATTCCAAATTCATGGTTTCCAAATAAAACATCATATCTTCTGACCATCTCTTAAAATTCGTACCATCAAAACGTTCAATTTTAGATAGGTCTAGTGCAGATTTCATCATCTTGTTAATTATGCAAAATCACTTTTTAGATTGTTGAATATAGAGCAAAATTAACAAGACCAATAGAACGGAAAAATTGGAACAACTTATCTGTAAAAACCGAGGCGTAGCTTAGCTACTGTCCTAAAAAGTGATTTCGCCCCCACTGGTAATTAACCGTTGGTACAAACGGGCTGCTGGCGATCACCCTCCAGGATTCAACGGTGAAGCCTTCAATTGTGTGCACTCACAGATGGAGACTTTGGACTTGTCAGTTTGTGGATTGCCCAAAAAAACGAAATAAAACAACAGTATAGAGAGATGGACGTCTGTGTATATCTTCTCAGAAGGAAGAGAGTTGAACAGTATATATAGCAGCAGCAGAGAAGAAGAACGTTGGGAAGATTAACGTTAAAATATTAATATACCTTAACGTTACTGAACGTTGGAAATTAAATAGGATTAACGTTAGAAAATTAATTATAAAAAAACTGAAAAACGGCTAGGTTAAGAAATAATAAAATTAGGGATTTTAGCAAAACAGTGGGTTACTCTGGGTGCACCCGTGAGGCTAAATGAACCGGATTGGCACCCCCCCCCTGCGCGGGCGTTATGCGCGCACACACGCACTAAGGTTTTCTGACCGGATGTCCAAGATTCAAGCTTGTCCCAGCCCAATTCCTTAGCCGTCCTCATGTGCGCGAGCCCATCCCTATTTCCTCAATCAAGTTACTTAGCCCAAACCAAGAAGTACTAATATACACAAGGAATATCTTAAAAATAGGCAATGTGGGACTTTGCCAAAACCAATAATTTTGAAGCACAACCAACAATCCCCCACATGATTCAAAATTTATCAACAAGAGAACAATTAAAATAGAAGTAAGAAGGGCAATAGATTTTAAGTACATAATGCCGATACCTTGTGGGTTTGAATCGACACTTAGTGGAACAAGCTCAAGATTGTAGATTATAGGTGAACTTAGTTCTTGAACCTAATATCTATAATACAACCAGATGAACTAGCACACATACTCAAAATCCGAATCCACACAAGTCCGCGGTTGGGCACGTTCTAGGCCATGCGCCATGTCCCAGATTTTAATAAAGGCTCTAGAGAGGTTGTCAAAGTCTCTCATAGGAAGCGGCCTACACCTCCACCTTTACATAGGTGAACCCATCAAGTGTATACTGACATACACCACCCTTTAGGGCTATGAGTTTCATTAAGAATCTAAATGATTCATCCTAACACAATTTGTCAGTAAGCACCACATGCACATAGGGAGATATATAAATAATTGCAGTGCTATAATTAAATAATTACATGACTTATTGTTACCCATTGAACCCAATTCATGGGATCTCCAATCACATGGGTTGGGTTTCCATCACATATTATTTACTCAAGATGTTGACAATAATCCCATCCCTCTGGATGCTTCTTGGATAACCTTTTTGTTTAATCCCTTTGTGAGCGGATCCGCTAGGTTCTTTTCAGACCTCACAAATTCCATTAAGTTCACAAAATTTTTTAAGACTTCCTGACTCATATTCACCACCACGATCGGATCTAAGTCTTTTAATTTTTCTTTCTAACTGATTTTCAACTTCTGCTTTATATTTAATAAACATTTCTTCTGCTTCATCTTTAGAGGAAAGGAGGTATATCTGAGTATATCTAGACATATCATCCACAAAAGAAATATAATACTTCTTACCACCTCTACTCGTAGTATTTTTAAAATCAGCTAGATCACTATGAATTAACTCAAGGAGTTCAGTTTGTCTTTCAACACTTTTAAAAGGTTTCTTAACATGTTTAGCTTCCACACAAATTTCACATTTGTTAAATTCAGTATTTGCTAGATTAGGTATAAGTTCAAGTTGTTTCAACCTTTTAATAGATGCCACATTCACATGTCCTAATCTAGCATGCCACATATCCAAAGATTCAGCAATATAAGCAAAAGAAGCATTCTTATTATTCAATTCAGCAGAAGCATCAAGTACAAATAAACCCCCATTACAAAAACCTTTCCCAACAAATTCCCCATTACGAGTAAGTACTAGTTTATCAGATTCAAACACAAGTTTAATGCCAGCTTTGTTCAACAAGGATCCGGACACAAGATTTCTACGAATTTCTGGCACATGAAGCACATTTTGCAAAGCAATTGTTTTTCCCGAAGTTAATTTTAGTAAAACTTTCCCTTTCCCTGCAACATTGGTGGCACGAGAATCCCCCATGAAAACCTTTTCTCCATTAGTCACATATTCATAGTTGAGAATTACATCTCTATTCGAGCAAATGTGTCTAGTGGCACCGGTATCTACAACCCATTCCGTGAAGTTGTCAACTAAGTTTACTTCAGAGACAACAGCAGCAATAATGTCATTGGTTTCAACCAAGTTCGCTTGGGGCCTAGGCTGAGAGTTATGATTATTCTCTTGCCCCTTGCGAAAGTGACATTTCATAGCAATATGGCCAGGTTTGCCGCATACGAAGCAAGGACCTTTAGTGAAAGGTTTTTGGATTTGATTGGGACTCTTGAACCTATTATCTTTTCTTCCCATTGATTTCTGATTTTTCCCTTTGTAGTTTTTGGACTGATTGTTTTGGGTCTTCCATTGTGGCTTTTGTTCTACGAGATTAGCCTTGACAGTGTGAGTTGGAACTATGTCTCCTCGGTCTTTAGCTCTGTTTTGTTCTTCGATATGTATGTGTGCCACTAGTTCCTGCATAGTATAATCTTTAGTTTCATGTTTAAGGTTCATCTTATAATCTTTCCAAGAGGGTGGTAATTTTTCGATAAGAGCAGCAGCTTGAAAAGTCTCACATATTTTCATTCCTTCCCCAATGACTTCCCCCACAATTGTTTGATATTTATGAACTTGTTCTATAACCGATTTTCCATCTTGCATCTTAAAGTCTAGAAATTTCCCAGCCACATATTTCTTAAGACCAGAATTCTCAACAGCATATTTAGACTTTAAGGCATCCCAAATCTTCTTAGCATTTTCATATGGATAATAAATATCAAACAACGTATTAGACAGATAGTGCAAAAGGTATCTACGGCATGTACGATTATCTTTAACATAATCCCTTTTTGCAACAGTTTCAGTAGCAGCAGTACTATCAATAGCAGCAGTAATATCAGAAGCAACAGTAGCAGGAATAGCAGGAGCATCCATATATAACACATATTCCAAATTCATGGTTTCCAAATAAAACATCATATCTTCTGACCATCTCTTAAAATTCGTACCATCAAAACGTTCAATTTTAGATAGGTCTAGTGCAGATTTCATCATCTTGTTAATTATGCAAAATCACTTTTTAGATTGTTGAATATAGAGCAAAATTAACAAGACCAATAGAACGGAAAAATTGGAACAACTTATCTGTAAAAACCGAGGCGTAGCTTAGCTACTGTCCTAAAAAGTGATTTCGCCCCCACTGGTAATTAACCGTTGGTACAAACGGGCTGCTGGCGATCACCCTCCAGGATTCAACGGTGAAGCCTTCAATTGTGTGCACTCACAGATGGAGACTTTGGACTTGTCAGTTTGTGGATTGCCCAAAAAAAACGAAATAAAACAACAGTATAGAGAGATGGACGTCTGTGTATATCTTCTCAGAAGGAAGAGAGTTGAACAGTATATATAGCAGCAGCAGAGAAGAAGAACGTTGGGAAGATTAACGTTAAAATATTAATATACCTTAACGTTACTGAACGTTGGAAATTAAATAGGATTAACGTTAGAAAATTAATTATAAAAAAACTGAAAAACGGCTAGGTTAAGAAATAATAAAATTAGGGATTTTAGCAAAACAGTGGGTTACTCTGGGTGCACCCGTGAGGCTAAATGAACCGGATTGGCACCCCCCCCCTGCGCGGGCGTTATGCGCGCACACACGCACTAAGGTTTTCTGACCGGATGTCCAAGATTCAAGCTTGTCCCAGCCCAATTCCTTAGCCGTCCTCATGTGCGCGAGCCCATCCCTATTTCCTCAATCAAGTTACTTAGCCCAAACCAAGAAGTACTAATATACACAAGGAATATCTTAAAAATAGGCAATGTGGGACTTTGCCAAAACCAATAATTTTGAAGCACAACCAACAATCCCCCACATGATTCAAAATTTATCAACAAGAGAACAATTAAAATAGAAGTAAGAAGGGCAATAGATTTTAAGTACATAATGCCGATACCTTGTGGGTTTGAATCGACACTTAGTGGAACAAGCTCAAGATTGTAGATTATAGGTGAACTTAGTTCTTGAACCTAATATCTATAATACAACCAGATGAACTAGCACACATACTCAAAATCCGAATCCACACAAGTCCGCGGTTGGGCACGTTCTAGGCCATGCGCCATGTCCCAGATTTTAATAAAGGCTCTAGAGAGGTTGTCAAAGTCTCTCATAGGAAGCGGCCTACACCTCCACCTTTACATAGGTGAACCCATCAAGTGTATACTGACATACACCACCCTTTAGGGCTATGAGTTTCATTAAGAATCTAAATGATTCATCCTAACACAATTTGTCAGTAAGCACCACATGCACATAGGGAGATATATAAATAATTGCAGTGCTATAATTAAATAATTACATGACTTATTGTTACCCATTGAACCCAATTCATGGGATCTCCAATCACATGGGTTGGGTTTCCATCACATATTATTTACTCAAGATGTTGACAATAATCCCATCCCTCTGGATGCTTCTTGGATAACCTTTTTGTTTAATCCCTTTGTGAGCGGATCCGCTAGGTTCTTTTCAGACCTCACAAATTCCATTAAGTTCACAAAATTTTTTAAGACTTCCTGACTCATATTCACCACCACGATCGGATCTAAGTCTTTTAATTTTTCTTTCTAACTGATTTTCAACTTCTGCTTTATATTTAATAAACATTTCTTCTGCTTCATCTTTAGAGGAAAGGAGGTATATCTGAGTATATCTAGACATATCATCCACAAAAGAAATATAATACTTCTTACCACCTCTACTCGTAGTATTTTTAAAATCAGCTAGATCACTATGAATTAACTCAAGGAGTTCAGTTTGTCTTTCAACACTTTTAAAAGGTTTCTTAACATGTTTAGCTTCCACACAAATTTCACATTTGTTAAATTCAGTATTTGCTAGATTAGGTATAAGTTCAAGTTGTTTCAACCTTTTAATAGATGCCACATTCACATGTCCTAATCTAGCATGCCACATATCCAAAGATTCAGCAATATAAGCAAAAGAAGCATTCTTATTATTCAATTCAGCAGAAGCATCAAGTACAAATAAACCCCCATTACAAAAACCTTTCCCAACAAATTCCCCATTACGAGTAAGTACTAGTTTATCAGATTCAAACACAAGTTTAATGCCAGCTTTGTTCAACAAGGATCCGGACACAAGATTTCTACGAATTTCTGGCACATGAAGCACATTTTGCAAAGCAATTGTTTTTCCCGAAGTTAATTTTAGTAAAACTTTCCCTTTCCCTGCAACATTGGTGGCACGAGAATCCCCCATGAAAACCTTTTCTCCATTAGTCACATATTCATAGTTGAGAATTACATCTCTATTCGAGCAAATGTGTCTAGTGGCACCGGTATCTACAACCCATTCCGTGAAGTTGTCAACTAAGTTTACTTCAGAGACAACAGCAGCAATAATGTCATTGGTTTCAACCAAGTTCGCTTGGGGCCTAGGCTGAGAGTTATGATTATTCTCTTGCCCCTTGCGAAAGTGACATTTCATAGCAATATGGCCAGGTTTGCCGCATACGAAGCAAGGACCTTTAGTGAAAGGTTTTTGGATTTGATTGGGACTCTTGAACCTATTATCTTTTCTTCCCATTGATTTCTGATTTTTCCCTTTGTAGTTTTTGGACTGATTGTTTTGGGTCTTCCATTGTGGCTTTTGTTCTACGAGATTAGCCTTGACAGTGTGAGTTGGAACTATGTCTCCTCGGTCTTTAGCTCTGTTTTGTTCTTCGATATGTATGTGTGCCACTAGTTCCTGCATAGTATAATCTTTAGTTTCATGTTTAAGGTTCATCTTATAATCTTTCCAAGAGGGTGGTAATTTTTCGATAAGAGCAGCAGCTTGAAAAGTCTCACATATTTTCATTCCTTCCCCAATGACTTCCCCCACAATTGTTTGATATTTATGAACTTGTTCTATAACCGATTTTCCATCTTGCATCTTAAAGTCTAGAAATTTCCCAGCCACATATTTCTTAAGACCAGAATTCTCAACAGCATATTTAGACTTTAAGGCATCCCAAATCTTCTTAGCATTTTCATATGGATAATAAATATCAAACAACGTATTAGACAGATAGTGCAAAAGGTATCTACGGCATGTACGATTATCTTTAACATAATCCCTTTTTGCAACAGTTTCAGTAGCAGCAGTACTATCAATAGCAGCAGTAATATCAGAAGCAACAGTAGCAGGAATAGCAGGAGCATCCATATATAACACATATTCCAAATTCATGGTTTCCAAATAAAACATCATATCTTCTGACCATCTCTTAAAATTCGTACCATCAAAACGTTCAATTTTAGATAGGTCTAGTGCAGATTTCATCATCTTGTTAATTATGCAAAATCACTTTTTAGATTGTTGAATATAGAGCAAAATTAACAAGACCAATAGAACGGAAAAATTGGAACAACTTATCTGTAAAAACCGAGGCGTAGCTTAGCTACTGTCCTAAAAAGTGATTTCGCCCCCACTGGTAATTAACCGTTGGTACAAACGGGCTGCTGGCGATCACCCTCCAGGATTCAACGGTGAAGCCTTCAATTGTGTGCACTCACAGATGGAGACTTTGGACTTGTCAGTTTGTGGATTGCCCAAAAAAACGAAATAAAACAACAGTATAGAGAGATGGACGTCTGTGTATATCTTCTCAGAAGGAAGAGAGTTGAACAGTATATATAGCAGCAGCAGAGAAGAAGAACGTTGGGAAGATTAACGTTAAAATATTAATATACCTTAACGTTACTGAACGTTGGAAATTAAATAGGATTAACGTTAGAAAATTAATTATAAAAAAACTGAAAAACGGCTAGGTTAAGAAATAATAAAATTAGGGATTTTAGCAAAACAGTGGGTTACTCTGGGTGCACCCGTGAGGCTAAATGAACCGGATTGGCACCCCCCCCCTGCGCGGGCGTTATGCGCGCACACACGCACTAAGGTTTTCTGACCGGATGTCCAAGATTCAAGCTTGTCCCAGCCCAATTCCTTAGCCGTCCTCATGTGCGCGAGCCCATCCCTATTTCCTCAATCAAGTTACTTAGCCCAAACCAAGAAGTACTAATATACACAAGGAATATCTTAAAAATAGGCAATGTGGGACTTTGCCAAAACCAATAATTTTGAAGCACAACCAACAATCCCCCACATGATTCAAAATTTATCAACAAGAGAACAATTAAAATAGAAGTAAGAAGGGCAATAGATTTTAAGTACATAATGCCGATACCTTGTGGGTTTGAATCGACACTTAGTGGAACAAGCTCAAGATTGTAGATTATAGGTGAACTTAGTTCTTGAACCTAATATCTATAATACAACCAGATGAACTAGCACACATACTCAAAATCCGAATCCACACAAGTCCGCGGTTGGGCACGTTCTAGGCCATGCGCCATGTCCCAGATTTTAATAAAGGCTCTAGAGAGGTTGTCAAAGTCTCTCATAGGAAGCGGCCTACACCTCCACCTTTACATAGGTGAACCCATCAAGTGTATACTGACATACACCACCCTTTAGGGCTATGAGTTTCATTAAGAATCTAAATGATTCATCCTAACACAATTTGTCAGTAAGCACCACATGCACATAGGGAGATATATAAATAATTGCAGTGCTATAATTAAATAATTACATGACTTATTGTTACCCATTGAACCCAATTCATGGGATCTCCAATCACATGGGTTGGGTTTCCATCACATATTATTTACTCAAGATGTTGACAATAATCCCATCCCTCTGGATGCTTCTTGGATAACCTTTTTGTTTAATCCCTTTGTGAGCGGATCCGCTAGGTTCTTTTCAGACCTCACAAATTCCATTAAGTTCACAAAATTTTTTAAGACTTCCTGACTCATATTCACCACCACGATCGGATCTAAGTCTTTTAATTTTTCTTTCTAACTGATTTTCAACTTCTGCTTTATATTTAATAAACATTTCTTCTGCTTCATCTTTAGAGGAAAGGAGGTATATCTGAGTATATCTAGACATATCATCCACAAAAGAAATATAATACTTCTTACCACCTCTACTCGTAGTATTTTTAAAATCAGCTAGATCACTATGAATTAACTCAAGGAGTTCAGTTTGTCTTTCAACACTTTTAAAAGGTTTCTTAACATGTTTAGCTTCCACACAAATTTCACATTTGTTAAATTCAGTATTTGCTAGATTAGGTATAAGTTCAAGTTGTTTCAACCTTTTAATAGATGCCACATTCACATGTCCTAATCTAGCATGCCACATATCCAAAGATTCAGCAATATAAGCAAAAGAAGCATTCTTATTATTCAATTCAGCAGAAGCATCAAGTACAAATAAACCCCCATTACAAAAACCTTTCCCAACAAATTCCCCATTACGAGTAAGTACTAGTTTATCAGATTCAAACACAAGTTTAATGCCAGCTTTGTTCAACAAGGATCCGGACACAAGATTTCTACGAATTTCTGGCACATGAAGCACATTTTGCAAAGCAATTGTTTTTCCCGAAGTTAATTTAGTAAAACTTTCCCTTTCCCTGCAACATTGGTGGCACGAGAATCCCCCATGAAAACCTTTTCTCCATTAGTCACATATTCATAGTTGAGAATTACATCTCTATTCGAGCAAATGTGTCTAGTGGCACCGGTATCTACAACCCATTCCGTGAAGTTGTCAACTAAGTTTACTTCAGAGACAACAGCAGCAATAATGTCATTGGTTTCAACCAAGTTCGCTTGGGGCCTAGGCTGAGAGTTATGATTATTCTCTTGCCCCTTGCGAAAGTGACATTTCATAGCAATATGGCCAGGTTTGCCGCATACGAAGCAAGGACCTTTAGTGAAAGGTTTTTGGATTTGATTGGGACTCTTGAACCTATTATCTTTTCTTCCCATTGATTTCTGATTTTTCCCTTTGTAGTTTTTGGACTGATTGTTTTGGGTCTTCCATTGTGGCTTTTGTTCTACGAGATTAGCCTTGACAGTGTGAGTTGGAACTATGTCTCCTCGGTCTTTAGCTCTGTTTTGTTCTTCGATATGTATGTGTGCCACTAGTTCCTGCATAGTATAATCTTTAGTTTCATGTTTAAGGTTCATCTTATAATCTTTCCAAGAGGGTGGTAATTTTTCGATAAGAGCAGCAGCTTGAAAAGTCTCACATATTTTCATTCCTTCCCCAATGACTTCCCCCACAATTGTTTGATATTTATGAACTTGTTCTATAACCGATTTTCCATCTTGCATCTTAAAGTCTAGAAATTTCCCAGCCACATATTTCTTAAGACCAGAATTCTCAACAGCATATTTAGACTTTAAGGCATCCCAAATCTTCTTAGCATTTTCATATGGATAATAAATATCAAACAACGTATTAGACAGATAGTGCAAAAGGTATCTACGGCATGTACGATTATCTTTAACATAATCCCTTTTTGCAACAGTTTCAGTAGCAGCAGTACTATCAATAGCAGCAGTAATATCAGAAGCAACAGTAGCAGGAATAGCAGGAGCATCCATATATAACACATATTCCAAATTCATGGTTTCCAAATAAAACATCATATCTTCTGACCATCTCTTAAAATTCGTACCATCAAAACGTTCAATTTTAGATAGGTCTAGTGCAGATTTCATCATCTTGTTAATTATGCAAAATCACTTTTTAGATTGTTGAATATAGAGCAAAATTAACAAGACCAATAGAACGGAAAAATTGGAACAACTTATCTGTAAAAACCGAGGCGTAGCTTAGCTACTGTCCTAAAAAGTGATTTCGCCCCCACTGGTAATTAACCGTTGGTACAAACGGGCTGCTGGCGATCACCCTCCAGGATTCAACGGTGAAGCCTTCAATTGTGTGCACTCACAGATGGAGACTTTGGACTTGTCAGTTTGTGGATTGCCCAAAAAAAACGAAATAAAACAACAGTATAGAGAGATGGACGTCTGTGTATATCTTCTCAGAAGGAAGAGAGTTGAACAGTATATATAGCAGCAGCAGAGAAGAAGAACGTTGGGAAGATTAACGTTAAAATATTAATATACCTTAACGTTACTGAACGTTGGAAATTAAATAGGATTAACGTTAGAAAATTAATTATAAAAAAACTGAAAAACGGCTAGGTTAAGAAATAATAAAATTAGGGATTTTAGCAAAACAGTGGGTTACTCTGGGTGCACCCGTGAGGCTAAATGAACCGGATTGGCACCCCCCCCCTGCGCGGGCGTTATGCGCGCACACACGCACTAAGGTTTTCTGACCGGATGTCCAAGATTCAAGCTTGTCCCAGCCCAATTCCTTAGCCGTCCTCATGTGCGCGAGCCCATCCCTATTTCCTCAATCAAGTTACTTAGCCCAAACCAAGAAGTACTAATATACACAAGGAATATCTTAAAAATAGGCAATGTGGGACTTTGCCAAAACCAATAATTTTGAAGCACAACCAACAATCCCCCACATGATTCAAAATTTATCAACAAGAGAACAATTAAAATAGAAGTAAGAAGGGCAATAGATTTTAAGTACATAATGCCGATACCTTGTGGGTTTGAATCGACACTTAGTGGAACAAGCTCAAGATTGTAGATTATAGGTGAACTTAGTTCTTGAACCTAATATCTATAATACAACCAGATGAACTAGCACACATACTCAAAATCCGAATCCACACAAGTCCGCGGTTGGGCACGTTCTAGGCCATGCGCCATGTCCCAGATTTTAATAAAGGCTCTAGAGAGGTTGTCAAAGTCTCTCATAGGAAGCGGCCTACACCTCCACCTTTACATAGGTGAACCCATCAAGTGTATACTGACATACACCACCCTTTAGGGCTATGAGTTTCATTAAGAATCTAAATGATTCATCCTAACACAATTTGTCAGTAAGCACCACATGCACATAGGGAGATATATAAATAATTGCAGTGCTATAATTAAATAATTACATGACTTATTGTTACCCATTGAACCCAATTCATGGGATCTCCAATCACATGGGTTGGGTTTCCATCACATATTATTTACTCAAGATGTTGACAATAATCCCATCCCTCTGGATGCTTCTTGGATAACCTTTTTGTTTAATCCCTTTGTGAGCGGATCCGCTAGGTTCTTTTCAGACCTCACAAATTCCATTAAGTTCACAAAATTTTTAAGACTTCCTGACTCATATTCACCACCACGATCGGATCTAAGTCTTTTAATTTTTCTTTCTAACTGATTTTCAACTTCTGCTTTATATTTAATAAACATTTCTTCTGCTTCATCTTTAGAGGAAAGGAGGTATATCTGAGTATATCTAGACATATCATCCACAAAAGAAATATAATACTTCTTACCACCTCTACTCGTAGTATTTTTAAAATCAGCTAGATCACTATGAATTAACTCAAGGAGTTCAGTTTGTCTTTCAACACTTTTAAAAGGTTTCTTAACATGTTTAGCTTCCACACAAATTTCACATTTGTTAAATTCAGTATTTGCTAGATTAGGTATAAGTTCAAGTTGTTTCAACCTTTTAATAGATGCCACATTCACATGTCCTAATCTAGCATGCCACATATCCAAAGATTCAGCAATATAAGCAAAAGAAGCATTCTTATTATTCAATTCAGCAGAAGCATCAAGTACAAATAAACCCCCATTACAAAAACCTTTCCCAACAAATTCCCCATTACGAGTAAGTACTAGTTTATCAGATTCAAACACAAGTTTAATGCCAGCTTTGTTCAACAAGGATCCGGACACAAGATTTCTACGAATTTCTGGCACATGAAGCACATTTTGCAAAGCAATTGTTTTTCCCGAAGTTAATTTTAGTAAAACTTTCCCTTTCCCTGCAACATTGGTGGCACGAGAATCCCCCATGAAAACCTTTTCTCCATTAGTCACATATTCATAGTTGAGAATTACATCTCTATTCGAGCAAATGTGTCTAGTGGCACCGGTATCTACAACCCATTCCGTGAAGTTGTCAACTAAGTTTACTTCAGAGACAACAGCAGCAATAATGTCATTGGTTCAACCAAGTTCGCTTGGGGCCTAGGCTGAGAGTTATGATTATTCTCTTGCCCCTTGCGAAAGTGACATTTCATAGCAATATGGCCAGGTTTGCCGCATACGAAGCAAGGACCTTTAGTGAAAGGTTTTTGGATTTGATTGGGACTCTTGAACCTATTATCTTTTCTTCCCATTGATTTCTGATTTTTCCCTTTGTAGTTTTTGGACTGATTGTTTTGGGTCTTCCATTGTGGCTTTTGTTCTACGAGATTAGCCTTGACAGTGTGAGTTGGAACTATGTCTCCTCGGTCTTTAGCTCTGTTTTGTTCTTCGATATGTATGTGTGCCACTAGTTCCTGCATAGTATAATCTTTAGTTTCATGTTTAAGGTTCATCTTATAATCTTTCCAAGAGGGTGGTAATTTTTCGATAAGAGCAGCAGCTTGAAAAGTCTCACATATTTTCATTCCTTCCCCAATGACTTCCCCCACAATTGTTTGATATTTATGAACTTGTTCTATAACCGATTTTCCATCTTGCATCTTAAAGTCTAGAAATTTCCCAGCCACATATTTCTTAAGACCAGAATTCTCAACAGCATATTTAGACTTTAAGGCATCCCAAATCTTCTTAGCATTTTCATATGGATAATAAATATCAAACAACGTATTAGACAGATAGTGCAAAAGGTATCTACGGCATGTACGATTATCTTTAACATAATCCCTTTTTGCAACAGTTTCAGTAGCAGCAGTACTATCAATAGCAGCAGTAATATCAGAAGCAACAGTAGCAGGAATAGCAGGAGCATCCATATATAACACATATTCCAAATTCATGGTTTCCAAATAAAACATCATATCTTCTGACCATCTCTTAAAATTCGTACCATCAAAACGTTCAATTTTAGATAGGTCTAGTGCAGATTTCATCATCTTGTTAATTATGCAAAATCACTTTTTAGATTGTTGAATATAGAGCAAAATTAACAAGACCAATAGAACGGAAAAATTGGAACAACTTATCTGTAAAAACCGAGGCGTAGCTTAGCTACTGTCCTAAAAAGTGATTTCGCCCCCACTGGTAATTAACCGTTGGTACAAACGGGCTGCTGGCGATCACCCTCCAGGATTCAACGGTGAAGCCTTCAATTGTGTGCACTCACAGATGGAGACTTTGGACTTGTCAGTTTGTGGATTGCCCAAAAAAAACGAAATAAAACAACAGTATAGAGAGATGGACGTCTGTGTATATCTTCTCAGAAGGAAGAGAGTTGAACAGTATATATAGCAGCAGCAGAGAAGAAGAACGTTGGGAAGATTAACGTTAAAATATTAATATACCTTAACGTTACTGAACGTTGGAAATTAAATAGGATTAACGTTAGAAAATTAATTATAAAAAACTGAAAAACGGCTAGGTTAAGAAATAATAAAATTAGGGATTTTAGCAAAACAGTGGGTTACTCTGGGTGCACCCGTGAGGCTAAATGAACCGGATTGGCACCCCCCCCCTGCGCGGGCGTTATGCGCGCACACACGCACTAAGGTTTTCTGACCGGATGTCCAAGATTCAAGCTTGTCCCAGCCCAATTCCTTAGCCGTCCTCATGTGCGCGAGCCCATCCCTATTTCCTCAATCAAGTTACTTAGCCCAAACCAAGAAGTACTAATATACACAAGGAATATCTTAAAAATAGGCAATGTGGGACTTTGCCAAAACCAATAATTTTGAAGCACAACCAACAATCCCCCACATGATTCAAAATTTATCAACAAGAGAACAATTAAAATAGAAGTAAGAAGGGCAATAGATTTTAAGTACATAATGCCGATACCTTGTGGGTTTGAATCGACACTTAGTGGAACAAGCTCAAGATTGTAGATTATAGGTGAACTTAGTTCTTGAACCTAATATCTATAATACAACCAGATGAACTAGCACACATACTCAAAATCCGAATCCACACAAGTCCGCGGTTGGGCACGTTCTAGGCCATGCGCCATGTCCCAGATTTTAATAAAGGCTCTAGAGAGGTTGTCAAAGTCTCTCATAGGAAGCGGCCTACACCTCCACCTTTACATAGGTGAACCCATCAAGTGTATACTGACATACACCACCCTTTAGGGCTATGAGTTTCATTAGAATCTAAATGATTCATCCTAACACAATTTGTCAGTAAGCACCACATGCACATAGGGAGATATATAAATAATTGCAGTGCTATAATTAAATAATTACATGACTTATTGTTACCCATTGAACCCAATTCATGGGATCTCCAATCACATGGGTTGGGTTTCCATCACATATTATTACTCAAGATGTTGACAATAATCCCATCCCTCTGGATGCTTCTTGGATAACCTTTTTGTTTAATCCCTTTGTGAGCGGATCCGCTAGGTTCTTTTCAGACCTCACAAATTCCATTAAGTTCACAAAATTTTTTAAGACTTCCTGACTCATATTCACCACCACGATCGGATCTAAGTCTTTTAATTTTTCTTTCTAACTGATTTTCAACTTCTGCTTTATATTTAATAAACATTTCTTCTGCTTCATCTTTAGAGGAAAGGAGGTATATCTGAGTATATCTAGACATATCATCCACAAAAGAAATATAATACTTCTTACCACCTCTACTCGTAGTATTTTTAAAATCAGCTAGATCACTATGAATTAACTCAAGGAGTTCAGTTTGTCTTTCAACACTTTTAAAAGGTTTCTTAACATGTTTAGCTTCCACACAAATTTCACATTTGTTAAATTCAGTATTTGCTAGATTAGGTATAAGTTCAAGTTGTTTCAACCTTTTAATAGATGCCACATTCACATGTCCTAATCTAGCATGCCACATATCCAAAGATTCAGCAATATAAGCAAAAGAAGCATTCTTATTATTCAATTCAGCAGAAGCATCAAGTACAAATAAACCCCCATTACAAAAACCTTTCCCAACAAATTCCCCATTACGAGTAAGTACTAGTTTATCAGATTCAAACACAAGTTTAATGCCAGCTTTGTTCAACAAGGATCCGGACACAAGATTTCTACGAATTTCTGGCACATGAAGCACATTTTGCAAAGCAATTGTTTTTCCCGAAGTTAATTTTAGTAAAACTTTCCCTTTCCCTGCAACATTGGTGGCACGAGAATCCCCCATGAAAACCTTTTCTCCATTAGTCACATATTCATAGTTGAGAATTACATCTCTATTCGAGCAAATGTGTCTAGTGGCACCGGTATCTACAACCCATTCCGTGAAGTTGTCAACTAAGTTTACTTCAGAGACAACAGCAGCAATAATGTCATTGGTTTCAACCAAGTTCGCTTGGGGCCTAGGCTGAGAGTTATGATTATTCTCTTGCCCCTTGCGAAAGTGACATTTCATAGCAATATGGCCAGGTTTGCCGCATACGAAGCAAGGACCTTTAGTGAAAGGTTTTTGGATTTGATTGGGACTCTTGAACCTATTATCTTTTCTTCCCATTGATTTCTGATTTTTCCCTTTGTAGTTTTTGGACTGATTGTTTTGGGTCTTCCATTGTGGCTTTTGTTCTACGAGATTAGCCTTGACAGTGTGAGTTGGAACTATGTCTCCTCGGTCTTTAGCTCTGTTTTGTTCTTCGATATGTATGTGTGCCACTAGTTCCTGCATAGTATAATCTTTAGTTTCATGTTTAAGGTTCATCTTATAATCTTTCCAAGAGGGTGGTAATTTTTCGATAAGAGCAGCAGCTTGAAAAGTCTCACATATTTTCATTCCTTCCCCAATGACTTCCCCCACAATTGTTTGATATTTATGAACTTGTTCTATAACCGATTTTCCATCTTGCATCTTAAAGTCTAGAAATTTCCCAGCCACATATTTCTTAAGACCAGAATTCTCAACAGCATATTTAGACTTTAAGGCATCCCAAATCTTCTTAGCATTTTCATATGGATAATAAATATCAAACAACGTATTAGACAGATAGTGCAAAAGGTATCTACGGCATGTACGATTATCTTTAACATAATCCCTTTTTGCAACAGTTTCAGTAGCAGCAGTACTATCAATAGCAGCAGTAATATCAGAAGCAACAGTAGCAGGAATAGCAGGAGCATCCATATATAACACATATTCCAAATTCATGGTTTCCAAATAAAACATCATATCTTCTGACCATCTCTTAAAATTCGTACCATCAAAACGTTCAATTTTAGATAGGTCTAGTGCAGATTTCATCATCTTGTTAATTATGCAAATCACTTTTTAGATTGTTGAATATAGAGCAAAATTAACAAGACCAATAGAACGGAAAAATTGGAACAACTTATCTGTAAAAACCGAGGCGTAGCTTAGCTACTGTCCTAAAAAGTGATTTCGCCCCCACTGGTAATTAACCGTTGGTACAAACGGGCTGCTGGCGATCACCCTCCAGGATTCAACGGTGAAGCCTTCAATTGTGTGCACTCACAGATGGAGACTTTGGACTTGTCAGTTTGTGGATTGCCCAAAAAAACGAAATAAAACAACAGTATAGAGAGATGGACGTCTGTGTATATCTTCTCAGAAGGAAGAGAGTTGAACAGTATATATAGCAGCAGCAGAGAAGAAGAACGTTGGGAAGATTAACGTTAAAATATTAATATACCTTAACGTTACTGAACGTTGGAAATTAAATAGGATTAACGTTAGAAAATTAATTATAAAAAAACTGAAAAACGGCTAGGTTAAGAAATAATAAAATTAGGGATTTTAGCAAAACAGTGGGTTACTCTGGGTGCACCCGTGAGGCTAAATGAACCGGATTGGCACCCCCCCCCCTGCGCGGGCGTTATGCGCGCACACACGCACTAAGGTTTTCTGACCGGATGTCCAAGATTCAAGCTTGTCCCAGCCCAATTCCTTAGCCGTCCTCATGTGCGCGAGCCCATCCCTATTTCCTCAATCAAGTTACTTAGCCCAAACCAAGAAGTACTAATATACACAAGGAATATCTTAAAAATAGGCAATGTGGGACTTTGCCAAAACCAATAATTTTGAAGCACAACCAACAATCCCCCACATGATTCAAAATTTATCAACAAGAGAACAATTAAAATAGAAGTAAGAAGGGCAATAGATTTTAAGTACATAATGCCGATACCTTGTGGGTTTGAATCGACACTTAGTGGAACAAGCTCAAGATTGTAGATTATAGGTGAACTTAGTTCTTGAACCTAATATCTATAATACAACCAGATGAACTAGCACACATACTCAAAATCCGAATCCACACAAGTCCGCGGTTGGGCACGTTCTAGGCCATGCGCCATGTCCCAGATTTTAATAAAGGCTCTAGAGAGGTTGTCAAAGTCTCTCATAGGAAGCGGCCTACACCTCCACCTTTACATAGGTGAACCCATCAAGTGTATACTGACATACACCACCCTTTAGGGCTATGAGTTTCATTAAGAATCTAAATGATTCATCCTAACACAATTTGTCAGTAAGCACCACATGCACATAGGGAGATATATAAATAATTGCAGTGCTATAATTAAATAATTACATGACTTATTGTTACCCATTGAACCCAATTCATGGGATCTCCAATCACATGGGTTGGGTTTCCATCACATATTATTTACTCAAGATGTTGACAATAATCCCATCCCTCTGGATGCTTCTTGGATAACCTTTTTGTTTAATCCCTTTGTGAGCGGATCCGCTAGGTTCTTTTCAGACCTCACAAATTCCATTAAGTTCACAAAATTTTTAAGACTTCCTGACTCATATTCACCACCACGATCGGATCTAAGTCTTTTAATTTTTCTTTCTAACTGATTTTCAACTTCTGCTTTATATTTAATAAACATTTCTTCTGCTTCATCTTTAGAGGAAAGGAGGTATATCTGAGTATATCTAGACATATCATCCACAAAAGAAATATAATACTTCTTACCACCTCTACTCGTAGTATTTTTAAAATCAGCTAGATCACTATGAATTAACTCAAGGAGTTCAGTTTGTCTTTCAACACTTTTAAAAGGTTTCTTAACATGTTTAGCTTCCACACAAATTTCACATTTGTTAAATTCAGTATTTGCTAGATTAGGTATAAGTTCAAGTTGTTTCAACCTTTTAATAGATGCCACATTCACATGTCCTAATCTAGCATGCCACATATCCAAAGATTCAGCAATATAAGCAAAAGAAGCATTCTTATTATTCAATTCAGCAGAAGCATCAAGTACAAATAAACCCCCATTACAAAAACCTTTCCCAACAAATTCCCCATTACGAGTAAGTACTAGTTTATCAGATTCAAACACAAGTTTAATGCCAGCTTTGTTCAACAAGGATCCGGACACAAGATTTCTACGAATTTCTGGCACATGAAGCACATTTTGCAAAGCAATTGTTTTTCCCGAAGTTAATTTTAGTAAAACTTTCCCTTTCCCTGCAACATTGGTGGCACGAGAATCCCCCATGAAACCTTTTCTCCATTAGTCACATATTCATAGTTGAGAATTACATCTCTATTCGAGCAAATGTGTCTAGTGGCACCGGTATCTACAACCCATTCCGTGAAGTTGTCAACTAAGTTTACTTCAGAGACAACAGCAGCAATAATGTCATTGGTTTCAACCAAGTTCGCTTGGGGCCTAGGCTGAGAGTTATGATTATTCTCTTGCCCCTTGCGAAAGTGACATTTCATAGCAATATGGCCAGGTTTGCCGCATACGAAGCAAGGACCTTTAGTGAAAGGTTTTTGGATTTGATTGGGACTCTTGAACCTATTATCTTTTCTTCCCATTGATTTCTGATTTTTCCCTTTGTAGTTTTTGGACTGATTGTTTTGGGTCTTCCATTGTGGCTTTTGTTCTACGAGATTAGCCTTGACAGTGTGAGTTGGAACTATGTCTCCTCGGTCTTTAGCTCTGTTTTGTTCTTCGATATGTATGTGTGCCACTAGTTCCTGCATAGTATAATCTTTAGTTTCATGTTTAAGGTTCATCTTATAATCTTTCCAAGAGGGTGGTAATTTTTCGATAAGAGCAGCAGCTTGAAAAGTCTCACATATTTTCATTCCTTCCCCAATGACTTCCCCCACAATTGTTTGATATTTATGAACTTGTTCTATAACCGATTTTCCATCTTGCATCTTAAAGTCTAGAAATTTCCCAGCCACATATTTCTTAAGACCAGAATTCTCAACAGCATATTTAGACTTTAAGGCATCCCAAATCTTCTTAGCATTTTCATATGGATAATAAATATCAAACAACGTATTAGACAGATAGTGCAAAAGGTATCTACGGCATGTACGATTATCTTTAACATAATCCCTTTTTGCAACAGTTTCAGTAGCAGCAGTACTATCAATAGCAGCAGTAATATCAGAAGCAACAGTAGCAGGAATAGCAGGAGCATCCATATATAACACATATTCCAAATTCATGGTTTCCAAATAAAACATCATATCTTCTGACCATCTCTTAAAATTCGTACCATCAAAACGTTCAATTTTAGATAGGTCTAGTGCAGATTTCATCATCTTGTTAATTATGCAAAATCACTTTTTAGATTGTTGAATATAGAGCAAAATTAACAAGACCAATAGAACGGAAAAATTGGAACAACTTATCTGTAAAAACCGAGGCGTAGCTTAGCTACTGTCCTAAAAAGTGATTTCGCCCCCACTGGTAATTAACCGTTGGTACAAACGGGCTGCTGGCGATCACCCTCCAGGATTCAACGGTGAAGCCTTCAATTGTGTGCACTCACAGATGGAGACTTTGGACTTGTCAGTTTGTGGATTGCCCAAAAAAAACGAAATAAAACAACAGTATAGAGAGATGGACGTCTGTGTATATCTTCTCAGAAGGAAGAGAGTTGAACAGTATATATAGCAGCAGCAGAGAAGAAGAACGTTGGGAAGATTAACGTTAAAATATTAATATACCTTAACGTTACTGAACGTTGGAAATTAAATAGGATTAACGTTAGAAAATTAATTATAAAAAAACTGAAAAACGGCTAGGTTAAGAAATAATAAAATTAGGGATTTTAGCAAAACAGTGGGTTACTCTGGGTGCACCCGTGAGGCTAAATGAACCGGATTGGCACCCCCCCCCTGCGCGGGCGTTATGCGCGCACACACGCACTAAGGTTTTCTGACCGGATGTCCAAGATTCAAGCTTGTCCCAGCCCAATTCCTTAGCCGTCCTCATGTGCGCGAGCCCATCCCTATTTCCTCAATCAAGTTACTTAGCCCAAACCAAGAAGTACTAATATACACAAGGAATATCTTAAAAATAGGCAATGTGGGACTTTGCCAAAACCAATAATTTTGAAGCACAACCAACAATCCCCCACATGATTCAAAATTTATCAACAAGAGAACAATTAAAATAGAAGTAAGAAGGGCAATAGATTTTAAGTACATAATGCCGATACCTTGTGGGTTTGAATCGACACTTAGTGGAACAAGCTCAAGATTGTAGATTATAGGTGAACTTAGTTCTTGAACCTAATATCTATAATACAACCAGATGAACTAGCACACATACTCAAAATCCGAATCCACACAAGTCCGCGGTTGGGCACGTTCTAGGCCATGCGCCATGTCCCAGATTTTAATAAAGGCTCTAGAGAGGTTGTCAAAGTCTCTCATAGGAAGCGGCCTACACCTCCACCTTTACATAGGTGAACCCATCAAGTGTATACTGACATACACCACCCTTTAGGGCTATGAGTTTCATTAAGAATCTAAATGATTCATCCTAACACAATTTGTCAGTAAGCACCACATGCACATAGGGAGATATATAAATAATTGCAGTGCTATAATTAAATAATTACATGACTTATTGTTACCCATTGAACCCAATTCATGGGATCTCCAATCACATGGGTTGGGTTTCCATCACATATTATTTACTCAAGATGTTGACAATAATCCCATCCCTCTGGATGCTTCTTGGATAACCTTTTTGTTTAATCCCTTTGTGAGCGGATCCGCTAGGTTCTTTTCAGACCTCACAAATTCCATTAAGTTCACAAAATTTTTTAAGACTTCCTGACTCATATTCACCACCACGATCGGATCTAAGTCTTTTAATTTTTCTTTCTAACTGATTTTCAACTTCTGCTTTATATTTAATAAACATTTCTTCTGCTTCATCTTTAGAGGAAAGGAGGTATATCTGAGTATATCTAGACATATCATCCACAAAAGAAATATAATACTTCTTACCACCTCTACTCGTAGTATTTTTAAAATCAGCTAGATCACTATGAATTAACTCAAGGAGTTCAGTTTGTCTTTCAACACTTTTAAAAGGTTTCTTAACATGTTTAGCTTCCACACAAATTTCACATTTGTTAAATTCAGTATTTGCTAGATTAGGTATAAGTTCAAGTTGTTTCAACCTTTTAATAGATGCCACATTCACATGTCCTAATCTAGCATGCCACATATCCAAAGATTCAGCAATATAAGCAAAAGAAGCATTCTTATTATTCAATTCAGCAGAAGCATCAAGTACAAATAAACCCCCATTACAAAAACCTTTCCCAACAAATTCCCCATTACGAGTAAGTACTAGTTTATCAGATTCAAACACAAGTTTAATGCCAGCTTTGTTCAACAAGGATCCGGACACAAGATTTCTACGAATTTCTGGCACATGAAGCACATTTTGCAAAGCAATTGTTTTTCCCGAAGTTAATTTTAGTAAAACTTTCCCTTTCCCTGCAACATTGGTGGCACGAGAATCCCCCATGAAAACCTTTTCTCCATTAGTCACATATTCATAGTTGAGAATTACATCTCTATTCGAGCAAATGTGTCTAGTGGCACCGGTATCTACAACCCATTCCGTGAAGTTGTCAACTAAGTTTACTTCAGAGACAACAGCAGCAATAATGTCATTGGTTTCAACCAAGTTCGCTTGGGGCCTAGGCTGAGAGTTATGATTATTCTCTTGCCCCTTGCGAAAGTGACATTTCATAGCAATATGGCCAGGTTTGCCGCATACGAAGCAAGGACCTTTAGTGAAAGGTTTTTGGATTTGATTGGGACTCTTGAACCTATTATCTTTTCTTCCCATTGATTTCTGATTTTTCCCTTTGTAGTTTTTGGACTGATTGTTTTGGGTCTTCCATTGTGGCTTTTGTTCTACGAGATTAGCCTTGACAGTGTGAGTTGGAACTATGTCTCCTCGGTCTTTAGCTCTGTTTTGTTCTTCGATATGTATGTGTGCCACTAGTTCCTGCATAGTATAATCTTTAGTTTCATGTTTAAGGTTCATCTTATAATCTTTCCAAGAGGGTGGTAATTTTTCGATAAGAGCAGCAGCTTGAAAAGTCTCACATATTTTCATTCCTTCCCCAATGACTTCCCCCACAATTGTTTGATATTTATGAACTTGTTCTATAACCGATTTTCCATCTTGCATCTTAAAGTCTAGAAATTTCCCAGCCACATATTTCTTAAGACCAGAATTCTCAACAGCATATTTAGACTTTAAGGCATCCCAAATCTTCTTAGCATTTTCATATGGATAATAAATATCAAACAACGTATTAGACAGATAGTGCAAAAGGTATCTACGGCATGTACGATTATCTTTAACATAATCCCTTTTTGCAACAGTTTCAGTAGCAGCAGTACTATCAATAGCAGCAGTAATATCAGAAGCAACAGTAGCAGGAATAGCAGGAGCATCCATATATAACACATATTCCAAATTCATGGTTTCCAAATAAAACATCATATCTTCTGACCATCTCTTAAAATTCGTACCATCAAAACGTTCAATTTTAGATAGGTCTAGTGCAGATTTCATCATCTTGTTAATTATGCAAAATCACTTTTTAGATTGTTGAATATAGAGCAAAATTAACAAGACCAATAGAACGGAAAAATTGGAACAACTTATCTGTAAAAACCGAGGCGTAGCTTAGCTACTGTCCTAAAAAGTGATTTCGCCCCCACTGGTAATTAACCGTTGGTACAAACGGGCTGCTGGCGATCACCCTCCAGGATTCAACGGTGAAGCCTTCAATTGTGTGCACTCACAGATGGAGACTTTGGACTTGTCAGTTTGTGGATTGCCCAAAAAAACGAAATAAAACAACAGTATAGAGAGATGGACGTCTGTGTATATCTTCTCAGAAGGAAGAGAGTTGAACAGTATATATAGCAGCAGCAGAGAAGAAGAACGTTGGGAAGATTAACGTTAAAATATTAATATACCTTAACGTTACTGAACGTTGGAAATTAAATAGGATTAACGTTAGAAAATTAATTATAAAAAAACTGAAAAACGGCTAGGTTAAGAAATAATAAAATTAGGGATTTTAGCAAAACAGTGGGTTACTCTGGGTGCACCCGTGAGGCTAAATGAACCGGATTGGCACCCCCCCCCTGCGCGGGCGTTATGCGCGCACACACGCACTAAGGTTTTCTGACCGGATGTCCAAGATTCAAGCTTGTCCCAGCCCAATTCCTTAGCCGTCCTCATGTGCGCGAGCCCATCCCTATTTCCTCAATCAAGTTACTTAGCCCAAACCAAGAAGTACTAATATACACAAGGAATATCTTAAAAATAGGCAATGTGGGACTTTGCCAAAACCAATAATTTTGAAGCACAACCAACAATCCCCCACATGATTCAAAATTTATCAACAAGAGAACAATTAAAATAGAAGTAAGAAGGGCAATAGATTTTAAGTACATAATGCCGATACCTTGTGGGTTTGAATCGACACTTAGTGGAACAAGCTCAAGATTGTAGATTATAGGTGAACTTAGTTCTTGAACCTAATATCTATAATACAACCAGATGAACTAGCACACATACTCAAAATCCGAATCCACACAAGTCCGCGGTTGGGCACGTTCTAGGCCATGCGCCATGTCCCAGATTTTAATAAAGGCTCTAGAGAGGTTGTCAAAGTCTCTCATAGGAAGCGGCCTACACCTCCACCTTTACATAGGTGAACCCATCAAGTGTATACTGACATACACCACCCTTTAGGGCTATGAGTTTCATTAAGAATCTAAATGATTCATCCTAACACAATTTGTCAGTAAGCACCACATGCACATAGGGAGATATATAAATAATTGCAGTGCTATAATTAAATAATTACATGACTTATTGTTACCCATTGAACCCAATTCATGGGATCTCCAATCACATGGGTTGGGTTTCCATCACATATTATTTACTCAAGATGTTGACAATAATCCCATCCCTCTGGATGCTTCTTGGATAACCTTTTTGTTTAATCCCTTTGTGAGCGGATCCGCTAGGTTCTTTTCAGACCTCACAAATTCCATTAAGTTCACAAAATTTTTTAAGACTTCCTGACTCATATTCACCACCACGATCGGATCTAAGTCTTTTAATTTTTCTTTCTAACTGATTTTCAACTTCTGCTTTATATTTAATAAACATTTCTTCTGCTTCATCTTTAGAGGAAAGGAGGTATATCTGAGTATATCTAGACATATCATCCACAAAAGAAATATAATACTTCTTACCACCTCTACTCGTAGTATTTTTAAAATCAGCTAGATCACTATGAATTAACTCAAGGAGTTCAGTTTGTCTTTCAACACTTTTAAAAGGTTTCTTAACATGTTTAGCTTCCACACAAATTTCACATTTGTTAAATTCAGTATTTGCTAGATTAGGTATAAGTTCAAGTTGTTTCAACCTTTTAATAGATGCCACATTCACATGTCCTAATCTAGCATGCCACATATCCAAAGATTCAGCAATATAAGCAAAAGAAGCATTCTTATTATTCAATTCAGCAGAAGCATCAAGTACAAATAAACCCCCATTACAAAAACCTTTCCCAACAAATTCCCCATTACGAGTAAGTACTAGTTTATTAGATTCAAACACAAGTTTAATGCCAGCTTTGTTCAACAAGGATCCGGACACAAGATTTCTACGAATTTCTGGCACATGAAGCACATTTTGCAAAGCAATTGTTTTTCCCGAAGTTAATTTTAGTAAAACTTTCCCTTTCCCTGCAACATTGGTGGCACGAGAATCCCCCATGAAAACCTTTTCTCCATTAGTCACATATTCATAGTTGAGAATTACATCTCTATTCGAGCAAATGTGTCTAGTGGCACCGGTATCTACAACCCATTCCGTGAAGTTGTCAACTAAGTTTACTTCAGAGACAACAGCAGCAATAATGTCATTGGTTTCAACCAAGTTCGCTTGGGGCCTAGGCTGAGAGTTATGATTATTCTCTTGCCCCTTGCGAAAGTGACATTTCATAGCAATATGGCCAGGTTTGCCGCATACGAAGCAAGGACCTTTAGTGAAAGGTTTTTGGATTTGATTGGGACTCTTGAACCTATTATCTTTTCTTCCCATTGATTTCTGATTTTTCCCTTTGTAGTTTTTGGACTGATTGTTTTGGGTCTTCCATTGTGGCTTTTGTTCTACGAGATTAGCCTTGACAGTGTGAGTTGGAACTATGTCTCCTCGGTCTTTAGCTCTGTTTTGTTCTTCGATATGTATGTGTGCCACTAGTTCCTGCATAGTATAATCTTTAGTTTCATGTTTAAGGTTCATCTTATAATCTTTCCAAGAGGGTGGTAATTTTTCGATAAGAGCAGCAGCTTGAAAAGTCTCACATATTTTCATTCCTTCCCCAATGACTTCCCCCACAATTGTTTGATATTTATGAACTTGTTCTATAACCGATTTTCCATCTTGCATCTTAAAGTCTAGAAATTTCCCAGCCACATATTTCTTAAGACCAGAATTCTCAACAGCATATTTAGACTTTAAGGCATCCCAAATCTTCTTAGCATTTTCATATGGATAATAAATATCAAACAACGTATTAGACAGATAGTGCAAAAGGTATCTACGGCATGTACGATTATCTTTAACATAATCCCTTTTTGCAACAGTTTCAGTAGCAGCAGTACTATCAATAGCAGCAGTAATATCAGAAGCAACAGTAGCAGGAATAGCAGGAGCATCCATATATAACACATATTCCAAATTCATGGTTTCCAAATAAAACATCATATCTTCTGACCATCTCTTAAAATTCGTACCATCAAAACGTTCAATTTTAGATAGGTCTAGTGCAGATTTCATCATCTTGTTAATTATGCAAAATCACTTTTTAGATTGTTGAATATAGAGCAAAATTAACAAGACCAATAGAACGGAAAAATTGGAACAACTTATCTGTAAAAACCGAGGCGTAGCTTAGCTACTGTCCTAAAAAGTGATTTCGCCCCCACTGGTAATTAACCGTTGGTACAAACGGGCTGCTGGCGATCACCCTCCAGGATTCAACGGTGAAGCCTTCAATTGTGTGCACTCACAGATGGAGACTTTGGACTTGTCAGTTTGTGGATTGCCCAAAAAAACGAAATAAAACAACAGTATAGAGAGATGGACGTCTGTGTATATCTTCTCAGAAGGAAGAGAGTTGAACAGTATATATAGCAGCAGCAGAGAAGAAGAACGTTGGGAAGATTAACGTTAAAATATTAATATACCTTAACGTTACTGAACGTTGGAAATTAAATAGGATTAACGTTAGAAAATTAATTATAAAAAAACTGAAAAACGGCTAGGTTAAGAAATAATAAAATTAGGGATTTTAGCAAAACAGTGGGTTACTCTGGGTGCACCCGTGAGGCTAAATGAACCGGATTGGCACCCCCCCCCTGCGCGGGCGTTATGCGCGCACACACGCACTAAGGTTTTCTGACCGGATGTCCAAGATTCAAGCTTGTCCCAGCCCAATTCCTTAGCCGTCCTCATGTGCGCGAGCCCATCCCTATTTCCTCAATCAAGTTACTTAGCCCAAACCAAGAAGTACTAATATACACAAGGAATATCTTAAAAATAGGCAATGTGGGACTTTGCCAAAACCAATAATTTTGAAGCACAACCAACAATCCCCCACATGATTCAAAATTTATCAACAAGAGAACAATTAAAATAGAAGTAAGAAGGGCAATAGATTTTAAGTACATAATGCCGATACCTTGTGGGTTTGAATCGACACTTAGTGGAACAAGCTCAAGATTGTAGATTATAGGTGAACTTAGTTCTTGAACCTAATATCTATAATACAACCAGATGAACTAGCACACATACTCAAAATCCGAATCCACACAAGTCCGCGGTTGGGCACGTTCTAGGCCATGCGCCATGTCCCAGATTTTAATAAAGGCTCTAGAGAGGTTGTCAAAGTCTCTCATAGGAAGCGGCCTACACCTCCACCTTTACATAGGTGAACCCATCAAGTGTATACTGACATACACCACCCTTTAGGGCTATGAGTTTCATTAAGAATCTAAATGATTCATCCTAACACAATTTGTCAGTAAGCACCACATGCACATAGGGAGATATATAAATAATTGCAGTGCTATAATTAAATAATTACATGACTTATTGTTACCCATTGAACCCAATTCATGGGATCTCCAATCACATGGGTTGGGTTTCCATCACATATTATTTACTCAAGATGTTGACAATAATCCCATCCCTCTGGATGCTTCTTGGATAACCTTTTTGTTTAATCCCTTTGTGAGCGGATCCGCTAGGTTCTTTTCAGACCTCACAAATTCCATTAAGTTCACAAAATTTTTTAAGACTTCCTGACTCATATTCACCACCACGATCGGATCTAAGTCTTTTAATTTTTCTTTCTAACTGATTTTCAACTTCTGCTTTATATTTAATAAACATTTCTTCTGCTTCATCTTTAGAGGAAAGGAGGTATATCTGAGTATATCTAGACATATCATCCACAAAAGAAATATAATACTTCTTACCACCTCTACTCGTAGTATTTTTAAAATCAGCTAGATCACTATGAATTAACTCAAGGAGTTCAGTTTGTCTTTCAACACTTTTAAAAGGTTTCTTAACATGTTTAGCTTCCACACAAATTTCACATTTGTTAAATTCAGTATTTGCTAGATTAGGTATAAGTTCAAGTTGTTTCAACCTTTTAATAGATGCCACATTCACATGTCCTAATCTAGCATGCCACATATCCAAAGATTCAGCAATATAAGCAAAAGAAGCATTCTTATTATTCAATTCAGCAGAAGCATCAAGTACAAATAAACCCCCATTACAAAAACCTTTCCCAACAAATTCCCCATTACGAGTAAGTACTAGTTTATCAGATTCAAACACAAGTTTAATGCCAGCTTTGTTCAACAAGGATCCGGACACAAGATTTCTACGAATTTCTGGCACATGAAGCACATTTTGCAAAGCAATTGTTTTTCCCGAAGTTAATTTTAGTAAAACTTTCCCTTTCCCTGCAACATTGGTGGCACGAGAATCCCCCATGAAAACCTTTTCTCCATTAGTCACATATTCATAGTTGAGAATTACATCTCTATTCGAGCAAATGTGTCTAGTGGCACCGGTATCTACAACCCATTCCGTGAAGTTGTCAACTAAGTTTACTTCAGAGACAACAGCAGCAATAATGTCATTGGTTTCAACCAAGTTCGCTTGGGGCCTAGGCTGAGAGTTATGATTATTCTCTTGCCCCTTGCGAAAGTGACATTTCATAGCAATATGGCCAGGTTTGCCGCATACGAAGCAAGGACCTTTAGTGAAAGGTTTTTGGATTTGATTGGGACTCTTGAACCTATTATCTTTTCTTCCCATTGATTTCTGATTTTTCCCTTTGTAGTTTTTGGACTGATTGTTTTGGGTCTTCCATTGTGGCTTTTGTTCTACGAGATTAGCCTTGACAGTGTGAGTTGGAACTATGTCTCCTCGGTCTTTAGCTCTGTTTTGTTCTTCGATATGTATGTGTGCCACTAGTTCCTGCATAGTATAATCTTTAGTTTCATGTTTAAGGTTCATCTTATAATCTTTCCAAGAGGGTGGTAATTTTTCGATAAGAGCAGCAGCTTGAAAAGTCTCACATATTTTCATTCCTTCCCCAATGACTTCCCCCACAATTGTTTGATATTTATGAACTTGTTCTATAACCGATTTTCCATCTTGCATCTTAAAGTCTAGAAATTTCCCAGCCACATATTTCTTAAGACCAGAATTCTCAACAGCATATTTAGACTTTAAGGCATCCCAAATCTTCTTAGCATTTTCATATGGATAATAAATATCAAACAACGTATTAGACAGATAGTGCAAAAGGTATCTACGGCATGTACGATTATCTTTAACATAATCCCTTTTTGCAACAGTTTCAGTAGCAGCAGTACTATCAATAGCAGCAGTAATATCAGAAGCAACAGTAGCAGGAATAGCAGGAGCATCCATATATAACACATATTCCAAATTCATGGTTTCCAAATAAAACATCATATCTTCTGACCATCTCTTAAAATTCGTACCATCAAAACGTTCAATTTTAGATAGGTCTAGTGCAGATTTCATCATCTTGTTAATTATGCAAAATCACTTTTTAGATTGTTGAATATAGAGCAAAATTAACAAGACCAATAGAACGGAAAAATTGGAACAACTTATCTGTAAAAACCGAGGCGTAGCTTAGCTACTGTCCTAAAAAGTGATTTCGCCCCCACTGGTAATTAACCGTTGGTACAAACGGGCTGCTGGCGATCACCCTCCAGGATTCAACGGTGAAGCCTTCAATTGTGTGCACTCACAGATGGAGACTTTGGACTTGTCAGTTTGTGGATTGCGCAAAAAAACGAAATAAAACAACAGTATAGAGAGATGGACGTCTGTGTATATCTTCTCAGAAGGAAGAGAGTTGAACAGTATATATAGCAGCAGCAGAGAAGATTAACCTAACCTTAACGTTACTCTGGGTGCACCCGTGAGGCTAAATGAACCGGATTGGCACACCCCCCCCTGCGCGGGCGTTATGCGCGCACACACGCACTAAGGTTTTCTGACCGGATGTCCAAGATTCAAGCTTGTCCCAGCCCAATTCCTTAGCCGTCCTCATGTGCGCGAGCCCATCCCTATTTCCTCAATCAAGTTACTTAGCCCAAACCAAGAAGTACTAATATACACAAGGAATATCTTAAAAATAGGCAATGTGGGACTTTGCCAAAACCAATAATTTTGAAGCACAACCAACATGTTATCCAATAAATCTGTGCATAAAATGTTTATTTTCAATAATTTCAGTACCACAAAGTATGGGGACAACTTATGAGGACCGGCTATCAGAATTCCCGCTTTGCACATCAGGTAAATTTGAAATATTTTAATTCAGAACTCCATATCGTTTCTCAATGAGAGTAACTTTGCTAGTTTACCGACCTGAAAAAACTTTGCTAGTTTATATGTTTTCTTGCACATCTGGTTGATTTTGTGTGCGTGTGTGTGTGTTATGCAGGTAGAGAGATTTGCCTGCCTCTATACTAGCCAAGTTACAAACCTGAGCCTGTATTCCCCAGATAAATACTACAGGCCAACTGAGGATGTTCTGCCTCATGAATTTGATATCCTTGGATGAAAGGCTGCTTTCAATCCAACTCTGTCAAATACATATTTTTGAGGGAGCACACTACTATCTATGTTGGTGTCTCTTGGAAAGCATGGAAAAAACGTATGGTACCCTAAACTGTTTGAATCTCCCCCTTCTTCGTTCTGTATATAGTTTGGAAGTAACTACTAAAATCAAGGGAGTGGATTAATTGCCACAACCCAACTGCAGTAGTTAGTATAATTCACTTGTTATAATGATATGTTCCATATATAGGTTATTCCTTGATGCAAAGCAAGGCGTTGTTCTCCAACTCGGTCCTTTTTCCTTGAGTTGTTTGTGCAACATGTACCTGGAAATCCATTTCTTCATCATGATATTTATAATCAATATGCTGGTCCATTTCTTAGTCATGATATTTATAATCAATACGCTCCCTGGATGGATGACGACCGGAGTTGGGTCGTTTCTTTTCAGTGATTTTCATTTCCTGAAATGCTCGGCAGGATCATCTTCCGCATATAGTCTGTCAATTTGTCATTCGTAAATATATATATTTACAATACAAGTACTATACATATTTGGTGTTTTTGCAGCTTAATTGATTTGCAAATAAAACTGTGTGGAAATCTAAATTAATGTTCTAAATAATGTTATGGTGATTTGTTACCTCTTTCTGTAAAAATTCCTGCGATTAACTGTTCATCTTCTGGCTTTAAGACCACCAAAGACCCGATATTATGTTGTGCCATCTGCATTTTCATATTATTGATTCTGAAACATTTAGTATTACACATAGTATACAGTATACTGTGGTGTGGTATATCTAATTTATGCAACTGGCCACATTGTTATCACTAGGGGAGTGCAAGAAATCGCATAAAACTGCACAATTTGTGGATGCGGTGTGGTGCAATTATGCAGTGCGGTTTTTTTTTTTACTAACTGCGCATGTTGCGGTTGCGGATGCACCCCTAAAACGGCACCTCACCGCCACACTTTATAATAAACTATATATGTTTTATATATACTAAATATCAAGTTGTAGTGCATATAATAAAGTTATAAGTGAATAATGTAATTTAATTTATTTCTTATGAGTTTTAATCAGTTGTATATGTAATATTACATTTAGTGTATTCACTAGTTCCCTATTGCAGTTGGCGTTTATAACCGCACCGCGCTAATCACCTTGTTATCTTTGAAAAACTGAGGAAACTTACTTTCTTTACAGCATCTTGTACGGTGTCATCACTGCTGCACCAAATCCAAGACCCAACTTTTTCTTCCCCCTTTGTCATTAGCACTTCGGCCACGGTCATATTCTCTAGTCCTTTACTCTGCTGCATTGTGGGAGATTCTGTCACCATCCCCTTCTGCATTATTGAAGAGGAGGCGACACATCCAAAGCTCGAAGATGCTCTTTTTATGGCGCCTGTGTGTCTCAAATGTGAGTGTGTTAGAACGGCAAGCCTCAGTGTCTCCTGGCATGATCGTACAAGAGCTTGCATTTTAATCCTGTAAATAAAAATGAAGAATATAAACCTGCCAAGACAATTAATTTGAAAGAGAGAACAAAATATTCCCTTCAACTAGTGATTTCAAGCTACAGTAATGTATCGGTGTACATGTTCTTTTCTTGAATAAGTTGTTGAAGGAAAAGAATAATTGTGTTGGGGTTTTAGCTTGCTTTCGTACGTACAACTGGCTTATCTGAGAGAGCATGCATGAAAAGTGGAAAAGAAGCCAAGTAGTAAAACTATGCAAAGTGGAAAGAAGCAACACCAAAATGCCCAAGTCACCTTCAAAAAAAATCCAGAGTATCAAACTCTAAAAACTCAATATCGGTAACTTCGGCCAAAATCTGCTGGAAAGGAATCAGCATTTGAATGTTTCGTTGAGAGGTAAACATTTACGGAACAGGGTTGCTGTACAAAATGTGATAAACAAGTGCAAACGAATCAAAATTAAAAATCTCCGAACCGTGACAAATAATATAAGCAACCGGACTGCTGGGAATAATGGTCATGATTCATGTCCAAGTAGAATATTGGGATGCTTCCCGGAGAAATGAAAAGGCAAGTGCTCTCCCAACATTCATTCCAAAAGCCAAACCTACAACAAAGAAACTGAAATGTAAAGCAATGCTACTAGAGAAGGAAAATTAATCAGAGAGTCTCAGTATCTGAAACAAAAAGTTAAGTTGCCTTGCAGTGAGAATCAAAGGAGAAGTCACAAGCCACTACCTACATTTCCAAGGTATCAAAAGCTAACTTATTTATTGCCAATCCAGTCTATCTTTTACTTGGGTTTTATTGTTCTGTTATATATCAACAAGGCTAGGAAACCCACCATAAAACCTAAATTTTAAACAAAAATGGGGGAACAAAAGTCGAGATTCCGCTTTCGCCTGCCTTGGTTGCTTCCATCTGCACCGGCTCCTCGTCCTCCCGTTGTAACACGAATCCCTACCAGGGTCACCAAAACACAAACACCCACCCCTACCCCTACTGAACCCCAATCAAATATCCAGCCGAATGCCAACCCCACAACTCCTGCTCAAAGGTCACCATTTAGGTCTCCAGGTGTTGCCCCAGCACAACCATCTCCTCCCCAAGCTCAAACATCACCAAGAACCAATTCCCAATCAACAACCACCCAAGCCCCTACTCCAACAACTCAGAATACACTTGAAACCCAAAGCCCTGCCCAGTTGACTGATGCTTCTTCTACCCCCACAATTCAACCTACAATTGAAAACAAAAACCCTTCCAACAACACCACCGACCCTACCCCTATCCCCAAAATTCCAGCTCAGATGTCGCCATTGACACCTCCAAGGCAAGCTGCAGCGCAAAACCCTCTTCCACAAGCTCAAGCATCACCAAAAACAGAGGCTCAACCCTCTTTACCTTCTCGTGGAGGCGTTAAATCCCGAATTTCTTCTCGTGCAAGCACTCAGTTCCAATCTACTTATCACCCCCCATCAACTTCGCGCGCACTCCCTCAATCGCGAGCCGCCTCTCAGCCCCGATCACCATCCCGTGTATCCCCTCAATCACAAGCTGCCTCTCAGCCCTCGTCCCGAGCCCGCCCCAAGCCCGAAAAATCATCTCAAACAGTCCATCAACCCCGTTTGGCATTTAAGCCTTCAGGGCAAAAATCCTCAATTCCCTCCGAGTCTCTCACAGCCACAAATGTGCAACCAACAGCAGGAACAACTACTCAAACCCCTTCTCCACCGAAAAAATTAAATCCCACAGAGAGCTCCCGGCCTACTCCTAGTTCCAATAATCCCTTATCACCGGTCTCTGAAGAACAAAACCAAGCCATGTCCCCACCACAGTCATTAGAAGCACCCATTCAACCCACTGCAACTGCAGCACAGCCTTCAGAACAATCAGGTCCTATGGTTGCTAAGGAGATACCTTCGCCAAAAAAGAAATCAGATAATACTGTAGTTGGTGGTTACCCTAAACCCCCTGCAAACTCAGATGGAAATCCTGTCGAAACTAAAAAACGGAATGAAACAACAGAAAATACCACTGCAGTAGCATATGAGGCATCAGGTTCGATAGCACATACAGAAGAGCAGACAAGGGTTGCATTTCAAGCAGAAGACGAGCGGCTGGAAAAGCAAGAGATACTTCCCAAAAAAGAGGTGTTGAATGAGAATACCTCCATCTTGAACGGTAAGCAAACTAAAACCATGATTTCGCACCCAAAAGACAAAAGCATGGTTAGTGAATCCCGTCAAAAACACGGTGAACGACTTTCCATACAAAAAGAGATCAGGAATGACATCTCTAAGCTTGCTCATAAGATGGCTATTGCACATCCAGAGCAACCCATGGAGGAGAAACAGGTGAGTGTGATAACCCTGATTGGTGAAAATAGAGGAGCATCCATGCAACTAGGTTCCGAGTCAGTAAAAAGAGGAGGAGCAGTCCACATTCATAGAAGCTATAAGATCAACAACCCTAATGATAGTGCTGAAGCCACCAGTGATGGGGAGGAAAGCTCCAAGGGAAGAAGGTCAAAAGATGCAAACACCAAAGATCAGGTGACAAAAACACACCTAAACAGCAATACCCAGGGTATCAATAACTCACTTCTGTCCAACAGTTCCATCACCGAAAGGAACCCTGGTGTTCATCTGACTATCTCTCGTAATCCAACAGAGCCCATTAAGTCAAATGAAGAATCAGAGTCCCTCGAGGCACGCAAGGCTGAAGTCAACAGTACACCTTCCCAAAAGCTCACATACGAGCCCACAATTCGAAGGAGATGCCTAAGAGGCCTCTTCATGGAACCAAGCGATTCTGACCCAGACAATCCTGAATCGCCTCGGCTTCATGGATGCCGCTATAGCTGCAGAGATAAGAACAAAGATAACGAGATAGATGACCTCTGACCAATTATATTACAAGGATGCCAGAAGATATCAAACTTTTGTACTTAATATGGAGTAGTAAACAAATATAATAAGGATGCTACATCGTCCAGTACAGTAACATCCTTTTTTTATTGTATTCTGGAGTTGCAAATCATTAGACATTTGCCAAGGAATGATGCCTCGTAACGCAAGTTTCATGAATATATTAAAATATACACAACAGTACAAATATACAACTGATAAGAAATTCTGTAACTAAAAGAATTAACTTCCTACAAATTGACATAATAAAGATGAAGTTTCATACAATTCTGATTCTGCAATAAAACAGATTCTGGAACTTAACCTTCCTCTGAAGAAAATATATATCTACAACCAACTTCCACAAACAGAGCATGATAAGGTTATTCACAGGCGGGGCGGGTTTAGTGTCAAAGCTGCTTAAACATATAGCAAAGGCTAGGAAAGGAGAGAGAGGGTAGAGCAATAATCCATGGTAAAAATGTTCTGATCTTTTTTGCTGTCAACAAGAATTTAGTGGCGTCCCCTGCCAGTGCTGTGATTAGATAAAAATCACCAGTACAGTATAAGATAAAGGATGTGTTAACGCCACCGACTCGCCGAGCGCCTCAATCACGAAAAAGCACGTTTGATCCTGCACGATGAACACGTCAGCACCGGATCTCGACGGTTTTGGACCGTCGGGGATCGCTCCGGTGTGAGAATAAGTACAGATTTTGAGAAGAGTGGTTTAACAATGGAGGTTGTGTGCTCTAGTGTCTCCAGAGAAAAAATGTCAAGTTACCTCCTTGTGTAGTGCCCTGTGCCCATATATTATCTCACCAACTTGCATGTTTTCCTCCCGTCAACGTTATGTCAACTTCTCATTAATGAGGGTGGCTTAAGACGGCTGGGCCCATCACTTCAATCAGCCGCCTGCCAATCCCAGAGATTAGGGATAATTTCTAGTCTGTAAGCTGCCACCTGCCATCTACTACTAGCTCCAACCTAAAGTTTATCTAAATAACCATTTAGACAATAGCCCAGTACTCCAATAGTAAAAATGGGTTTGACCCGGAAAGCCCAAGAGAAGTAAGATTCAACCGGCCCCAAGTAGTCACGGCCCAACATTGCCCCCTAGTCTTTTATTAAACAGAGTGTTTGATGAAAGAGTATAAGAATTTAGTCTGATCATCAAGAAGAATCCAAACAGGTTCGGCCAAGCCCAATTAACAAAAGGCCCATGTCCACATGCAGACCCCTCAAAATCAAAATCAGATACCAATTCTTCAAATTTTCAAAAATAAATGATAGTTTCTCAATTTCGAGAGGACATGCCGACGGTTAACCTCCCCCATCATTATCTCTATTAAATGTGCAGCCTTTGGACTTCGTGAGCCTCCAGAAAGGCAACTCTATAAAACTTTCGAACCCCTAAATCAGACAATTTTACCCGTCTATTTGAAATTCGAAATATCTCAGCTTTCTTCTTCTTCTTGCTCCGATCTTCTCATTAATTTGTCTGTCAACAATGGCTTCCCAAAACAAAGAAAACGCTGCCTTGACCTCCGAGATTCATTCATCTTCCATCCCGACGGTGCCAAACCCTAGGTCCATACCAGCATCCGGCAAAAATCCTATACCTCCTGTCTCTGTACCCCCCCTTTTAAATTCGAGGATGAGGAACAGCACCCCATCGCGAACAGCTCTTCAAAACTAACAGAAAATGATCTCAAAACCATCCGAGAACGTTATTTTATTCCAGACACACATCATTTAAAAGCGCCTACCCTCTCCGACCGAATGTATCATCTTCCCGACGGTTGGACCGCCATGCCTCTCATTTTCTTAGAAAGAGGGATCCGATTTCCTCTTCATGCTTTCATCGTCACCTTTCTGGGGTTTATGGGGGTGGGATTTGCCCAACTGGTCCCCAATTCCTACATCCACATTCTAGCTTTTATTTCTTTTTGTAGTGAATCAGGGGTTCCTCCCTCTATTGACTTCTTTTTCAATCTGTTCGTTCTTGGCAAATCTCGCGAACAGGGTTTCAAGGTTCTGGGTAAACAAGCCCCAAAACCTAATTCTAGATTCAGTAAACGCCCCCTAATGGATACCCCTTCGAGCAACAAGAAATGGTATGAGAAATGGTTCTTCATCAAAGGACCTGAAATATCATCTATTCCCGATTGGACCACTTCAGAGCATGCCACTTCGGACCTAGGCGACCTTCCAGACGATCGCATAAAGGAGATAGCGAAGCTCATGGAGAAGCTTCCCATGGAGGAATGGAGCTTCAATCTCCTAGGCGATCACGCTTGGTTATTCGATCATAAACGTAAGTTTCCAACCCAAATTTTGTATGATTTTCTCAATTTCTCTCTGATCATTATCTTGAAATATTTTTCTTTGTGTACAGTATCCTTGATCAGGCCTTCATCTCCTGACCGAAGGGATATAGAGCAATCTCTGTTTGCCCCATCAGCTCAAGATTTTCCTGAAGCTCAAGAAACCGAAGCACAAGCCTTCGAGCTTCAACCTACCGACCCACCAATAGCCGAATTGAACCCGGACGAAGGGGTTAGTCGGCCTCGCCGAAAAAAGAGAGCTGCCCGAAAGCCTAAACACACCTCAGCTCCTATCCTCACCGAGAGCCTACTTGACATGCCCGCTGTTGATCGTGCCAAGATCCTTCTTACCAAGAAGCGAAAGGCTAAAGTCAACATTGTACCTCTCACTACTGAAGAACTGAGAGTGCCTCCTTCCCAATCGAATCTACATCCGTCTCCACCCTCGCCCACAGAACCAGACGAATTTGAGGTTGAACCTAGTTCTCCTCTTATTCGAAAGAAAAAATATCCTTCTGACGACCAGCCCTTACCTGAAAATCAGCCAACATCCTCTCCTCAACGGGCAGATCCTCCCTTCTTTGGTTCAACGTCTGGAGCTCCTCGGTCACCTAGCCTATGGCCTGACCATAAAGAAGACTTCCCCCTGTATCTCTATAATTCTTTCGTTTTGGATACAGACAACCATAGGTTCGGCAACAGTACCACAGCCGATCTGCTGGAAGAAGGCTTGGCCCATCAGGCTAGAGTAAGTTTTTGATCATTTCTGCTCATAAATATACGTTCTTCGGGTATTTTGTTGATTCAGAATGTCTGCAGGCAAATGGGATCTTCGGGCGTCTCTATCAGAAGTACAAAAAAGCTGAAGCCGAAGAAGAGGCAGCCCGAAGAGAAAACATCACTCTAAGGTCTGCATTGGCCAAGGAGAGGAGCGAACATGAAAATATTCGCTTCAATTGCGAGGGTCTTCAGAATGACCTCATAAAGATGAAAAAGCAGCTGGCCGCGTCTGAAGCTTCTCAAAACACGATCATGCAACGGAATGAAGAACTTCAGCGGTCCAATAAACAATTAACTGAGAATAACCGAAATCTGGCCTTAAGTGTGTCAGATGCTAAGAAATCTGAAGAACATCATCTGGATCTTCGAGGAAAAGCTGAGAAGGAGCTTCGTAATCTGAAGTCGATGGGTCCTCCTCTCACTGAGGAACTTCGCAAGGAGATCCAGGCTGAATACCGGAAGTCTCCTTCTTTAACTAACGAGATAATTCAGATGTACGCGGAGGGTTATGAAGCAGCCCGAAGCAAGGGTAAAGCTAAATTGGCAGCCGTTGCTGTAAACCCGTTGCTCCTTGATTCTTCCGAAGATGAAGATGAGGAGTAATGGTGACAGAAATTTACCCTTTGTATGACAATGTACTGACCTTATTAAGCTTAATGAGATATATCTTATTCCTTGTTGCTCCTTTCTTAAGTCGAATTTGTATTGTTGTTTAAACGATATATAATTTAAGCTCAACACTTCAAGTAAAATTAAACAACAATGTAAGACGAAACTTACTCACTACCGGAGGATACCATACATCATTGTTAGGATAAACGATCCACCAATTTTTTAGTAGGAATATTAGTTCCGAAGAACTTATAATGTTATTCAGCTTTATAACAATTTGGATAACTTCATTCTTCTTTGAGAGCCGAATAAGTTCAACACAGAAAATATCTCGCTTTGCTATAAAAAGTCGAAAGGATTCAACCTTATACTTGGTGACCACGTTCTCTCCGAGAGCCGAACGGGTTGGACCATCAATAGTTCACTTCGCTACGAGGAGTCGAAGGAGTCCATCCTTATACCGAGCTGGCAACCTCGTTCTCTCCGAGAGCCGAACAGGTTCAACCCAAAAGATATTCCGCTTCGCTACGAGGAGTCGAAGGGATCCAACCTTATATCTGGTGACCACGTTCTCTCCGAGAGCCGAACGGGTTGGACCATCAATAGTTCACTTCGCTACGAGGAGTCGAAGGAGTCCATCCTTATACCGAGCTGGCAACCTCGTTCTCTCCAAGAGCCGAACAGGTTCAACCCAAAAGATATTCCGCTTCGCTACGAGGAGTCGAAGGGATCCAACCTTATATCTGGTGACCACGTTCTCTCCGAGAGCCGAACGGGTTGGACCATCAATAGTTCACTTCGCTACGAGGAGTCGAAGGAGTCCATCCTTATACCGAGCTGGCAACCTCGTTCTCTCCGAGAGCCGAACAGGTTCAACCCAAAAGATATTCCGCTTCGCTACGAGGAGTCGAAGGGATCCAACCTTATATCTGGTGACCACGTTCTCTCCGAGAGCCGAACGGGTTGGACCATCAATAGTTCACTTCGCTACGAGGAGTCGAAGGAGTCCATCCTTATACCGAGCTGGCAACCTCGTTCTCTCCGAGAGCCGAACAGGTTCAACCCAAAAGATATTCCGCTTCGCTACGAGGAGTCGAAGGGATCCAACCTTATATCTGGTGACCACGTTCTCTCCGAGAGCCGAACGGGTTGGACCATCAATAGTTCACTTCGCTACGAGGAGTCGAAGGAGTCCATCCTTATACCGAGCTGGCAACCTCGTTCTCTCCGAGAGCCGAACAGGTTCAACCCAAAAGATATTCCGCTTCGCTACGAGGAGTCGAAGGGATCCAACCTTATATCTGGTGAATAAAAACCTCTACTGGAGAGACAAAGAGAGCCATCTTTATTAATAATTGTCGTTGTAGTTACAGACTTACATATTTTAATACTAACCCTACTGAAAATATTTGCGGAGTCTCCCGGCATGCCAAGTATTTTTGATTTCAGACCCATCTAAAGTTCGCAGCCGGTAGGTTCCGGGTTTTGATACACTGATGACTTCATAGGGGCCCTCCCAATTTGGCATGAGTTTACCCATATTCTGAGGGGTAGAAGCCTCTACTTCCCAGAGAACTAAATCCCCAACTTCGAATCTTCGAAGCTTTACACCTTTGTTGTAGTACTTAGCCACACGACGTTGATATGTGGCCAACTTTATCAAAGCTGCCTCTCGAACTTCTTCGATCAGATCTAAGTTAGCTCTGAGTCCCTCATCATTGTATAATTCTTTAAATTGACTGACTCGAAGACTTGTAGATCCAATTTCTATCGGAACTAAAGCATCAGTACCGTACGCTAGCCTAAATGGGGAATCTACCGTCGTAGTCCTTGGTGTAGTTCGGTAAGCCCATAGCAATTCTAAGTAATTCTTCGGGCCATCTTCCTTTGGCGTCATCTAGCCTTTTCTTGATTCCATTCAGGAGTACTCTGTTAGTTACTTCAACTTGTCCATTAGATTGTGGATGGGCAACTGAAGTCTTTCGATGCTGAATCCCTAACTCTTTCAAGAACGCCTCAAATTTTGATCCCACGAACTGGCGCCCATTATCTGAAATTACTACCATAGGAATTCCAAATCGAAATACTACTGACTCTTTGAGAAACTTCAAACATTCTTGTTCTGTTATCAGCCGAAGGGGTTTCGCCTCTACCCATTTAGTCATATAATCAATTGCTACTATAACGAAACTGACTTGGCCTTTCGCCTTTGGAAGGGGACCCAGTATATCCACCCCCCAGACAGCAAAGGGTATAGGAGATAAAACCGAGTATAACTCCTCTGGTGGCTGATGTGGGATCGAACTATTCAACTGGCATTTGGGACATTTTTTCACATAATCAGTAGCCTCTTTGAAGATTGTCGGCCAATAAAAACCTTGACGAAGTATTTTATATGCTAACGACTTCGCAGCCATATGATCACCACAGATACCTTCATGGACCTCCCGAAGGGCATATTCAGCTTCGGACGGGATCAGACACTTCAGTAATGGAGAGGAATAAGCTCTTCGATACAGATCTCCATCAATCAGTATGAAGTTTGCGCTCTTGTATCTCACCTTTTTAGCCAACATCTGATCCGAAGGTAGTACGCCATCTGCTAAATAGTTTATGTATGGAGTCATCCAACAATTTGACTGCTCTACGCACATTACTTCCTCTTTCTGGATGCTGGCTTGTTTCAGGATTTCCAAGTAAACGATTCCTTTAAAGGTGCTCGACTCAGTAGTAGCTAGTTTTGACAATGCATCAGCGTCGGAATTGTCAGCTCGACCAACACTTTTAAATACACATGAGCCAAAGTGTTGAAGTCGATCTTTCAATTCTGCAAGATATCTAACCATTTTAGAGCCTCGAGCTTCGTACTCCCCCGAAACCTGCTTGATGACCAGTTGAGAATCACTGTAAATGACCAGCTTCTGAACTTCCAGACTATGAGCCAGACGCAATCCTGCTAATACCGCCTCGTACTCAGCCTCATTATTTGTTGCCTTGAATTCAAATCTGATGGCCTGCTGTATTTTGAATCCCTCCGGGCTTGTCAGAATTATTCCGGCACCACCGAGATCCGAAGTAGAAGATCCATCTACATATAAAGTCCAAGAATCGTGCTCCTGTTGAAGTATGGCCACCGTCTCCGGAGATCCCTCCACTTCGATCATGCTACCATCAGCTTCAGGAAACGAGCATTCTATCACAAAATCAGCCAAGGCTTGGCCTTTAATAGCTACCCGGGGATAGTACTCTATGAAGAACTGGGACAATTCCATCGTCCACGCAGCAAGCCTTCCCGAGACCTCTGGCTTCCCCAACACCTTCTTCAGTGGTTGGTCTGTATACACCACTATTATCCGACCTTGGAAGTATTGCCGAAGCTTTCTACTAGCAACGACCAAAGCAAAAGCAAATTTCTCAAGGTTTGGATACCTTGTTTCTGCATCCCTAAGGGCATGGTTTACATAGTAAACCGGGTGTTGCTTACCCTCAATTTCCCGCACCAAAACTGCTCCTACGGCAAATGAACTGGCAGCCAGATACAGATACAAAGGTTTCGTAGGAACTGGCTTTACTAACAGAGGTGCCGAAGACAAGTATCTTTTGATGCCTTGGAAAGCTTCCTCGCACTCCGAAGTCCATTGGAAGGTTTTCGCATTCTTCGGCCCTTTCAACGTGTTAAAGAATGGCAAGCATCTTTCTGCTGACTTAGACATGAATCGTCGCAACAATGCTATTCGACCAGTTAAACGTTGAACATCCTTGTATGACTGGGGTGATTTCATGTCTAGGATAGCCTGGATCTTCTCTGGATTGGCTTCGATACCTCTCTTACTGACCAAATATCCCAAGAATTTGCCTGCCCCCAGTCCGAAAGTACATTTAGTAGGATTCAGCTTCAATTCATAACGGCGCACCGTCTGGAAACATTCTTCTAAATCATCTAGGTGACCACGAACCGACATGCTTTTAACAATCATATCATCAACGTAAACCTCCATATTCTTGCCTAGTTGCTTCTCGAATATATGGTTCATCATCCTTTGATATGTAGCTCCCGCATTGATCAATCCGAAAGTCATTTTTTTGTAGGCGTACACCGACCGATGAGTAATGAAAGATGTCTTTGGTATGTCTTCTTTACACATAGAAATTTGATGATAACCTGAAAAAGCATCCATAAAACTAAGAAAAGCATACCCCGAAGTTGCGTCAATGAGTTGGTCGATATGAGGCAGAGGATAGAAATCCTTCGGGCAGGCTTTATTCAGATCGGTGTAATCTATACAAACTCGCCACTTGCCATTATGCTTCTGTACCAGAACCACGTTGGCCATCCACTCTGGATAATCGATCTCGAAGATGAAATCTGCATCCAACAACTTAGTGATCTCCTCATCAATTATCTTCTGTCTCTCCAATGCGAAGAGTCTCATCTTCTGTCTAACTGGCTTCTTAGTTGGATCCACTTGCAATCTGTGCTCCGCTACTTTTCGACTTACTCCCGGCATGTCACTGGGGATCCAAGCAAAGACATCGGCATAGCACCGAAGCAACTTCAGCAGGCTTGTTCGAAAAGGTTCTGGAAGTCCCGAACTGATTTTCACTGTTTTCTCTTTCTTCCCCGGAATCAACTCGATCTCTTCGGTATCCTCAACGGGCATGACTAAAGGTTCGGTTCCGCTTTCTGTAAATGGTTCCACCTCAATGGCCATTGTATGCTTCAGTTTACTGATCCCTACCCCCGAAGTGATTAGAGCATTCCGATAGCACCTCCTTGCTAAGTCCAGATCTCCAGCCACTTCGCCAACTCCGTGGGATGTAGGAAACTTAATTTTAAAGTGGGGTATTGAAGTAACCGCCTGTAGAGCTGTCAAAGTAGGTCTCCCCAAAATAGCGTTGTAGGCAGAATCAACATGTACAACATAAAATTTACAAAGGATTTGAACCTGTTGGGGAACTGTCCCGAAGATGACTGGCAGCTCGATGGTCCCTGCTACCTTGACGGGATCGTTGCTGAAACCATACAGAGGGGCCTCTTGCCCGATTTCCATCTTCTGGCCATCCGCAGGCATTCGGTGGTAAGCATGAGCATACAATATATCCACCGAAGAGCCATTGTCAATCATCATCCTTTTCATGTCCACAGAACCTACTTGGGCCGTGATTATCAAGGCTCCTTCATGTGGTTCGATAGGTTCCGTAGGGAAGTCCTCATCTGTAAAGGAAATTATGGAACCCAGATATGCCCTTTCGACCTTCGTAGGCTTATCTGCCAAAGACATCACAGAGTCCAGATACCCTCGTCTCTTCTTACCTGCAACTTTTCCTGTGTTCCCCCCAGATATCACATCCACGACATGCCGCACCGCCTGGTTTGGCACTGGTTGAACAGGCTGGGCGACTTGAGCCAACTCCTTATTCTCCGGTTGATTCCTTTGTCGTTCCCGACCTGTTACATAATGCATCAAAGTACCACTTTGAACTTTTCTCTCAATAAATTCCTTCAAACTCCAACAGGAATTTGTATCATGCCCAACCGCCCGGTGGTAATTACAATATAGGGCAGGATCTCCGGACCCTGGTCGAAGGTTGTTTTTGGGCGTTTCGAAGTACGGTTGGCTTTTAATTTGTTCCAAAATGGTGGCCCGATCCGTGTTAAGTTGTGTGTATACCTTGTTCACCTTTTGAGTCGGAATGGGTGGACGATCTCCCCTGGGCATCCAGTTACTATTATACCTCTTCTGATTCCCTTCGGATCGATCATTGCTGGTATTATTTCTTCTCTGATTAATGTGAGACTTTTCCCTGTCTTTCTCCTTTACTTTTCCCAAAGAGCTTTGTTTTAAGCTAGCCATTGCCTCCTCCACTACGATGAAACCTTCGGCCTTTTCAAACGCTTCGGCCAGACTCTTTGGATGTTTGAACATCAGCTTTTTTACCAATTTTTCCGATTTCACCAGATCTAAGCCATTCTGGAATATCCCTACCGCCTGAAGATCATTAAGATCTGAAATTTGCCCTGCAGCTTCTTGAAATCTCTTCACATACTGCCCCAGAGTCTCATTCGAATATTGCCTTACTTGGGCCAACGATCCCGTGGGTCTTCCTCTTCTCTTTGTTGGGTTTGTACGAAATCGTGACGCAATCAAATTGCAAAAAATTAGCGGAAGCATGGTATATCAGAGTTTAAAAAATTTCTACAAAACCATTACCCGGATCATCCTTTATGCAAATTATTAATTTAAAACGATAAATAAGAAGTTATGGAATCATACCCTTGTAGAACGAAGCTTCCACAGGTACTAGTTCAACTCCTTGTTTTTCGTGATCTCCTTGAATTTTTGGGTTAGATTCCTTCCTTTGATCAACGTTAGCCACCCAAGTGTTTGGCCTCTAGAGGTGATCCACCAAGGAAGATGAATTATCAAGAAGGAGGGTGTTTGGCTTAACCTTAGTTTTCTATCCTCTATAGAAAAGGAGTACTCTCCAACAATTGGAATTGCATCAATCAAATATCTATTATAAGACTTCTCTTATATAGACATTGGTCAACCCTTCTAATCCTATTAGACATGGGATTTCTTTTAATTAATTAAACTCCTTTAATTAATTTAGGCTTCCCACCACATGGGAATAATTAATTAAATTCATTTAATTAATTTGTCTCCTAATCTTATTAGGAATAAATGAGAGTACTAAATATTAAATTAATTACTAAACTCCTTTAGAAATTAAAATAATAATAATTGTAATAATATTAATAAGACTCCTCTTATTAATTTATATTTAATATTTCCAAAATATTAAATAATAAACATGAAGCTATTTAATTTATTCTATCACCATAGATTAAATTAATTATACTTAATGCATTATTACGATTATGCCGTTACCTTCTTAAATAATTATTCTTCCTTTTATGGTGTGACCCTTTAGGTTCTCCATATTAAACCGGTTGTGAATAAATCAATTAAAACAATTTTAATCTTATTTAAATAAATAAATTAAACTAATAATCTATTTAAATAAATAATATTTATTCTACAATAGGGATAAGCCTCCCTAGCGATCAACGACTTTCCAGATAATATAGATTTCAACATTAATCATAAAAGAACCTGTGAGTTAATAGTTACCATACAATTCAATCCTTCCACCATACAATGTCCCAATTAAATATAAGACATGGATTTACTGTCAAGTCTTATTTTATTTAATTATATGTATTTCGATTAGAAAATGCACAACTCCAAATAATGCAAATTAAAAACTCCTTTCTAATTTCATTTCACCTTGGCCAAGGATTCCTGGGTTGTCATTTAACGAATCACATAGGACATATCTCCTCTTTTACTAGAGGTGGTAGATTCTTTATTGATCATTCATTATCTCCATATGTAACTCATTATACCCAAGCATACCCTATATATGCCTTAAAAGGTCTTAAGGAATAAGTCAAAGTATAATTTGTTACATACAAGATACTATGATGATCTCAAGTCCAAGGATCACTTGTACTACTATCACATTAGGAATTCCTATTGACATGCGAGTAAAACTCCATTAGGTATTCCATAGCGAATCACGTTCAGTGAACTTATTCTCCAATAAGCACCTACATACTTGCTTTAGTGTCTCCACACAAATGATCATGAGATCAATCATCCTCATCCAATGAGCAAGCAACATATGTACCAATCTATCCGGATTTACTAATCCCCTTTTTAGTAATCCCACGATTGGGAACTATTTTAGTTTTAAAACTTTCTAAGAATTTAGATCTCATTAGCATGATCATCATCATGATTCTAAAAGCATTGCTTAAAACTATGGGTTATTTACATATTATAAAACAGCAACATGTAGATAATTAAATGCCTTTAATAAATGAATATTTTATTAATAAATAAATAAGATTGTTTACAAAGTACGTGCTTTATCATCATACATGATTGGCTTGTATGCACACTACTATCAATCTCCCACTTGCACTAAAGCCAATCGCCATGGTATCTCATACCCAACTTCTCTAAGTGACGATCAAACTGCTGTTGTGTTAAAGCTTTAGTTAATGGATCTGCAATGTTGTCTTGAGAGTCTACACTCTCCTCTTTCAATGATTTCTTTAATCAAAGTGCCGCAACACATGTTTAGATTCAAGATGAGACTTAGGAACTATTCCTAGTTCTGTTATGAACTTTTCATCTAAAACATCAACTTGCAGCTTCACTTACAGTTATATACTCTGCCTCTGTCACTGAATCAGCAACTGTTTGCTGCTTGGAACTCTTCCAACTCACTACGCCTCTGTTCAAGGTAAAAACATACCCCGAAACAGATTTACTGTCATCTTGGTCCGTTTGAAAAACTTGAGTCTGTGAAGCCCTCGAGTTTTAATTCAGACCCACCGTAGACAAGAAAAATATCTTTAGTCCTTCTCAAGTACTTTAGGATATTCTTCACTGCCTTCCAGTGCTCTTCTCCAGGATTCGACTGGTATCTGCTCGTTACACTAAGTGCATGAGCAACATCCAGTCTAGTACATATCATACCGTACATGATAGATCCTATTGCAGAAGCATAAGGGATCTTACTCATACGGTCTCTCTCCTCAGGTGTCTTTGGGGCCTGTTTCTTGGAGAGATGTATTCCATGGCTCATCAGCATGAGACCTCTTTTGGAATCTTCCATGCTAAATCTCTTTAGCATTGCATCAATGTACGTTCCTTGGGATAAACCAAGCATCCTTTTAGATCTATCTCTATAGATCTTTATCCCCAAAATATAGGATGCTTCTTCCAAGTCCTTCATGGAGAAGTGTTTAGATAACCAGATTTTAATCGATTGTAGCATAGGAATGTCATTCCCTATCAGTAATATATCATCAACATATAATACAAGGAATGAAATTGCGCTCCCACTAACCTTCTTGTACACACATGGTTCATCGTCATTTTTGATAAAATCAAACTCTTTGATTGTCTCATCAAAACGAATGTTCCATCTACGAGAAGCTTGCTTCAATCCATAAATGGATCGTTGCAGCTTACAGACTTGATTTATTCCAACCTTTGAAACAAATCCCTCTGGCTGTGTCATATACACATCCTCCTCAAGTTTCCCATTGAGGAAGGCCGTTTTCACGTCCATCTGCCAGATCTCATAGTCGTTATAAGCTGCAATCGCAAGCAAAATCCGAATGGACTTGAGCATAGCTACTGGTGAAAATGTTTCATCATAGTCAACTCCTTGTCTTTATTTGAAACCTTTTGCAACCAGTCGGGCCTTATAGGTCTCCACCTTGCCGTCCGCTCCAGTCTTTCTTTTAAAAACCCATTTACACCCAATAGGCTTAATGCCTTCAGGTGGTGAAACCAAAGTCCATACTTTGTTTTCATACATGGAGTCCATTTCAGATTTCATGGCTTCAAGCCATTTCCCTGAATCTTTATTACTCATGGCCTGTTCGTAATTCAATGGATCATCATCATTCATGATGCGTACCTCATCGTCATCCTCTATAACGAATCCATACCTCTCAGGTATCTTCGGTACTCTTCCAGATTTACGAACAGGGTGTGGTATAGTAGGTTCTTCTACTTGGTCAGGTACCTGACTTTGATCCGTGGTAATTTGTGGTTCTTGAACTTCTTCAAGATATATCTTACTCCCACTGACCCCTTCATGGATAAACTCCTTTTCCAAGAAGGTAGCATGTTTCGCAACAAACACCTTTTGATCAGTTGGATGATAGAAATAATACCCTACAGTTTCTTTAGGGTATCCCACAAATCTACACTTTTCGGATTTAGTTTGTAGCTTATCATGTTCAAACTTTTTGACATAAGCTGGACAACCCCAAGTCTTAACATGCTTAAGATTTGGTTTCCTCCCCTTCCACATCTCATATGGAGTCTTTGGGGCGGATTTGGTAGGTACCTTGTTAAGTAGGTATGCAGCCGTTTCTAGGGCATATCCCCAGAAGGAAATTGGAAGGTCGGTAAAACTCATCATGGATCGAACCATGTCTAACAGTGTTCGATTTCTCCTTTCAGATACTCCATTTAACTGTGGTGTACCTGGAGGAGTCCATTGTGAGATTATACCATTTTCTTTGAGACAATTGAGAAACTCACCGCTTAAGTATTCTCCGCCTCGATCTGATCGAAGTATCTTTATACTCTTGCCCGTTTGTTTCTCTACTTCACTTCTGAACTCTTTGAACTTTTCAAATGATTCTGACTTGTATTTCATTAAATACACATATCCAAATCTTGAGTGATCATCAGTGAAAGTAATAAAATAAGAATACCCACCCCGTGCACTTGTTGTCATAGGCCCACAAACGTCTGTGTGAATCAATGCCAACAACTCTGTAACTCTTTCTCCTCTTCCACTAAAAGGAGATTTAGTCATTTTACCCATGAGACAAGATTCACAAGTTGGATATGATTCATAATCGGATAGCTCGAGGAGCCCATCTTTATGCAACTTGGATAATCTTGTTTCATTGATATGACCGAGTCTACAGTGCCACATGTAGGTATAATTAATATCATCTCTTTTTCTTTTCTTAGTTTGTTCAATTTGAAATATATTTTCTTGTAAGTCAAGTGTATAAAGTCCATTTCGCAAATTTCCAATACCATATAAAACATCGTCTTTATAAATAGAACAACTATTGTTCTTTATAACAACGTTAAATCCTTCCATATCCAATACAGAAATTGAAATAATGTTTTTAATAATATTCGGAACATAATAACAATTATTAAGATAAATGGACTTGCCCGAAGGCATTGCTAAATAATAAGTTCCTACAGCTAATGCAGCAACCTTTGCTCCATTCCCCACTCGTAGGAGCACCTCATCATTGTTCAGCTTTCTACTTCTGACCAGTCCCTGCACAGTATTACATATGTGAGAACCACAGCCGGTATCCAATACCCAAGTAGAATTATGACTTTCAGAAAAATTAATTTCAATCATAAACAAACCTTGATTGGAAGTCGAAGCTTCTCCAAGCTTCTTCTCTGCTAGATACTTCTTGCAGTTCCTTTTCCAATGTCCCGGCTTGTTGCAATGAAAACACATTCCTTTAGCTGGTTCAGGTTTCTTTTGTTCCTTTTCTTTCCCCTTTCCCTTAGCCTTCTTGGATTTCTTCTTTTCAGAAGATACCTTAGGTCTCTTCCTTTTATTGGAAGAATCCACCATCAAGATATGGTTCTTCTTGGATGGGAAGTGACCTTCTGCAGTTTTCAGCATGTTAAGCAGCTCAGGCAAGCTGACATCTAGCTTATTCATGTGAAAATTAACCACAAACTGCGAGAAGGTCTCAGGGAGTGACTGCAAGACCAAGTCTTGACTCAACTCCCCATCCATGACGAACCCAAGCTGTCCAAGGCGTTCAATCAAATTGATCACTTTCAGGACATGAGTCTCGACGGCAGTACCCTCGGTCATCCGAGATCGGAAGAGCTCCTTAGATATCTCATATCTAGCAGTCCTACTCTGTTCACCATACAACTCCTTGAGGTGAAGCAGCATAGCAGGAGCATCCATTTTTTCGTGCTGACGCTGAAGCTCGTTATTCATGGATGCGAGCATGATGCATTGAGCCACAGATGCATCATCTTGCCACTTATTGAAAGTGGCAATCTCTTCCTCAGAGGCTGTTTCTGAAACAGATTCAGGGACAGTTGAATTTAGGACATAAGAAATCTTTTCAGCAGTGAGAACAATTCTCAGATTTCTTAGCCAGTCCTCATAATTCGGCCCGGTAAGCTTGTTTGCATCAAGTATGCTTCGTAGTGAGATTAGTGATTTAGACATTTTTAAAATTCTGCATGTGAAAAATAACATTTTAGCAAACATTCATTTTATTAATTTTGCATACCAAAATAAATTTAGGTCTTTATTTTAAATTGGTATCTCCCACTATTTTCATCAAACTATATTACCCTCACTTATATAGTTCGGCAACATCTAATTAAAGATTTGCTAGTGAGAATAAGGATCCCATTTCAAATGTATATAACCTTGTGAATAGCACAACAAGCGATATACAAATAAATAGGTAGACAACTCTTGTCAATTACAACACTATATAACTCCTTTTATTTTGCCTCTTAAATCATAATGGTCAAGTGTGTGCACATCCGAACTAAAATGATTTAAGTTAAGTCCAGCCTAGCACTTCCATAAATTCAAAAAAGAAAAATGTTCGTCCTTGTGGATAGCACAACAAGACTAGATCGTTCAATTTTCTTGATAAGCATCAAATGTGATTAATTAACATCTTAAATACGCAATACTCGCCTTGTGGATAGCACAACAAGCTCATATTAAATATTTAATACTCTATTAATTTATCATGCTAGAAGGCGACGTTCGATATTCCAAATATCATTGAACGCTTCAGACTTAATATTATTTCTTTGAGGGGTTTGTTATTATTTGTCTCATCTTGTTTAGCGCGCATGCACATATATATATAAAATACGCGTCATTTTATTAAACATGCGAAGCATGTTTGCATAAAATATAATATATATAATATTTAGCATGCAATATAGAATATTATATTCTACCCGGATTGATTATGGACTTTTATTCTAGTTTGGTTCACTAGAGCCACCAAGTGAACCAAAAGGTCAAACCTAGGAGTGCAAGAATTTAAATTTAAATATAACTATTACATTTAAACTCGGGCTCCATACAAACGGGTCTTCACGCGCTCCTTGCTCCTTGGTCTCCAATTTCTTCAAGATAATTCTAACTATTCTTATTACATTAAACTATTTAATTTAAATAGAAACCTTGATCAACAGTCAAGGGGAAGTACATAGGAAGGAGATAGAATTTTACATCAAGAAAAAAAATTAGAGAAGACGAGGTACGCAGACCCCATTTAATAAAACTCATTCATTCAAGCATTCAACTAAAATAAAATCCAATCACATTGGTCAAATAGTCCATAATCAATCCCCATTTATTTTCATACATATCACCATATATATCAATAAATAAATATTCATCTCATGAATTAAAACATTCCATATATATATGAGTATCATTTAATGGGCAATTTTAAATTGCATGAAATCCAATTTCAAGATTAAAATAAACTCTTTATTTTAATTATAAAATTATTTAGAATATAATATATAAATATATCATATTTATTTTTTTTTAAAAAAATCACCTTCTTTTATTAAAAGAGTCCTGCAGGTTTATTAAAAAAGTCCTTTCCTGATGGGTCACCTTCTTTTTGGAGTAAGAAAGAGACAACACCTTTTCTTTGCAGAATTCAAGATTAGCACCAAAAAAAAATTGTGATTCGTCCCAAAAAAAGTCTTTTTTTTTTCTTTTTTTTTTAAAAAAAAAAAAAAATATAATTTTATACAATAAAATTATGCCCAATAAATTATTTTAAATACATACCCATATGTATATGAAATCAAAAATAAATTAATAATTGCATAAAGATTTGGCTCTGATGCCACTGTTGGGTTTGTACGAAATCGTGACGCAATCAAATTGCAAAAAATTAGCGGAAGCATGGTATATCAGAGTTTAAAAAATTTCTACAAAACCATTACCCGGATCATCCTTTATGCAAATTATTAATTTAAAACGATAAATAAGAAGTTATGGAATCATACCCTTGTAGAACGAAGCTTCCACAGGTACTAGTTCAACTCCTTGTTCTTCGTGATCTCCTTGAATTTTCGGGTTAGATTCCTTCCTTTGATCAACGTTAGCCACCCAAGTGTTTGGCCTCTAGAGGTGATCCACCAAGGAAGATGAATTATCAAGAAGGAGGGTGTTTGGCTTAACCTTAGTTTTCTATCCTCTATAGAAAAGGAGTACTCTCCAACAATTGGAATTGCATCAATCAAATATCTATTATAAGACTTCTCTTATATAGACATTGGTCAACCCTTCTAATCCTATTAGACATGGGATTTCTTTTAATTAATTAAACTCCTTTAATTAATTTAGGCTTCCCACCACATGGGAATAATTAATTAAATTCATTTAATTAATTTGTCTCCTAATCTTATTAGGAATAAATGAGAGTACTAAATATTAAATTAATTACTAAACTCCTTTAGAAATTAAAATAATAATAATTGTAATAATATTAATAAGACTCCTCTTATTAATTTATATTTAATATTTCCAAAATATTAAATAATAAACATGAAGCTATTTAATTTATTCTATCACCATAGATTAAATTAATTATACTTAATGCATTATTACGATTATGCCGTTACCTTCTTAAATAATTATTCTTCCTTTTATGGTGTGACCCTTTAGGTTCTCCATATTAAACCGGTTGTGAATAAATCAATTAAAACAATTTTAATCTTATTTAAATAAATAAATTAAACTAATAATCTATTTAAATAAATAATATTTATTCTACAATAGGGATAAGCCTCCCTAGCGATCAACGACTTTCCAGATAATATAGATTTCAACATTAATCATAAAAGAACCTGTGAGTTAATAGTTACCATACAATTCAATCCTTCCACCATACAATGTCCCAATTAAATATAAGACATGGATTTACTGTCAAGTCTTATTTTATTTAATTATATGTATTTCGATTAGAAAATCCACAACTCCAAATAATGCAAATTAAAAACTCCTTTCTAATTTCATTTCACCTTGGCCAAGGATTCCTGGGTTGTCATTTAACGAATCACATAGGACATATCTCCTCTTTTACTAGAGGTGGTAGATTCTTTATTGATCATTCATTATCTCCATATGTAACTCATTATACCCAAGCATACCCTATATATGCCTTAAAAGGTCTTAAGGAATAAGTCAAAGTATAATTTGTTACATACAAGATACTATGATGATCTCAAGTCCAAGGATCACTTGTACTACTATCACATTAGGAATTCCTATTGACATGCGAGTAAAACTCCATTAGGTATTCCATAGCGAATCACGTTCAGTGAACTTATTCTCCAATAAGCACCTACATACTTGCTTTAGTGTCTCCACACAAATGATCATGAGATCAATCATCCTCATCCAATGAGCAAGCAACATATGTACCAATCTATCCGGATTTACTAATCCCCTTTTTAGTAATCCCACGATTGGGAACTATTTTAGTTTTAAAACTTTCTAAGAATTTAGATCTCATTAGCATGATCATCATCATGATTCTAAAAGCATTGCTTAAAACTATGGGTTATTTACATATTATAAAACAGCAACATGTAGATAATTAAATGCCTTTAATAAATGAATATTTTATTAATAAATAAATAAGATTGTTTACAAAGTACGTGCTTTATCATCATACATGATTGGCTTGTATGCACACTACTATCATTCTTATTGCTCCCAAAGCGAGCATGGAATTTGTCACATAAATCTGCCCATGACGTAATCGAATCCGAAGCCAGAGCCCCCATCCATTGCCTTGCATCTTTTCTTAATGTCAACCCGAATGTCTGACATTTAGCTGAATCTGAATAGTCGTAATAATCCATCAATCTATCAAATACTTGGCTATGGTCAAACGGATCTCCAGAACCATCATAGCTTTCCATATGAGGTAACTTTTTGCTGGGATCCGCTTTCTCTTTAAGAATTTCAGATGAAAAGGGGGACGCCTTTTTATCCGAAGCCTTTTTTCCTTGTTGAATCTCCGTCAACTGCTTTCGGAGCTCTCCTATTTCTTTTGATAGGTCTTCCATCATCCCGGGCGAAGAAGTAGCTTTCTTCTCCGGAGATTTCGCTTCATTGTGTCTAATCCGATCTCTTTCATCCGGCTTAAGCGACGTCGAAGGACTTCGTCTTGTACTTCGGCTGGACCAAGAACTCCCTGTATGGTGTATTCTCTTTGGACTTTTTAGAGAATGACTCCTTGATCGACTTCGTCGTTCATCCCTTCTACATTCTCTATGATGCTCAATACGAGGTGCCTTTTTCGAACTTCTGGGAGAACATTCTTGTAACATACTTGGTTTCCTATCGGGAGAATGACTATAAGACTCAAGGTCATCTCGACTGGTATACTCGTTCTTCCTTGCTCTTCGACCACGTGATCTACTCCGTCTCTCCAGTCGAGTGTAACTGAAAGCTTCGTCTTTTTTCTCAGCCATAAGAATCATCTGTTTAGAAATCTCCTCCCTCTGTTGCAGAAGGGCCTTCAAAGCCGTGTCGGTTTCTTGAGCCTTCTTCGCCAAGATAGACATCTTGTCCGTATGGCCTTCTCGATGCTGGGCCTTAAGTGGTGTGTCCATCATCTTTTTCCGATTGTTATCAGAACCCTTGCTAGCAGTAGAAAATAACTTCCTCTTGGCATCCCCATGGTCTCTAGCCTGAGAATCTTTCAGAACCTTTTGTGACCCAAGTCTATCATGAACGCTTTTTGAGGGTCCTAATTTGTCTTTCACCGAAATTCTTTGCAAAGAAGAGCTGTCATCCGTTGGTTGTCCTTCAGCCGTGATCGTCTTACTTTTTACCATAGCTTCCAAGGTAAGTTGTGATTGAAAACCAGAAACACTAAAACCCCTCCTTCTAGCGCCAATGTTAACGCCACCGACTCGCCGAGCTCCTCAATCACGAAAAAGCACGTTTGATCCTGCACGATGAACACGTCAGCACCGGATCTCGACGGTTTTGGACCGTCGGGGATCGCTCCGGTGTGAGAATAAGTACAGATTTTGAGAAGAGTGGTTTAACAATGGAGGTTGTGTGCTCTAGTGTCTCTAGAGAAAAAATGTCAAGTTACCTCCTTGTGTAGTGCCCTGTGCCCATATATTATCTCACCAACTTGCATGTTTTCCCTCCGTCAACGTTATGTCAACTCCTCATTAATGAGGGTGGCTTAAGACGGCTGGGCCCATCACTTCAATCAGCCGTCTACCAATCCCAGAGATTAGGGATAATTTCTAGTCTGTAAGCTGCCACCTGCCATCTACTACTAGCTCCAACCTAAAGTTTATCTAAATAACCATTTAGACAATAGCCCAGTACTCCAATAGTAAAAATGGGTTTGACCCGGAAAGCCCAAGAGAAGTAAGATTCAACCGGCCCCAAGTAGTCACGGCCTAACAGGATGGAAATATTATTATTCTCAATAATAATAATTAATAATTTAAAATTTTAGGAAAGAGTTTGCAGAAAGAAGAAATACTAGTCCCGTGATTACTTATTTAATTTAAAAGTAGCAAGTAAAAAAGAGTAGGATTATCGAAGAACCGTGAAGGATCGATCATGTAGAGAAAAGAGGATGAAAGAGAGAAAGTTTAGGATAGTTATTCTTTACATATTAAACTTCAAAACAAAACATGAATGAAATATCTTTCAGACAGATGATAATTGATATTATCCCATTAATATATAGGTCATCCTAAGATTTACATCCTAATCTTAAAATTTCCAATCCTGCCGATATTTATATATGATTTTAGATTATATACAAACACCGCCACCACTGGCGCCACAAGCCAAAAATTTCTTACACCAAAAATAACCCTCGACTTGTGAGACTCAAATCTTTGGGTACTCTGGATACATGATGAATGGGTAAATCTAGAGGAGCTTAATTTTCGGACATCCAAAAAAGAAAAAAAGGAAAAAAGAACAAGTGAAGTGAGCTATAAATATATAATCTATTAGTACTAAATTTTGTTCAAGTTGATTATTTAAATGTACGTATTCATATTTTATTATTAACTTTTTTAAAATATCAAAGTTGATAATTGGACACAATTATTTGTATTCCTGCATGGGCGTGGAAACATATATATTACTACTACTACTACATATTTATAAGAAAAAACGTTTCCGGCCGGCCCATGTGAGAGACAATCCATGGGTTTCCCGATTTTAGAATTTAATATGGTCTTTTACGGTACTATACAACAATTAGAAAGTAATTACAATACTAGTACATTAATAAAATAATTACAAAAATAACGCAATAAATTCAAACCATTCAATTTCACATTAATAAAGAAACCTAAAATCAAGGCTGCCATAATTAATAAATTAAATTCAAATTTTTGGGATCTAACAACAAAAATAAATTGATAATTCAAAATTCAAAATTCAAAATTAAAATCAAAAGCATGAAAAACAAAAAAATATTTTATCGTCATCTTCCTCCCTCATCATCTTCCTCCTCCGCCGCGATTTTTTTTTCTCGTCATCTTCCTCCTCCGCCGCCGCGAATCTTAAGCTTGCACACGAAGAGCAAAGCATGAACTGTCAGATTATGTTTCATTTAACTTCAACAAAAGTATAACACTACTAAAAAATCTAAAAACAAGGTAAATTTTCAAGAATAGAAGAATTACTCACCATAGCCAGGTTAAAATCTATCAGATAAAATCTTGGAATGAAAGTTTGGCTACCAACTGCACTATGAAAAAACTGCATCTATGGAGGTGGATTGGTTATCTTGGTACGAAGGTTTGGTTACCTTGGTATGAATGTTTGGTTACCAACTGCATTATGAAGGTAACCTAATAAAATTGAATTGGTAACCTTTGTACAAAGACTTGATTACCAACTGCAATATAAAAAACTGCAGGTGTGTAGGTGGATTGGTATGAAGGTTTGGTTATCAACTGCATTATAAAAAAATTGTGGGTGTGGAGGTGGTTTGGTTACCTTGGCATGAAGGTTTGGTTACCTTGGTATGAAGGTTTGGTTACCAACTGCATTATGAAAAAACTGCAGGTGTGGAGGTGGATTGGTTACCTTGGTATGAAGGTTTAGATACCTTGGTATGAAGGTTTGGTTACCAACTGTGTTGGGTATTCAACTTTTGGATATATTTTGATGATAACACTAAAAATAGCAAATCAATTAGAATCCTCTCCTTAGGTGCTATATGATATAATTAATTTTATTTATTATATTTATTTTGTCCAAAAACTGTTTTTCATCCTAAAAATTGAATTATTTTTAACTGACCTTGATAATTTAATATCAAGTGTTAAAAGAAATTAATTTAAATAGTAACAATTCCTAAGGCAATGAGAATCCATATTCTTAAATTAATTTTTTCTCTTACTCTTATTAAAATATATTATATATATATATATCAAAACCCTCAAATAAAGATTTAATCTTTATTCACTCTTCTTCCATCCGAAAATTCAAGATTGGCCAAGCTAGTTCTTATTTGATAAAACATGGGGCGCATGAGATTTATACTTATGTTTGTGCCTTTACTGGTACATGTGTGTGCCTTTGTTGTTATGTTTGTTTGTGGGGCCCATGGTATAATAACTCTAGACTTGCTATCATTGGGGACAAGATTATGTTGACAAAAATTGTCTGCATGAAGCAAATAGGCTGGGCAAAATTTTGTTAAGGCTGGGCAAAATTTTGTTAAGGCTGGGCGAATTTTTGTTAAGGATGGGCGAAATGATATATCATCCGAACCTTCCATTTCAAACAAAAACAATCTTGGCCATTTAATTCAAACACATCTTTCAATATTCCGAAAATGCCTTTGGCCAAGGCTTTCTATAAATAAGGAAGTTATTCTTCATTATTTACTACCAATTTCTAAAAAAGAATAGCTTATACTCTCTTTGCCTACATGTTCTCTACTTCCAAAAGCTTACACTCTTCTGATTAACAGTTCTAACAGGTTGAAGAGAAAATTGGTCAAATTATTTTTGAGATAAGTTCCTGAAATATATTATTTGATATTATCTCATATTTGTGAATATATACTTACATACAATTAGAAATTATTATACACATTTATATATATATATTCATGTTTCATCTATTCATATCAATAAAAAGCCAGTTTTAGATTCCGTACATTGAAAGTATTTCTTAAACAAGAATATTATTCAATCGGTCATTCAAACTCTAAGTGGCTCTTTATAGATATATATTTTATTTATATAAATATCCCAAATTAGATCAGTTTTAGATTCCGTATATTGAAGTTATTTCTTAAGCAAGAATATCATTCAATCGGTCATTGAAATTCTAAGTGATTTATTTAAAATATTATACAAATATAAACTAAGAAACTTTAAATTTGATCAATTTTAGATTCCGTACATCGAAGCTATTCCTTAAACAAGAATATCATTCAATCGGTCATTAAAACTCTAAGTGGCCTTAATTAATATTCACAAGATAGATAAAATATATTATCATATATATTTTGAAGTATAGTGAATTCACTTGTTATAACAAGTATTATTCAAAATTATTTGAATTATAATATTTGATATCTATCATTTACATATTCACAAGTTATCTGTTGCATAATACAAAAGTTACTCACATCATACATTTTTGTGAATTTACTTGCTCAGAAAGAAAACTGATTTATAAAAGTTATTCAAACTTTTATAGAAAAATATTCTTTATTTTATAAAGAGATTTAAATCTCTATAATCTGAACTACAGTCATATACCTGCTTATAAAGAAGCATCTTTCTAATCAAATGTTAAATTTATATACTTGCTTATTCAAGAAGCACTTCTCATACAAGATAAAAGTTAATCAAACTTTTATACATCTGTACTTAAAATCATATCTGCTTACTTTAGAAGCACATTCTATCAAACTTCTTGTAAAAAGGAAAAAGAATAGAGTTAGTATATTTTATGTACCTGTGAGAAAAAGAGTAATTCTTTGACCAAGATCAGAGTCGTGGAGAGGTCAGCTGGGAGTTGAATCTCTAGTGTACTTGCGAGGTGAATATGAGACTATTGTTTCAAGATCAGATCATAGAATAAAACTGAACTCAAAAAGAAGATACAACTAAACTTAAGGAAGGAGCTGGGAGCTTGCTGTCCGAGATAGATAGTTGTGAGTAGTTGGAAGTTTGTCTATAAAACTTTGTAAAGGCTTCTCCGCCTGTTGAAGGAGTATTTATTATTGATAGTAATAGGATCTCAAGTCCTGGAGAGGAGCTTGAGACTGGACGTAGCAACATACCTGAGATGTATATTGTGAACCAGACAAATCTCTGTGCATTGTGTGATTGAATTTTTACTGTCTTTTTCTAACACTGCAAATTAATTATTTAAAAATTCAAAAAGGCCTAAGATAATTTTTTAATCTGTAATAATCTATTCAACCCCCCCCCCCTTCTAGATTATTATTGGACTTTCAATTGGTATCAGAGCGGTGCTCTTTAACTTGTTTGTTGAGTAAATACAGGTATACCAAATAGTAGATCCAATTATGGCCTACACAAATGCTACTGGTTGCGGAGAAGGATTATCAATGTCCAGACCTCCACTATTTGATGGCACAAATTTTGCTACCTGAAAGAATAGATTCAAAATCTATGCCAAATCTCAAGGAATTAAAGTTTGGTTCGCTATAGAACGAGGAGTCAAAATTCCCACAAAGATTTCAAGAGAAAAGACTGTTAAAAAAGATATTGATGAATTCACCACTGAATAAGAAGAGGCCATGAATATAGCATCCAGAGCTGAGCAAGTGCTAACCAGTGCTCTAATTGAAAAAGAGTACAAAAGAGTTAATAACTGCAAATATGCTAAGAAAATCTTGAAAAAGTTAATTGTGACCTATGAAGGAACCAATCACATTATAGAAACCAGAAAAGATGCTTTAATTCAAGAATATGAAATCTTCAAGCTAGAAGAAAATGAAAAGATCATTGATATGGAAACACATTTTTCTAGGATCATTGATGAGCTAGAACAGTTGGGAAAGATATACACTACAAATGAGAAAAATAGAAGAATCCTCAAAGCTCTTCCTTCCATCTGGAAAATGAAAGTAACAACTATCAAAGAAATACAAGACTTAACTACCTATCCTCTTGACAGTCTTATCGGGAATCTCCGTGCTCACTGAAGTAGATATGCTAGTTGAAAAAGCTGGATCAGATACAGTTCTTAAAAGGAAATGAATTGCATTCAAAGCTCTTCTTGTTGATCAAGAAAGTGATGATGAGGATCTAAATGAAGAACTCCCGAGTCTAGACAATAATGAAGTTGCCTTATTATCAAGACAACTCAGAAGAGTCATTCAAAGCAAAGCTCGAAAGTATGGAAAGGGTTTTTTGAAAACTAATAACAAATTCAACAACTTTAAAGGCAAACAAGTCTTTAAGCCAAAAGCTCAAGGAGAAAATTTTAAAGCCAACCACAACAACAATTTCAGAAATATCAACTCCAACGAAAATTCAAATACATGCTTCGAGTGTAATCAGCCCAGACATTTCAAAAAGGATTGTCCAAAGTTAGCCAACAATAAAGTATTAGTAGCTGAAGAAGGTTGGGATCTAAGTGATGAAGAAGAAATTGTTGAACAAGCTGAAGAAATTGCAAATCTATGTCTAATGGCAGACAATGAGTCATCACCAAGATCTGAGATAATCTCTGAACATCAATTACCTAGCACTTCATTTAATATTTATTCTCCTGACAAAGAATACTGTGAATTACAAGAAGCATATAATTACTTATATGAAAATAATGAAATAATTAAAGAGGATTTCATCAAATTAAAAATATCTCTAGATAGATTAATTGAAACTAATAAAAATCTTGAAATAGAAAATTCAAATTTAATTATAACAAATGAAAATATATATGAGGAAAAACTAGAAAATGATTCTTTACTAAAAGAAGAAATAGAGAAATTAAAGAAAATAAATAAAGAACTGGAAATTGAAAATTCATATTTAATTATAGAAAAGGAAGAAAATGAGTTATCATTAAAAGAAGAACTGAACAAATTAAGAAAAATAATCAAAATCTTGAGATGGAAAACTCAAGTTTAATTATAACAAATGAACGTATAAATGAAGAAAAAGGGAAATTAGAAAATGATTACTCTGAAAAAATGTTAATAAAGGAGGAATTAGAAAAATTAAAAACAATAAATAAAAGTCTTGAAATTGAAAATTCAACTATAATTACTTCTATAGAAAACCTTGAAGTTGAAAATTCAACTCTTGGATTAATTAATGAAGATACTCAAATAGAAGATCAAAAGATAAAAAATGATATTAACAATCTTAAAATAGAATTAGAAAAACATAATTCTTTAATTAAAAACCTAACAAAAGAACGTGATGATTTAAATACTATAGTTCTTAAATTCACAAAAGAAAAAGAAAATCTTGATGTCATGTTAAATCAACAAAGATGTGGATTCAATAAAGAAGGACTAGGATATATTGGAGAATCAAGTAAAACAAAAGATAAGGGATTATATCATGTGAAAAGTCAAAAAAAAGAAAATTATACTTCCCCTTTCACTAAATGTTCTTATTGCAACAGAAACGGTCATTTACCTCATATGTGCAATTCCAGAAATGGAAACTATAAAGGAAAAATGATTTGGGTTCCCAAGGGAACATTCACTGCACCAATCATTACAAGAAGATAATTTCACAGAAATTATTATCATACTTTTTATAATCCTGTAACTCATAGAATGCTTGTCTCTACTAAAACTAATTATCCTATGCTCAGTTTTGTTAAGGAATGTACAAATATTCCTATTACAAAATAGGAAACTCACCCAAATGACCCTTCTTGTTAAAGGGTACCAGTATGTAAAATTATTATATATTGCAGGTATGTCTTGCAGCTGATTTAAATAAAAATAAATGGTATCTTGATAGTGGATGTTCAAGACATATGACTGGTGACAAATCCAAGTTAAAGAATCTGCAAGTCACATAATATAGTGAAGTAGCTTTTGGAGATAACAATAAAGGTAAGGTGGTTGGAATCGGGAGTGTTGGAAATAAACACATAACTATCTCTAACGTCCAACTAGTCACAGGACTCAGATCAAACAAGGAGAAAAAGATATTCATATTTCTCAATCTAAATACTATAAAGAAATGATCAAGAAATTTGGTTTGGAATATGCAAAACCTCTTAACACCCCTATGTCCACTACTGATAAATTAATTGCTGATGAAAATAGAAAAAGTGTTGATACAAAAAAATATAGAGGAATGATCGGAAGCTTATTATATATAACTGCTAGCAGACCAGATATCATGTTTAGTGTTTACAAATGTGCTAGATTTCAAGCAAATCCTAAAGAATCACATTTGATTGCAGTAAAACTGAATTTTTTGATATCTTAAAGGTACCACAAACTTAGGCTTATGGTATCCTAAAAATCAACCATTTAATCTGGTATATTTTTCAGATTCTGACTATGCAGGACATCATGTTGATCGAAAAAGTACTAGTGGAATTTGTCAATTTTTGGGAGGATGTTTAGTTTCTTGGTTTTCCAAGAAACAGAACTCTGTATCAATTTCAACCATTGAAGCTGAATATATTGCTGCTGTACATTGTTGCGCACAAATACTGTGGATGAAGCAAACTCTTGCGGATTACAATTTGAAATTTGACTGTGTGTCAATTTTATGTGATAATACTAGCACTATTAACTTAAGCAAAAATACAGTACTGCATGCTAGGTCAAAGCATATTGATGTTAGACATCACTTTTTACGTGATAATGCTAATAATGGATTTATTAAATTAGAACACATTGATACCGAATTAAATATTGCTGATATATTCACTAAATCATTAAGTATAGATAGGTTTTGCAAATTAAGAATTGAATTAGGTATGTTAGATATTACCTCTTGACTATGTGCTATTTTTTATTTTATTTAAAATTCTATTATATTTATTTAATTCTTTTTTACTTTATTTAAACTATAATATTTATAATATATTCAACTTTTATTAACATATGTCTCTTATTATTCAAAATACTCATTTATAATTTAATTCATATAATTATTATTACACTTAATTAGATTAGAATATTTTTTAAATAATATTTACTTATATGAATATTTTAGTCTATTATATAAATATTTATCTATAATTCTAATCAATTAACTTGTAATTATGTGTTAAAAGTTTACTTCTTAAATTATAGCTATAAATTATTATAATATAATATACTTTACATTTTAATTTATTATCTTTAAGTTTTAATAAGCTCCATCCATTCCTTCTTGATCTAAAGGTTACAAAGCTACCAATCTTTGAAATCCTATCTTGACCAATCACCCTTCATGCAAAGGATCACACGGATCAACATCATCACCAGTCAGATAAATTCTCCAAAATAGTCCACACCTTCGGATCAGTTAAGCCAACTTAAATCAATCAGAACCAATCACAAAGAAGCACACGGATCAAACTTTTCTTCCATTCGATCATGAAGCAAATCAGCCATTAGATCAAAATTAGATGTGTTTGTTTAAAACAAAATCCGTTCGGTCCGTTGATTATCTCTCAAATTTATCCTCAACCGTTCGATCTCAACAATAAGTTAAATTATAAATGTCAAAAATGATTTTCTGTATTAATTTTCTATTCTCTCATATTTCTCTCTTCAGACGCTCTCTCTTCTCTCTCGATTCCTCCAAAAAAATCTCTCAAACCCTAACATTCTCTTCACTCAAAATAGATTATTCATATTATTTCTACTAAATTCCTTCAATTAAATGAATCCTTGCTATCAAGCCTATCTAATACAACCTCTGTTCTTCAAATAAGGTTAGATTTTTTTAAGTATTGTTCATCAAATCAAATTTTCTTCGACACCTTCTGAAATTTAAAAAAAAAAAAAATCTTTGATTCGTTTTATCAGCTCGTTTGTTTCTGATTTAATATTTTTTTACTTTCATTTTTTTTGTTTTTGTTTCGGATATTTTTATATTTTTTTAATTTGGAGTGTAATCAATTTTGAAAAATTATTTACTATGTATTTATTTTTCTTTTAGATTATTATTAATTAGGTAAAATATATATGTATATATATATATTTTATATGTATTTTCGGTAACAAACTCAAAAAAAATGTCCGTCTTTTAGTTCAAAATTTTCTAAATCGTAAATTTTGTTTACCAAATTTTTTAGGGCTCGACTTCTTCTCTGATTGATCTTGTTCATGTCAAATTTTTTTTGTTAAAAAAAATTATTGAGAGTTTAATTTACTCTTAAATCTCTAAATAATTTCACAAGCACTTTTTATTTTTTAAAGGAGTTCATTTTTCTTCAATTTCTGGTCGATTTCATAACATTTATTTAAAGGTGTGATGTACTCTCTGTGGATCTGGTTTAGTTCCTAATTTTTTTCCTATGTCTGTTTTTTTAAAAGGTTTTTATTATTTTAAAATTTTATATATCTGATTAGTTTGCTATTTTAAATTTTTTTTACCCATATATATATATATATTTCTGATTTCGGCCAAAGCAGTGGAGGATCATGAACAGAAATGCTTGAATTGTCTATAACTGCTCAGGTAACCTCTTTCTATTATTTCACGAGTATTATTTGTGGCTGAGAATTTGAGTTAAAATTTCTTGTATGACAACTTGTATATATACTTATTTGAACTCAGTAGAGACTTGAGTTGAATGGTTACATGATATTAATTGCTTACCTACCACCATGAGCTGTAATTCAATATACTACTATGAACTGTGTTTCAGTATGGTCTAAGGCTCATATTTTTCTGACATTCTGAACTTGGAAACTTTGAAATTACCTAATATCTGTCATAACTATGTTGATATGTGCATAATTTTTCAAGAAATATGCAGAGTTGTGCAAAGACAAGCTATGACACATGAACTTCTGTTTCCCTATTGTGTCTGGATACATTGCTTTGCAAAGATATATGCCGTATGAATCTAGCTAAAATCTGCATTTATAAGTTGCTATAAATGGGGCATTAAAAGTCATTGCTCTTCTTTTTCTGACTACAAATAGTTAAATTACTGTTATACATTGGACTACTTGGGATTGCTGACATAAGAAATTTACAGAGTTCCATACCTAGTTACTATATTCCAACATTCCTTGTCAGACTGAACAAAAATAAGTAGTCTTTGACTGAATAATTTTACTATCACTATTTATTACTGAAAATATGTTACACTGTTCTTAAAAGATTTGCATAGATTGATTTGGTTTGTTGAAAATAAAAATTTGCAATCATTCTTTTATACTTTGGCTCTGCAGTCTTGAGTACTAAATGAGCATTAATTGCTACAATGCATCAGTCCTTTGAAATTTACATATATAAAAGCATGCATACCTTTCTCTTTTTTTTTCTTACACCTACTCAGTTGCACTCTTACATGTTCACATCTCAGTCTTGTTCTCTTTTTCTTAAATTCTACATGGAGAGTTCTTCATCCTTTAAAAGAAAAAGGTCTGCTTTATATGAAGTTCATCCTGATGTTTGTCAGCCACACTTCCCTCATGCACAGTCCAAATACAAACTCATTAGACATTGTATGTGTCCTGGCATTGGTATTTCTTTCAACAGCTTTCCCAATCTTCTTGAAAAATTTGTTAGCATTGGTTGGGAGTCATTAGTTCCTTTTTATGACAAAACTATCTATCCTGGCTTAATTGCTGAATTTTACAGTCATCTGATTGTTAACAAAAATGAGTCTGAGTTTGTTGAAATTATTACTACTTATATTCAAGGTATTGAGTATTCCATCGATGAAAAAATTTTGGTTACCGTTTTAAAACTTAGGCAGTCTATGATGGACTTACCTAAACTCAATGAATATGTTTATCCTGTAGGTTACTCATTACTTGAATGTGCAAGTTTTAAGCAAAACCTGGCCACAGCCACTGAACAAATAATTCCTGCTGTTGTTTTTGACTATCCTCAGAATATTGGCCCTGAATTTTTAACTGCCACTTCTCAATTTCTGGGAAAAATTCTAAGATCAAATTTTATGCATGTTCGAGAAGATAAAATATTTGTGTCCATTTGACTTAGAGTTGATAAAGTGTATTCTGCAAGAATTTATGCCATACAATCTGCCTTATTTTTTATTGACTGCTTTTGAGCATTGTTTCAATAACAACTGCACGGGTTTTGGTCTTGTGTTGACTCATATCTTTAAGCATCTAGGCATTGATCTTAGCAACCAAAAATCACAACCAATCTCAAACAGCAACCTTGTAACCCATGTTAAGCTCCCACCCAAACCCCTTATCACATATAAAGGCCCAAACCAGAATCACATTGAATCTCACATTCATATGTTCGCTCAAGTAGAATATCTGGGTAATATGACTCAACTGCTGCTACAAAATCAAGGGATTTTGATGATTAAAATAGAGGAAATCCAACAGTCTCTGAATCAAATTCGTGACATGCTAAATCTATTGATGGGTGTCCCTCCCATTCCCTCTCCATCTCTTCATTTTACCAATTTGGCATCTGATGAACATGTTGACATAAATGAGCCCCTTCATTCTGATGCTTTGCTGAAAATCAATGGGCTTCAGTTCTCACCTATTGATCTAAATGATTACTAACTATTTGGGTCTGTAATATAATTAGTATACTAACTATTTGGAACTGTAATAACTTTCATATTAACTTTTGTTCACTTATGCTAACTATGCAGGTACCTTAAAACTGTTAACAGTTTTCAGTTATCTTAAAATTATCTTTATCATTATCTAACCCTGTTGTGCAAGATATACGCTTTATTTATCTTTTTATGATGCCAAAGGGGGAGAACAAAAAATATAGATATATATATATATATATCTTATATTGTTGTTACTCTACTGCTCTGTTGCTCTACTGCTAGCATGATCAATTTAGTATAAATACTGCTAGCATGATTAGTTTAGTTTTGAGACATAGATATAAATCTATAATGTGACTGCTATTATAACTGCTGACATATGTTGTTACTTATTATATGCAGCTAATCAAATAAATAAAAACTATAATATCATATATTTTTAAAACTAAAAAAATTCCTTTAAAAAAAAGACTCACATATTAAGGGGGAGTCTTGACATAATTTTTAGTAGAATTGTCATCATCAAAAAGGGGGAGATTGTTAGGTATTCAACTTTTGGATATATTTTGATGATAACACTAAAAATAGTAAATCAATTAGAATCCTCTCCTTAGGTGCAATATGATATAATTAATTTTATTTATTATATTTATTTTGTCCAAAAACCATTTTTCATCCTAAAAATTGAATTATTTTTAATTGACCTTGATAATTTAATATCAAGTGTTAAAAGAAATTAATTCAAATAGTAACAATTCCTAAGGCAAGGAGAATCCATATTCTTAAATTAATTTTTCCACTTACTCTTATTAAAATATATTATATATATCAAAACCCTCAAATAAAGATTTAATCTTTATTCACTCTTCTTCATCCGAAAATTCAAGATTGGCCAAGCTAGTTCTTATTTGATAAAACGCGGGGCCCATGAGATTTATACTTATGTTTGTGCCTTTACTGGTATATGTGTGTGCCTTTACTGTTATGTTTGTTTGCGGGGCCCATGGTATAATAACTTTAGACTTGCTATCATTGGGGACAAGATTATGTTGACAAAAATTGTCTGCATGAAGCAAATAGGCTGGGAGAAATTTTGTTAAGCCTGGGCAAAATTTTGTTAAGGACGGGTGAATTTTTGTTAAGGCTGGGCGAAATGATATATCATCCGAACCTTCCATTTCAAACAAAAACAATCTTGGCCATTTAATTCAAACACATCTTTCTATATTTCGAAAATGCCCTTGGCCAAGGCTTTCTATAAATAGGGAAGCTATTCTTCATTATTTACTACCAATTTCTAAAAAAGAATAGCTTATACTCTCCTTACCTACATATTCTCTACTTCCAAAAGCTTACTCTCTTCTGATTAACAGTTCTAACATGTTGAAGAGAAAATTGGTCAAATTATTTTTGAGATAAGTTCCTGAAATATATTATTTGATATTATCTCATATTTGTGAATATATACTTACATACAATTAGAAATTATTATACACATTTATATATATATATATATATATTCATGTTTCATCTATTCATATCAATAAAAAGCCAGTTTTAGATTCCGTACATTGAAAGTATTTCTTAAACAAGAATATTATTCAATTGGTCATTCAAACTCTAAGTGGCTCTTTATAGATATATATTTTATTTATATAAATATTCCAAAATAGATCAGTTTTAGATTCCGTACATTGAAGTTATTTCTTAAATAATAATATCATTCAATCGGTCATTGAAATTCTAAGTGAGCTATTTAAAATATTTATACAAATATAAACTGAGAAACTTTAAATTTGGTCAATTTTAGATTCCGTACACTGAAGCTATTCCTTAAACAAGAATATCATTCAATCGGTCATTAAAACTCTAAGTGACCTTATTTAATATTCACAAGATAGATAAAATATATTATCATATATATTTTGAAGTATAGTGAATTCACTTATTATAACAAGTATTATTCAAAATTATTTGAATTATAATATTTGATATCTATCATTTACATATTCACAAGTTATCTGTTGCATAATACAAAAGTTACTCACATCATACATTTTTGTGAATTTACTTGCTCAGAAAGAAAACTGATTTATAAAAGTTATTCAAACTTTTATAGAAAAATATTCCTTATTTTATAAAGAGATTTAAATCTCTATAATCTGAACTATAGTCATATACCTGCTTATAAAGAAGCATCTTTCTAATCAAAGCTTAAATTTATATACTTGCTTATTTAAGAGCACTTCTCATACAAGATAAAAGTTAATCAAACTTTTATACATCTGTACTTAAAATCATATCTGCTTACTTTAGAAGCACATTCTATCAAACTTCTTGTAAAAAGGAAAAAGAATAGAGTTAGTATATTTTATGTACCTGTGAGAAAAAGAGTAATTCTTTGACCAAGATCAGAGTCGTGGAGAGGTCAGCTGGGAGTTGAATCTCTAGTGTACTTGTGAGGTGAAGAAGAGACTATTGTTTCAAGATCAGATCATAGAATAGAACTGAACTCAAAAAGAAGATACAACTAAACTTAAGGAAGGAGCTGGGAGCTTGTTGTCCGAGATAGATAGTTGTGAGTAGTTGGAAGTTTGTCTATAAAACTTTGTAAAGGCTTCTCCGCCTGTTGAAGGAGTATTTATTATTGATAGTAATAGGATCTCAAGTCCTGGAGAGGAGCTTGAGACTGGACGTAACAACATACCCGAGATGTATGTTGTGAATCAGACAAATCTCTGTGCATTGTGTGATTGAATTTTTATTGTCTTTTTCTAACACTGCAAATTAATTATTTAAAAATTCAAAAAGGCCTAAGATAATTTTTTAATCTATAATAATGTATTCAACTCCCCCTTCTAGATTATTATTGGACTTTCAAACTAGTTACCTTGGTATGAATTGGTTACCTTGGTATGAAGGTTTGGTTACCTTGGTATGAAGGTTTAGTTACCAATTGGTTACCTTGGTATGAATTGGTTACCTAGGTATGAAAGTTTGGCTACCAACTGCACTATGAAAAAACTACATGTGTGGAGGTAGATTGGTTACCTTAGTATAAAAGTTTGGTTACCTTGGTATGAAGGTTTGGTTACCAACTGCACTATGAAAAAACTGCAAGTGTGGAGGTGGATGGGTTACCTTGGTATGAAGAGTTAGTTACCTTGGTACGAAGGTTTGGTTACCAACTGCACTATGAAAAAATTGAAAGTGTGGGGTGGATTGGTTACCTTGATATGAAGGTTTGGTTACCTTGGTATGAAGGTTTGGTTACCTTTATATGAAGGTTTGGTTACCTTGGTATGAATGTTTGGTTACCTTGGTATGAATGTTTAGTTACTAACTGAACTTGATACCTCAACCAGTACAAAGTGAAAGCCCAATACATACTTTGAAAAATGCAATATTGGGGATAGGCTTATTCGGATGTGTGACGCCCCCCAGAATAGGTCCAGTCAACCCAACCCATTCTGAGTCGCCAAATACATGGTACAGAATTCAAATACAAACTTTATATCATACGGTCGTGCAAAATACGACCACACAACTGTGAGTGTCAATACAAATATGTAGAAAATATTAATATTCAAACTATGTCCTCATTACAATTATTATCACACTATTTATCAGAAATAGTGAGGACTACTACTGCTCTAACTCGGACCATCACTCTGTCCCCAGACTAGTTCCCGCAACATTCTCATTTCCTGAAGAGGACAACAGATGAAAAGGGTGAGCTCAACTAGCTCAATAAAGAATATTATGACTAAGATAATGAAAAATAAATTATCGTTAGTCTTCAACAAATCAGATAAAATATAATGGACAACCAACTTTAGATCAATATTCGCAGCGGAAATAACAATTCATTAGAAGAATTAAGCAGAGAATAAAGTCTACTATCTTCTATGAATTAAAAGTCCATCATCAATATTTTATCCCTGTAACATCAATCAATATACATCTCGAATCAAATATTCATCTTTGCACTACAGGCCAAAGATATTCATTTGTATCATCAGTGGTCATATTCATCTCAACACCTGTCATCTTTGCACTACAGGCCAAAGATATTCATCAGGTAATCATTCATCTTTGCTCTACAGACCAAAGATATTCATCAAGTAATCATTCATCTTTGCTCTACAGGCCAAAGATATTCATCAAGTAATCATTCATCTTTGCTCTACAGGCCAAAGATATTCAGTTACATCACCTTTTAGGACTGAGAATGATGAAAAATATTTTAAAAAAACGAATCCAGTGAGATAAAAGACAAAGACTAAGGATTCGTATTTTAGTATATCCAATTCAAAAATACCTCGTAATAATTAATTATGGAGCAAAATTCAAGAATAGAGCTCAAAACTTGGATATAATCAAAGATAGTAACCTTAACAAGCAATTTGGACAAATAGAAGAAAATTTAACTTTTCCGTGAATAGTGCCGTATACGTGAATAGTAACTCCGACGGAAAAAGTAAGAATTTCAACATAAAATCCATGACAATATTTCTGTATAATGATATTGAAAAGAATAACATCATTTACGAAAGAAAATAACATCCCTTACCTCAAAAAGATAGTACCTCTGACTGGAATATCGGATATAATATCGAAGAAAACTTGCGCTGAATACTAATACTCAAAGTATTGAAATACTCACAAAAATACGCTCGATATTATAGAGAGAGAAAACTTATGATTCTGGTGTGATTTTTAATTCTAACCTAAGCACCCTATTTATAGAAAAAGCTTAGGATGTCAAAGGAAACTAAAATAATAAAATAATATATTTTTCTCAAAATTTCCGCCGCCTGGCGGCTTAAAAAAAATTCCAACAAAAGTGGGCCCCGCCCATAAAAAATATATATTTTTTCCGAAACTTCAATAATTCATAACAAATAGCCCCTTTGTCAGAAAAATACAAATTTTATGTCCTTTCATAGGAAATTTAATTCTCTACAACTTTGCAGAAGGAAATTTTTCCAAATTCCAAACATAAATTATTCGAAATCCAAAAACAGATGATTTCTCACACCAAAATATTGATAAAAAATCATCAGCGCCAATTCCTTCTTTAATATCCACAAAATAAATATTTCCTTATCATATAAATCAATAATTAATTATTCACAAATAATATTATAGAACTACAATATTAACAACCAGGTCGTTCCCAGGAAAGAGGGGGCCTTCCGATAAGGACTTCTCCTTACTGGCGCGCAATTAAATAACCCCTCCTAGACAGAACTTCCTTAGACATTGTCAATAATGCTATCTAATAATATTATTCAAATAATATGAATTATTGAGTTGATAATGTGAAATACTGAGCAACGACAATTATTGAATCAATACTACAAAATATCAACTGTAGCCATTATTGAATCAATCATATAAAATATCAACGTAGCAATTATTGAGTCAATAAAATATCAATGTAACAATTATTGAGTCAATAATATAAAATATCAACGTAGCAATTATTGAGTCAATAATATAAAATATTGAACAGTAATTACTGTAACAATAATTGAGTAATGGCTTCTCACGTAAGACTCAATAATTCAAAATACTGTGCAATACCGTGTGCTACTATGCAACACCGTGTATCACTGTATTTTAACCACCGGGTATTTCAACAGTACTAACGGTAACAACTACGCCGTTATCTTGTAAAAAAGTTATTTCTGTCGCTTTCTATATCCGACAGTTATTCCGTTGTGGGGGCCCACAAATAACTGCGCCGTCGTACGAATATTCCCCGACAACAAGAATATTCCACGACCAAACGAATATTCCCCGACAACAAGAATATTTTATAACCACTTGCTCATTTTAAAAATGTTTGCATATTTCACCCATAACTTTCATATTTATCAAATCAACATCCTTACTATTTCGAAATAATATAAAGAAAATTAAATCTTTATTCATAAAAGTTGGGGTCTTACAGGATGCCTCTCTGTTTAGCAGTAAAATCAGCATTCACCAAGTTCACAAAAACATCAGGTTATGAGAACCCATGACCTCACATTTTGTAGTAGGCCCACCGAAGGTAAAAATGTTATTTTTGGAGAGGAAAGAGAATAAAAGATTACACACTGACAGCATGTCCACCGAAGGTGTATAGTATATTGGTGGCGCCGGTGAAATACATCACTAGCTTTGTCGGAGTTGAGTGTTCCACCCCATCATGCTACACAATTATTCACAAACCCAAAACAGAAATCAGAAGAATAGGTTCTCAATAATAGCGAAAACCCAAAACAAAATTTCTCCATTTGCGCTTCGTTGCCATGGAAGCCACGAAAGTTTTTCATTAAATTGTTGGGAATGATGAGATGATGGAGAAGAAGAAGAAAGAGGTTTAGTCAAGGAAGGATCGGAGAAGACAAATCAAAGAGACAAACCTAAGTTTAAATTTGCTCTTCTACTACTACTAACTAAGAGAGAGAAAGTGATGACCGCTACTTTCTCCGCCCTCTCCGGATTGTACGTCCACTGGCTCTATGTAATTTTGTAAATAAATATGTAAAAATGTATTACTTTTATAATTATTTTATCTATGTACTGTTGTTGTAATTATTTCTAAAAATGTACTAGAATATGTAATTGTTCCAATTTAATATTGAAAAATAATTCATAAATTATTTTAACATATTTAATTAATGTGAATAATGATTATACATAATTGTGTATGTTTTATTTATGCACAGTCTGTCAAAACTTCATCGTAAATCATAAATTAGTTCAAAAAATCAATGTGTATTTACTTTTTAAATGACGATCCACTAACTAATATATATTTTTTATTTTATTTTAAAAAAAGATAAGCTCGGCCCAACATACTCATTTCATGCATAAGATTGCTATAAATAAGTTTAGACAAATTATAAATGTACAAAAATAATGCAAAAAAAAGAGAGAGATTGTACTATATTCAATTGTTATATCATGCAGAGCCTATATCCATGTCAATTTCAAATCTATAATATAAAACAGAGGCTCAAATTCCAAAGTTTCAACATTTAACGGTCTCAGAACGGCTCAAATCCCAAGGCTCAACATCCAACGACCTCAAATCAAATTAAATTTAGGCTTCAACATCAAACCATCTAAAATCATTCGAGGCTTCGACATCCAACGGCCAAAAATTTATCTCTCAAATTCAAACCCACATCCATCATCTCACTCTCGGTTCTCCCTCCTCACAAATTCTATGGTATTTGCTATGGCTGATACTCTCTCTGCGATACCTGCTTCCGTTCTTCTTAATTTATCTGATAAGCTGTACGAAAAACGCAAGAATGCTTCCCTAGAGGTATCAATTTTAACTTTCTATCTGTCTATAGGTTGACTGGTTAGTTTTTTTTGTTTGTAAAGAATTGAATCTTGATGTTTTGGTGAAATGCTATGACAGGTGGAAGGAATTGTGAAGCAACTGGCGGCGGCCGGAGATCATGATAAGATTACGGCTGTGATCAATTTGTTGACTAATGAGTTCACCTACTCGCCCCAGGCGAATCATCGCAAGGGTGGTTAGTTGATCAGATATAATAATTGCATTGGTGTTTTTATGTCTAAAAACTGGATCTTTTCTGTTGATGCATTTGAATTTTGATTACATTTACATAAACCAGCAAATCAATGTCACCTAATCCAAAACCCCAATTGGGTCTCCTATTTTTCTCTCCTCTTGCTCACAGTCTCATCAATTTCCCTCTCCGATGACCCACAAACAGTCTACGAAATCCTCCCCAAATTCGGCCTCCCCAGTGGCCTCTTGCCGGACAACGTGAAATCATATTCTCTCTCGTCTGATGGGGATTTTGCAGTTGAGCTCGAAAAAGAATGTTATGTTCACTTCGATTATTTGGTCTATTATGAAAAGAAAATCACTGGGAAACTGGGTTATGGGTCAATTACTGATCTAAAGGGTATTCAGTTCAAGAGATTCTTTCTGTGGTTTGATGTTGATGAGATTAAGGTTGATTTGCCGCCGTCGGATAATATTTATTTCCAGGTTGGGATTATTAACAAGAAGCTTGATGTGGATCAGTTTGAGACTGTTCATTCTTGTGGTTATAAAGTTAATGGATTGTGTGGTCAGTCCAGGAAATTTAAATTTAAATTTCTTGCTTATTTTATTGGTATTTATAAAGTTAAAGGTATAAATTTCTTATTATTTTCTTGGTATTTATAAAGTTAAAGGTATAAATTTAAATTTAAATTTCTTGCTTATTTTCTTGGTTGCTTATAAAGTTAAAGGTATAAATTTCTTGCTTATTTTCTTGGTATTTATGTGTAATGTTTGACTTTTCTTTATGTGGAATTATTGTTATGCTTTTAGATTATGTGGAATTATGTATGTGTTAAGTTTGACACTTTGACTGTTTGAATTCTCTATTGGGATTAGTACTGTGCTTTGACATTATGCAGCATTATTGCAGTAGATGAAAAAAAAAAAGGACATGTCTGTTTTATATTATTCTTTTGAATGCCTTACACAAGTGTTGTTTGAAAGTTAACTTGGAAGATGGGGCAGCTAAATGAGCTTTCATTAAATTAAAGAAACAAAAACAAGTTCATGATGGACTAATCAGTTGTAAATTTTAATTGACTACATCATTATATGTGTTATATGTTTATGTGTATGGAAAGCTTGGATATTGTGAGATTTTGTTATGTGAAATTATTGCAGTAGATGAGATTGAAACAAGACACTCAAGTACGAAGAACATCCTAATTTTTGAAATATAATAAGTGGAGGTTAGATGAGTTGGAAATCAGGGAGCTTAGCGAGGTTTAATAGACTAGGAACTGAAAATTGGTGGTGTTAATCTGATAGTGGCAAAGAATATGATTGAGGTCATATATTTGGTTTGGAAACTACATCACCTTCAAAATAGAGTTGAAAGAAAAACACTGAAAACATGAGTAGAAACGCCAAGTAAAGGACGACTTGTCTAATTGATGTGGAGTGAAATTGAGTTCATTCCCCCCCCCCTGGACTTGAGGACAAACTTGGAGGTGTTGTATAGGTAGCAGATTTATCAATCTGGATAAACTAGGAGGTGTTGTATAGGGAGCAGAGTTATCAATCCGGATAAACTGGGAGGGGTTGTATAATCTGCTCACCTGCGGCAGCTGTTGGTTTGACTGCAGAAGCTGCCCAGCATCTTGAGGTGGGGTTTTAAAGGATGTTAGAGTCATCTTTGTAATAAATGGAATTGCTGTTTCAGCCTTGGTGTGTGTGGTCGAGTGGAAAGTGTAAAAATTTGCTGCATGTTTTGGATGCTATACTTTTTCCTGCTTTAACTGAAACAATGAAGAACTTTTAGTGAAAGTTTAAGTTAGTTTAATAAACCTTTTAGAGCAGAATAGAAATGCTAAAACCAAACAGTTTTATAGTAGTTGATGTTACAACTAGGTTTACATTGCATTTCCAACTAATTGAAGGAAAGAATCTAGGGACTTATAGAGAGAGAGACCCAGGGAATTTATGATTGCTGTCGTTTACACTCCTAAATTAACCTCACTTTCACTTTACGAATTCAAACAATTAGCACAGTAGTAAGCAAGGATCGATCCCACAGAGAGTGATTTGTTCTAGATTTATTCTACTATTTTAACAGAAAATAAAGATGGGGGATTTTTGAAATTGTTTTAAACTAAGAAAAACAGAATTTAAATAAAGAGATTAACCAAATATGTAAAAACTTCAGTTCTGTAGTTCAGTTTCACCAAGCACAACAATTAATTAATCAAGTTATTATTCTTTATCCTTCAATGAAACTATTAACCCTAGATAACAATAAGCTCTGCTATCCGAAATTCTCCTTAGATATTCACTGTATGAAACAAGCTCTTCACCAGATTCAACTAGCATATAACCCAGAACAAGCTCTCTAGATTTAATATGATAGAAGCATTAAGAAATAGAGAATTAGGCTAATCCAAGCAACAAACACATAAGCTCGATTTGTTTAACTTGTTTTCTGATAATCGTAGCAATACACAAAAGCTTGTCCACAATTAGTATCACTAATTTGCTACTTGTGATGAAGACAGATATCAATTACACGTAATACCAATCTTAACCTAGCATATGATAATGATTAAATTAACTCAATTGGCCATATCAAATTAATTAGATCAATTAGCATGCAATCAATGAAAATAGATTATCAGAAGAAATTTCATATAAGAAGGAATAAATAATAATACTCAATTAATTAATTACTTGTAACAAGGTTCCACCTCCCTTTAGAACTGAATAAAGAAACTAGCCTGACATGCTCCAAGTCTGCACTTCAATGAGGTATGATAGTTGGTAGAAGATTGAATGAATAAAACCTTGACTATCATCCTCTATTTATAGTGATAGACAAGGACTTAAATCCTATAAGAACTAGGAATCCAAATCCTAAAAGGAATTGCAATTATGACTAGTTTCCATAAAGAAATAGAATCTAATAAAGAAATAAAATCTCAGTCCAAAGAAGTCCTAATTCTAATAGTAATATCAATCCAATTCCATGTAGGAATCTCCAAATATTGAGAAAGTCAACTGTTGGTCAAACTCCTCTTCAATTCAACTCCAAATCAACTTGTTTCCATCCTTTTAGCTTTAATTCACCTGAAAATAATAAACATCTCAATAAGTCCATATACACTATAAAATATATAGTAAACTAAATATAAAGGAATAAAAATAAATGAATATTATGTACTTATCAAATTCCCCCACACTTAGCCTTTACACGTCCTCGTGTAAACCAAAAGTTTAATTTCCAAAAACAATTCCATTCAACCATAATGTTAAAAGATTTTAAGATCAAATCATAATTATCAATACTAAACCCACAAAAGCATAATCAATGTTCATCAATTAACTCACGATAACCACCTTGTCATTTCACCAATGAATTTCATTAAGTCAAATTGTAATCACATAAGTCCTCTTCTATGATCCACACACTTACTCAACTTAATTATCATGGAGCAAAAATCGTGCACACCACTCAAAACTCAAAACATATTTTTATGCTTTAATTTTTTACCAGAACCCTTTCATTTTACTATTTGTTTCCGGTGAATGCATTTTATGCTCCGTTTCACCTTCCTCAATCATTCTTTTGTAAATGAGTGCATTTTATGCTCCATCTCACTTATCCGCACGTGTTTATGGGAGAGTGCGTTTTACGCTCCATCTTATCCCACCACATGACTTCTCTTGTGTTTCTTTTTCAACAATTTCACTGGTTTCTAATTTTTCTTATTATTTTTTTTCACATGGTCCTGCAAAAAACTTAAGCAGTTCAATAGTTCTAGAGCATGAGATTAGTGCACATAGACAACTCCACAGATAACTTAGCCAACTAAGCATATATCACATGTTCAAGTGCTCATGAGACACAAATTCAATTTAAATCAATTACTATGGATCATGACTTAGTTTTTCTCAATCATTAACCAATTAAGCATTAAACAGATTTTGAATTTTTAGCATTGATTCTCATTTGTTGATCTTAACCTTCGAACATATAGGCAAATAGAATCATGGAATCCAATTTTTTTCAAAAATTTTCAAAGGCATCAAGATGGTCCTATTTTCTATCAAAATCAGCAGATCAATATCACTAAAAAAAATAAAAAACCTAAATCTCTCCCCCACACTCAAACCTTACATTGTCCCCAATGTAAGAAAATCATGCAAATAAGAAAGAACTACATGCAATTAAAAAAAAATTAAAGAACTAAATAGTAAAAGGATAGAAAAATCAAATCTGATTTCTTGGGTTGCCTCCCAAGCAGCTGCCCTTGTTTATTGTCATTGGCTTGACATCTTCCCCCTCGTTCTATGTAATTGGAGTTGTGAACTTCAAGTGGATTGGTAACAGTTTCTTCCTTAATTGAGGAACATTGTGTACTTCATGATTTTGCTCCTTTCCAGCCACCAAACCCTCCTTGTATAATTGTATTTGATCAAAAGATTCCTGCACTGAATAATTCACAACATCAATAGCAAAAACAGATTTAACATTACCAAGATACCTTTTAGCCTCATATGCATTGAACTGGAACTTTGCATTGTCTAATTCTATGGTAAAGGTATGATGGTGTGTAGCACTCCTTGTTTCTGTTAGTTGTATTGATGGAGATGAATCCACGTCTTTCTTGTCGAGATCTGCAGAACTTATCAAATCAGTCCCATCTTCCTCTTGTTCCTTCTCCTGATCAAATTCTATATGATTGTCTGTTCTTGAAGTAAGCATTGAATCCTCCTGCTCCTCTTCGTCAAATCCCATTGTACTGAAGTTCTCAACAAACGGAGGAGGTAACTCCCCTAAACCTTGAGATTCTAACCTCCCTATTGTGGTTGCAAGCTGACCAACTTGATCCCTCAGACCTTGAACAGAAGTTATTGTCTTCTGCTGGAACTGCTGTGTCTGACTCATGAACTGTAGTGTTTGGCTCATGAATGCCTTGAACATATCCTCCATAGATGTCCCAGAATTGACAGGTACTTCGTAGCTCAAGTCGTGATGATCTCTCCATCCGAAATTGTGAGTTTCTGCCCAAGGATCACATAGATGTGGATTTTGTCCGGAGAATGTCCCCACAGCATTAACTTGATGAACAATTACATACTCTTGCACTATGGGACAATCATTTGTCACATGCCCTGATTTTGAGCAAATTCCACATACTTTTGCAACCGGTAAGTTTCCTGTTGTTAATTGTTGCACCACAGCAGTTAAGTTAGAAATCTGTTGTGCCAATTCACTCGTGCTTACCTCACTTACCCTTTGTGGAGCATGATCGTATTGTTGTGAGTTAGCTGCCATGTTTGCAATCAAATTTCTTGCAGCCTCCGGTGTCTTGTCTACTAATGCTCCTCCACTAGCCGCATCGATCATACTTCTTTCCGTTGGTATCAGTCCCTCGTAGAAGTATTGAATCAAGTGTTGCTCATCAATTTGGTGGGGAGGGCAGCTGGAACACAACTTCTTGAACCTTTCCCAATACTCGTAGAGAGTTTCTCCATTGAACTGACTGATTCCACATATCTCTTTCCTTGAATCGGCAACTCTTGATGCAGGAAAATACTTCTCCAAGAATAGTCTTTGCATATCAGTCCATGATCGTATCGATCCTGAAGGAAGATAGTATAACCAGTCTTTAGCCAAATCTGCTAATGAGAAAGGAAAAAGTCTAAGTTTGATCTGCTCCTCTGACACTCCTTGTGATTTCATCGTGGAACACACCACATGAAACTCCTTTAGATGCGTATATGGATTTTCACCTTTAAGACCACGAAAAATAGGCAAAAAACGAATTAGTCCGTAGTTAAGTTCAAAAGCAACATCTAAGGTAGGATATTCAATACACAAGGATGGTTGATCAAGGTCTGGAGTAGCCAGTTCTTTTAAAGTCCGGTTGTTGTTCGGCACCGCCATCTTTTCCTTTTTAAGTGTTGGAATAAGAGCTTCTTTTGTATCTGCAATTTTCTCTATCTCTTGATCAAAATTAGAGTTAATAGAGTGAGAGGATTGAGTCATAAAATAAAAATAAAAATAAAAATAAAAATAAAAATAAAATAATAAAAATAAAAACAAAGAATAAACAAAAACAAATAGCACTCCCCGGCAACGGCGCCAAAATTTGGGAGCTGTCGTTTACACTCCTAAATTAACCTCACTTTCACTTTACGAATTCAAACAATTAGCACAGTAGTAAGCAAGGATCGATCCCACAGAGAGTGATTTGTTCTAGATTTATTCTACTATTTTAACAGAAAATAAAGATGGGGGATTTTTGAAATTGTTTTAAACTAAGAAAAACAGAATTTAAATAAAGAGATTAACCAAATATGTAAAAACTTCAGTTCTGTAGTTCAGTTTCACCAAGCACAACAATTAATTAATCAAGTTATTATTCTTTATCCTTCAATGAAACTATTAACCCTAGATAACAATAAGCTCTGCTATCCGAAATTCTCCTTAGATATTCACTGTATGAAACAAGCTCTTCACCAGATTCAACTAGCATATAACCCAGAACAAGCTCTCTAGATTTAATATGATAGAAGCATTAAGAAATAGAGAATTAGGCTAATCCAAGCAACAAACACATAAGCTCGATTTGTTTAACTTGTTTTCTGATAATCGTAGCAATACACAAAAGCTTGTCCACAATTAGTATCACTAATTTGCTACTTGTGATGAAGACAGATATCAATTACACGTAATACCAATCTTAACCTAGCATATGATAATGATTAAATTAACTCAATTGGCCATATCAAATTAATTAGATCAATTAGCATGCAATCAATGAAAATAGATTATCAGAAGAAATTTCATATAAGAAGGAATAAATAATAATACTCAATTAATTAATTACTTGTAACAAGGTTCCACCTCCCTTTAGAACTGAATAAAGAAACTAGCCTGACATGCTCCAAGTCTGCACTTCAATGAGGTATGATAGTTGGTAGAAGATTGAATGAATAAAACCTTGACTATCATCCTCTATTTATAGTGATAGACAATGACTTAAATCCTATAAGAACTAGGAATCCAAATCCTAAAAGGAATTGCAATTATGACTAGTTTCCATAAAGAAATAGAATCTAATAAAGAAATAAAATCTCAGTCCAAAGAAGTCCTAATTCTAATAGTAATATCAATCCAATTCCATGTAGGAATCTCCAAATATTGAGAAAGTCAACTGTTGGTCAAACTCCTCTTCAATTCAACTCCAAATCAACTTGTTTCCATCCTTTTAGCTTTAATTCACCTGAAAATAATAAACATCTCAATAAGTCCATATACACTATAAAATATATAGTAAACTAAATATAAAGGAATAAAAATAAATGAATATTATGTACTTATCAGATCTCTTATATAAATCTGTATTGGTGTTGTGGATGCAACATCTTGATTTCTAACCCCAATAATTGAGAATTTCTTGAGCATGTTATAGTTTAGTCCACATGTTTTTAAAGATTTTTGGAGCACCCCCACTTACCGAAAGAGTTTAAGCCCATAGATGTTGTATTTTGGTCATTTTCTCTCCTGGTTTGGGTTGTCAGCAACAGGTTTGGCAGCAGAATTATCAATTCCAGAATATTTAGAATGTCATAGTTGTTGACGTTTTTATTATCGTTACTATCAGTTTCTTCCCAATTTTGAAAAGAGTTTTCAGCCTTCAATTTCAGTGTTTGTCAAACCGTTACCTACCTCAACCTGTAGAGGTGCTGTAAACCATGTCCATTAATGGCTTTGTTGTATTGGAAGCTCTTTATATAATATTCCTAGTCTTTCTCTAGATACATATTCAAATATTTCACAATTTCCTGAAAATTTTTTACCTGTTTGTTAATTTGATAGTTTATTTATAAAGTATTTGTTTGTTTTTTGCATTCATTACCCTTGTGAATCCAATCTTCCAGCAAATTGTACCACCGGTGATAAATTCTTTCTCTGATCAAGATAGCAGAGTTCGTTATTATGCGTGTGAAGCTCTATATAACATTGCAAAGGTGAGAACGAACTGGAGTATTGTATTTGTATCATACGACTTGGTTACATGCACATTTTTGTCTTATCTCGTATTGCTTTGCAGGTTGTGAGGGGTGATTTTATTGTATTCTTCAATCAGATCTTTGATGCTTTATGTAAACTTTCAGCAGACTCAGATGCCAATGTACAAAGTGCTGCTCATCTTTTAGATAGGCTTGTAAAGGTACATCTTCTTTTACTTTATCTTTATGCATGTAAACATTGTCCTATTATATTCTAGCAGATATATATGTTAAGTACATCTTCCCTCCCTAATAAAACAGAACCCAATTTGAATTCTAAAATTTGACAAAGCACAACAACGGCTAAGATTCACTCTAATTTAATCTAAAGGCTCCAATTTCATCTTACAAAAAAAAAATCCACCCAATCTATCTCTTCCTCTTTCTCAGCCTGTCTCCTCTTCAATCTCTTCAGTTTCTTCCCCTGCAAAATCATTTCCCATCACTTTTTCTTCTCCTTAGTTTTTTATTTTTTGGAAGATGTGTTTTGGGGTTTGGGACTAGATTTCTTCCCCTGCGAAATCGTTTCCCCTCACTTTTTCTTCTCCTTATTAGTTTTTTATTTTTTGGAAGATCTGTGTTTTGGGGTTTGGGACTAGCGATTTCTGTTTCTGTTTCTTTTCTTTTCCGGCGATTGTGTTTGGTTGCTTCAGTTTCCAAATCTTAATCTTGGTTAAGGGTTAATTGGTGGAGGCCAGGGTTTCAATTCTCAGGCATGGACCCAAGCTCTGTAATAAAAAGGAAGCATCTCTCTCTCAAAAAGTACGATTGCTGAAAGTGGGTATCATTATCCCTGTGATTGGAGTAAGTGGGTTTGCTGCTGCTGCAACTGCTGCGGGAAGTGTTGCAGGTTCTGTTGCAGTGGCTGCATCATTTGGAGGTGAGTGCACAATTGTTCCTTTTCGAATGCCATTTCAGATTTCAGAACCTCACAATGATTATGAGTTTGCTTATAAACTTCTCTCTCAAATAATATGCTCCTAAATGTCCTTTTTTCTTTTTGATAGGTAAATTTGGCCCCACGTATAGGGATTGGAACCAACAACCTTGAGGTTATTCCTCAAGGCCTCTACCATTAATTGCTAGAGATGTATCATGCACTTCCAGCATTACTTTTAACTAAAGATGTATCATGGGTGTTATGTACTATATAGAAGTTTTCTCTTACTTTTAACTAAAGATAACAATTGAGCTATTGACAATAATTGGAAGCTAACTCTTGTGGTTGCAGCAACACATCAAAAGACATAATAATATGTGGAATTTTAACATCAGGGAAACAAAAACATTATGTCAGTCATGCTTTAAATCTTCAGTTAGTTAAAATTATTCTTCGTACTAACACTTTGATTAACCCAGCTGCTGGAGCTGGACTAACTGGGAGTAAAATGGACTAACTGGAAATCGCACAACACTCTCAATACCCATGTAAAGAAAATTGCTTTATTGTTACCTAAATTTGTCCCTCCTAGATTATACATAATTTGCTGTCTGAGTTGTTGATGAAAGAAGATGCCTAGGCCAGGCCCAAGACATTATGAGTGCACCAGAAGGGCTTGGCACAGTGATAGGCGTCAACCCATTAGAGGTTCAATCATTCAGCAGATTTTCAGGTAACTAGGTCTTTTTATTGATTAGGTGCTTGCGAGATTTTTTTTATGCACACCATGTGTTTGATCAGGGTTGTCAATGAAAGGCACTTCACTGCTACTAAAAAGAATAGAGAATGGCAAGAGAAGCTACCTATTGTTGTACTTAAAGCTGAAGAAATCATGTACTACAAAGCCAATTCCGAGGTAATTGATATGGTTTGGCTTACATTTCTTGAATTTTTTTTGCTGTCTTTATTTTAACTAAATTTTGCATTGTTTAGGTTGAATACATGGATCTTGAAACATTATGGGACCGTGTTAACGAGGCCATCAATATCATTATTTGGAGAGATGAGAGTACAGAAACCGGGGAGCTGTTGTCTCCATGTGTTGAAGGTACTCGTTCCCTATTATTGTTCCATCTGCAAATTCTTGAAGGCAACTACAAAATTAATCTTCCGGATTGCTGCCATTTTTTGGTTATAGTAGCTATTTGAAGTTGGATAAATTTGGCTTTCAATGACAGAGGTTCCATTGGAATAGGTTCCATTTCCATTGTCTCTCATCTTTTCACTTCAGCTTGCTCAATTTTTTTTATATTGTTAGGGCTAATTGATATTCTTAAATAATAATAATAAAATAAAATATTTTTATAAGTACTGTTTCTTTAAGTTGTTATATATATGAAAAGTTATTTTATATATATATATATATATATATATATATATATATATGGACTATTCATTCCCTCCACACCGATTCAAACAAATTGCATGTGTTTTTGTTTTCATGGTTTCTCAGAATAAGTGTAGTGATTATATCTAAATCTTTTACTCCTCATTTCTTCTTATTCAATATTTTTAATTAAAAATAAATTAGTTGTTTCTCTCTTAATCCAGCGTTTTTTTAGAGGTAAATTCAGATTGAGATTCTTCATTTTTCGATCACTATTGCAAGGGACTGTAGAAATAAAAAAGGACGGTTTGAGTAGGGGTCATCTTCCTGAAAGCAGGGCGGCGGCAACAGAAGCAGCAGGCAGCAAAGTTCTTTTTCTCTATCTGATTTTATTTTAAATAATAAAATGTATAAGCTTGATTTTGGTTATGTAGAATAACATTTGAGAATTTGGGATACTGGGTGGTTTTATGACTTCTGGTGGGTTTAGATTAAGCTACAATTTTCGTGGGGCAAACGAAGAATTGGGTAAAAGAAAGACTTGGGTGGGTTCAGTGGGCATTTGAAGAAGAGATGGTTCAATATTGAGCATAGATGTTTGTGTAATGTTGGATTTGTTAGCTGAGTTTGTGTTTATAAATAAAGGATAGAGAGTTAATTTATGATTTTTATTTTTCTTGGGGAAACCAACTGGGTTAGGTGGTGAACAAAGTTTTGGATCGAATTCGAAGTCATTTGATAGCCTTGAACGTGTTGATTTTAGCAATTGTTTCAACTGCTCAAATATATTGTATTTGTTTGTTTAGTAATTCTTCAAAGTCGCTTATAATTCCCTTCGTTCTAAAAAAAAGCAAAAGCATGAGAAAGGCATGGTGGTACCACTCCTACACAGCATTCTTGAATTCTTAATTTAATCAGTTTATGAAATATTTCACATAGTAGTTTTCCATAGCTCTTCTATTGAGATTGAAACTAAGGGCCAATAGTTCTTAAAGTTATATTTGTACTTTAAAACCAAATATGTATGTTGGGGTTTGTGTATTTGAATCTTCTAGCATCATCATTTTAATTTAAGAATAACTTTCCAAAGGAATGTGAAGGTGAAAAAAAAGTACAAAGAAAAAGAGTTTATAAAAAATATAAATTTGTAGAATTTGGACAATTTTGAACATAATAATAGGGAAAGGATTAAATACAAGAAAAATATTAAATTGAAATTGAAGTGAAACTGAATTTTTTTATTGAAGAACTAGGGTTTCTCATTAAATTGGTAAAAGCATTAAAAATTTGTAGAAAAAGAGAAAAAAAATGCAATTATGTAAGGTGAATAAGGCGACAAAATTTAAGAGATTAGCGAAAAGTTTCAAGAAAGGTGGTTTCAATCATCTTTGGGTCTTCCTTTAGTGATATCAAATTTTGTCACCTATGATTTGTCTAGAATTGTTTGCGGAAAGAGTGCTACAGTTTTGATATAGGTTGTTAATGGAGTTTGGGTTCAAGAATTGATAGCAAACAAAAGAATAGAAAGAAAGAACACAAAGAGATGATTCAAATGAGAAGAAAAATACAAAGATTTCTAAAATTAGGGCCAAGGAACAAAAGCTCAAGAGTGGAAATGGTGGAATGGAAAATGAGTGGTTGAAAAAAAATAGGATAAAATGCACGGGTTGTCCCTGAACTTAAGGTCATTTGGGTATTGCCCTTCTTTTAGTCAATGCAAACTGAGCCCTGATATTTTTCAAATTAATTTTCATTGCTGACGTGGCCGTTTTACAATTAAATCCCAAAAATATAGTCATCCCATGATTTGAACTCAAAACCTCCCACTTGTAATCTAGGTCACATAATCAACTAAGCTACATAAGACTTGCAATTTTTTTAATAAAAGAATTAAGATTTATACCAAATCAATTTATTTTCCCAATAACAATAATAAATAATAATAATCTCAAATATAAGAAATGATCATTTTATTAATAATAATAATAATAATAACAATAATAATAATAAATAATAATAATCTCAAATATAAGAAATGATCATTTTCTTATTAATAATAATAACAATAATAATAATTAAAATTAAAATAATAATAACAATAATAAATAATAATAATAATCTCAAATATAAGAAATGATCATTTTATTATTATTAATAATAATAACAATAATTAAAATAATAATAATAATAACAATAATAAATAATAATAATAATAATCTCAAATATAAGAAATGATAATTTTATTAATAATAATAATAATAATTAAAATAATAATAATAATAACAATAACAATAATAAATAATAATAATAATCTCAAATAAAAGAAATGATCATTTTATTAAAAGAGTAGGAAAAAAATTGAAGTTAAAAAAAAAACTCAATTCCAAACGCGTTTGTCAGGTCTATTTGCAGCTCCATTCCAAAAGAAGAAGCATTGCTAAAAGGCGAACTTTGGTAATCCGACCCAGGTCATCAGTTTGCCATAGGAAGAGACGAGCCTGCTGAGAGAATCAGTGCAGTTCCGTCCTCATCAAGCACATCAAAGCCCCTGTTCATCTCGTAATATATTCTCTCTCGATAAATAATTAAATATATATTGATGAATATCATAAAGTGGTGTATTCGTGTACTTATGTATGTATTTAGATCGAGTCATTGGTTTATTGATTTGGTTGAGATTTAATTTTGTTTGGTAAAAATTCTTCAAGATCTTTAATGAGATTTCTGAATTTTGGTGATTTTATATGCTCTGATGTGTAAAATTGTTGGACCTGCTTTTGTCAGTTTGTTTCTTATTGTTTCTGATAATTAGGTATCCAATAAGAAACGAGGAGCAGAAAAGGAAAAAAAAAAATAATGATGAATTTTGTTCACTTTAGAAAATAGATTTGCAGAAATCATTGTCTGATTTACTCGGTTCATTTTGAAGTTGAGCAATTGGGCCGTTTCATTTTCTTTTTCCTGGGTTAACTGATAGGTTTGGACAGTTTGGCTGCAGGTGCTTTGAAAGATACTCCCTCCATCCCTTTATATCTCCATCCCTTTATATCTCACGTTCTAGAATTTTCACATAGATTAAGAATAAATACAAGTTTAATATTTTACCCTTAATTAATACTTTGATCTCATTTAATTCTCCATTTACACCCGACTTAATTCCACCATTTCTCTCTCTCTCTCCTTCCAAATTGGACTATCATTCGTGACAGAGTTCCTCCACGACGGCGTCCCTCTGTTCCTACGTAAATAACCTCCACCAAACCCCCTAATCTTCACCTGAAACCCGTCTCGTATCGGCTGCCACTCGATGGCCAAGTCCTTCATGTTGTCCGGTATTGTTTGAAGAACCTTGTTTCCGGTCATGCCGAGAAGGAAAGGAGACGTGGAGGCGGTGAGAAAGCGGCCGTGGCAGCTTTTGAGGCGGATCACGGTGGCGTTTGTATCAACAAACTCGACCAGCCACTGTGCTTTACGTGATGAACCGTTACGGCTATGGCGGACGGTTTTTTGGTCATCGTCGGCCACTAGGTATTTGTCCAGGTGGCTTCGAAGTCTAACAGCTGCTTTTTTGTTGAAGAACTCCATACTGATTATTTTGACAAAAATGATGATGAATTGGACGGATATAGGTTAAGAAGAAAGTGTTTTTTTAGTACCTGAAGGCTGAATTAATGATGATTATTTTGACAAAAACTCTGTCACGGATCCACGCCGGCCGGATAGTGGGTTTGGAATGGGCTGGCTGAGAATGAGTGAGCCGGCGTGTCATTATTATTGGAGTGGATCTCTGCGGTTCCATTACCGGAGTGAACCGCCTTCGATGACGGAGACGGTGATTCCGGCCGTTTATTGTCGTTGACTGTGGCTGTACCATTTTTGCTGCAACAATGCCCTATCAACGGCTACGAATCTCCGATCAAAGGGAAGAAGAATCCGCCGGCCAGAGAACGTTATAGGTGTCTAGACAGAATCGACAAAGTGTATATATATGTATGTATATATGCACAGATGATTTTGGGTTTTGGGTTTGGTGTGGAATTGTGTGAGGGGCATGGTAATGGTGGTGGGTGAAGAAGAAATGGAGGAAAAGAGGAGAGAGAGTAGAGAGAAGGGAAAATAAAGCAAAGAAGAGGGAGAGGCGATTGTTGAATAGCCATTAATGGTGATATAAAAAGAAGGGAAGAAAAGGAAAACAATAGTTAAAATATTTTTGATTTTGTAGAACGTTAAATATTTTGAAAAAAAATAACCACTCTAAAATGTCTAATAAAATGGAATGGAGGGAGTATAATAATAATAATAATAATAATAATAATAATATTATTATTATTAATAAAATGATCATTTCTTATATTTGAGATTTTTATTATTATTTATTATTGTTATTATTATTATTTTAATTATTATTATTGTTATTATTATTATTATTATTATTATTAATAAAATGATCATTTCTTATATTTGAGATTATTATTATTATTTATTATTGTTATTGGGGGAAATGAATTGATTTGGTATAAATCTTAATTTTTTTGTTAAAGAAGTTGCAAGTCTTATGTAGCTCAGTTGGTTTGGTTATGTGACCTAGATTCCAAGTGGGAGGTTTTAAGTACAAATCATGGGATGACCATATTTTTGGGATTTAATTGTAAAACGGTCACGTCAGCGAAAACAGGTGTAAATTTAATTTGAAAAATGCGATGTCAGATATCCAAATTAAGTAATGATAAATCCAATAATATAATTGATAATTTTATCATTCAACAAGGAAAAACATAATAAAATATATAATCAACTAGTATAGCACCTCACTCAATAAATCTTTGACAAAACTTTTTTTTTCACTCATCAGGAAGGCTAAAGAAAATCACCATCAACTCTTTCTCACGAGCAAGTTTATACATGACATTATTCCGTCACTTTACTCTCTTCTTGTGCACCTATAAAACAAATTAAAGAAAAGAATAATTATAATAGGAAACAATTGAATAAACAAAGCTAAAAACATACAAAAACACATACATGACGGTGTAACTTAACTATCAAATGTGAACTACGACAATATTATTTGTAAGAACACCCAAAAAAAACTTCTTGTTTTCACATAATACTGATATAAACATTAAATTAAAGATCATTTTTTAGTACTACCGTTGGAAGTTGAATTTTAACCATTTATCCTTAAAAGGATTAAAAACTAATCACAAAGCACCAGGTTACCAACTAGTAAATAAATTACGAGTAATGATATCAATGTAGCATGCACCTCAACAGCAGTATGTTGCAGCACTACATCAATTCAAATTTGAATTCAAGGATTAAGCTTTCTCTCTTGTGATCGTTTACATTTGTACCTATTTTTTTAGCCAACTAAAATCCCTGTTTGTTTTCAAATAAAGAGTGAAAGACGACGAAAGAAGGAAATTAAAATTCTCTCTCACAAATCAACACCAATTTACTTTTTTCACCAAAAAATATTTCAAAGCAGAAAATTCAAGCATATACTAGTATCTTAGGAACTTCATAAAATAGAAAACAATAGACATGTAAAGAACTTTATAAAATAAAAAAGTGTTTCTAATTTTGGGACAGAAAAAAATGAAAATATTTCTAATTTAGGAGTAAGAGAAATATCAAGACATTCCATCTCCCTGCACCAAATTGACTTCTTCTGCGGTGTCAATTACTCCAACCTCCACAGTTCACCAAAAACAGGTCGTTAAAATTTCTAAACACAAACATAGGTCAATTAGATATCCATATAGATGTCATAGGAAAAGAGAGAGATTGAGTAAATTTGCACTGACCATATAGATTTGTGATGGCATTTGAGGCCAGACATATCTTCACCAAGAACAAATTTAGCAAATCTTTATTTCATCATCTCAACCTCTGCAAATTCCTCAAAATAGAGAAAATCAACTTGAAAAGATTTGTCGCGGTTTAGCATCAAATGTACGATTAAACCATGAATATATTACCAAACAATATATGCATATTCACACAAAAAGCCTTCTAGACAAAATCAAACAACATCTATGTAGCTCAGTAATATTTATAATATATATATATATATATATATATATATATATAAATGGGGACCGATCTCATAGCTAACGTTGTCAAATTAAGATTATCCTTATAACAGATCGTGAGCGTCAATCTACTGATTCAACGATTTAATAAATCTCTCGTCCACAGTTTAGTTTTCAGTATTCCGCAGTTTAATACGGCAGACGGAACATGTGTCCAAAATACCCCTCCTAATACAAGTTTTCCGTCCGTAGTATTAAACTGCGGAACCTGAAGTTTTTTTGTTAAAAAAATTTGACATCCACCTATATTTCTTTCTTTAATTAAATCCACTTACTTCTCTCACCCTAAAAACTCTGCAATTAAGTCACCACCACTTTCTTATTTCCACCCAGCACTCTTTCTTTTATAAAACTCATATCCCCATTATATTTTCTTCAACTTCTGTTTCACTTCATCATCTCCAAATTATGTTTATGGGTTTAATGGCAACAGATTTTTTGAGGGTTTATGTGTTTTTATATTGAATATTTGTGTTGTAAATGGCCTCTTTGTGGTGGAAAAGAGTAGGATAAGTGTTATTTCTCCTTATGATATTCGGTCACAGAAGCCTAATTCTGCAATTGAGAACTTTGGAGTTCCTGATTATGGAGGATCCATGGTGGGCTCTGTTGTTTATCCACACAAGGGCTCTTATGGATGCAAAGCTTTTGATGGGATAAACCCTTCAAGTCTAACTAACCCTGCAAAACTTTTTATGATTTCAAATCATTCAAACTATTTATCCGCCTCCACTGTTAGCCACAATAGCCATGGATCGATCAAGATCTATTCTAGATAATATAGAGTTGTAGAAGATCTGCATAGATCGATCTAATCATCTCTGAGGAAACTACGTTCTACAAGGGTATGAAGCCTCAATATATTCTACGTCTATTTCTTTCCAAAATTTTCTGCACAAATTAAGAGTTGCTTTTTTTAAAAAAATAAATAAAAATTGAGGTGGAAGAAGAAGAATTCAAAGTTTCTTCATTTCTAGTTTTCGAGATTTGGGTTTACAACTTGGAGATGGATTTTTTTGTGGCTATTCGTGATTGCTGAAGCTTTACTGGATAGGTGTCTTTTTTCATTTTTTTTTTCTTAAATATATAATGGATGAACTATTGTTAATTTTTTTTTGTTGCAAATGAGGTTATGGGATGTTGTGATGGTGGTTGTGAAAAGTAAAGAAAAAGAAGATAGAAATGGATTGTGTCCGTGAGGGTTAAAGATTTTTAATTTTCTTTAATCATCATTTCGGTTGCAGTGAAGAACCGGGTAGCTTTTGATTGTAATACCACATTTTGAGAAACAGTATATACACATCCTGTTTCTTGTATGTATTTAAATTATACTAAAAATATTATTTTTTATAAAAATTACAGTTGGAATAAATACTATAAATTTTTTGGGAGTTATAAAAACCAAAACCAAAAAAAAAAAAAGGTCACTAGTACAATGTCCCCCTAGACTTATTGTATAGAGAAACAAGTTGGATTTAAAGTTTTACGGCCTCCGCATTTTAATACTGCAGATGCCAATTTGTTTTTTAGTTTTTTAAACTTTGCAGTTTACTACTGCGGATTTCAAATTTTTTTTTTGGAAGTTTTTCAGGCTCCGCAGTTTAATATTGCGGACGAAAGACTTACTCTATGAAGGGTATTTTGGACATATGTGTCGTTCGCAGTATTAAACTGCGGAATACTGAAACTAACCTGTGGAGGGAGCTCTATTAAACCGTTGGTTTATCAGATGGACGCTCACGATCGGTTGTAAATATAACTTTAATTTGACAACGTTAACTATGGATCGGTCCCATTTATAAATATATATATACATACATATATGTATATATATACATACATATATGTATATATACATACATATATGTATATATATAGCACCCTTCTCTAATGAACGGTAACAAACGAACATGGGATACGGCGACGGTACGTACTGTCATCATATCTCATGTTTGTTTGTTCGCGTTCGTTGGAGAACCGGACTGTATTTATATATATAAATATACTTATAATCAAAAATCACACCATAAATTAGTGATATTTGGAAAATATTTGATTCAATTCAAAAAAATTGGACAGATTTCGAATTACCTGGAGAAAAAAAACCTACGATTAGATTTGAACTTTTAACACTAGCAGAGATTTGAAATAAAAATCGATGATTGGAGGTGTGAGGAAAAAGAATGTGTAATTTTAGCAATATCAATGAAGGTGTTGATGGATGCCCTCATCTTCCCTCCTCTCGCCGTTCTCTCTTGCAAATGAAACAACTGAATGATCGATATAAATGCCTTGTTTCATGTAGGGTATATTTGTCAATCGACTTCAAATAAGAGATGGAATGATCCATTCCTACCTTCCCCTCCGAGAATGAATTTTAGATTTTTCTGTTTAGCATTCCAACGAGAATACATCTTTCCTTCGAAATAGAGAAATCAAACAAGGTATTTTTTATTCCAATTGAATGACTTTGATGTATATAATTTTAACTTTGATGTCAAACGATAACATATTAAAAATAAAATTATAAAAGTTTAGAATGCAATAGATTTTGTGATTAATAGTTTTTGTTATATATTATACAATTATAATAATTGTATCAACAAAAATTAAATAAATTCACATAAATTTAAAGTTCAATATGCCGTCGTTTGACCTTAAAAATCAAATTGTATCTATAATTTTGGAACGGATGGAGGATTACTTCTTTTTCTCAAAACATATGATCAAATTTTTATTATTTATTTTAATTTCAAAAATGATATAGTAATTACAAAATTTATTACTTTTAAAAAGTTATATGGCAAAGAGTACAAACTCTTTTTAAGGTTTCTATTTTCTAGTTGGGAGGCGTATGAGTCGACCTTAATTTTCTGTTCTATTTTGTTTTGTGAATTGGTTATGTTTGTGTCAAACACGCCTTCCAATTTTACATGCATTTGGATTCGCAGTCCAATGTGTGTGACTTGTCTGTGTGACAATCTATATCTATGTTTTGTTCTGAGCTCGGTATGAAATAATACCTAATCATTTGATTGAGCTTAGTATTTCGTTGTGTTAATTTTGTTCATTTCACTTCAGTTAGTTTAATTGAGTTAGTTATTTAGTTTTATTATTCTTGTACTCTATATCCGTACTGGACATTTGACTCATGCTGTGTTTTTCTCCCGACAAGTAATCAAGGGATCAAACGAACATGGGATATGGCGACGGTATATCCATGTTCGTTTGTTTGCGTTCGTTGGAGAACCGAACTGTATTTATATATATATATATATATATATATATACATATAATCAAAAATCACACCATAAATTAGTGAGATTTGGAAGGTATTTGATTCAATTCAAAAAATTTGGACAGATTTCGAATTACCTGGAGAAAAAAAAACCTACGATTAGATTTGAACTTCCAACACTAGCAGAGATTTGAAATAACAATCGATGATTGGAGGTATGAGGAAAAAGACTGTAATTTTAGCAATATTAATGAAGATGTTGATGGATGCCCTCATCTTCCTTCCTCCTCTCGTCATTCTCTCTGGCAAATGAAACTATCGAATGATCGATATAAATGCCTTGTTTCATGTAGGGCTATATCTGTCAATCGACTTCAAATAAAAGATTGAATGATCAATTCTTGCCTTCCCCTCTGAGAATGAATTTTTGATTTTTCTGTTCAATAGCATTCCAACGAGAATACATCTTTCCTTCGGAATGGAGAAATCAAACAAAGTATATTTTATTCCAACAGAATGACTTATTCTATTATCTCTCTCATTCCACCTAACCAAACATAGCATAAGAAACTTATAAATTAATGTCACAGTTTATTGGATAAAAAAGAACAAAGAACTATGATCCAATAAACCCGATTGGAGAAGGCTGAATAAGCATCAATATTGAGTAATTGACCAGTTGACGGGCCAAGCAAGTGGCCTAGTTGATAGTGTTGGGGGCCGCCCAACTCTTGAAATGAAAAAGAGAAAAAGGCATTGTGCTTATTCAGCCCGTACATGTTCATTAAAAAAATGACCGTGGGTTATTCAGCTTGTAAACCGTCATGGGGAAGTCAGTCTCTCTTTTAAGCACACGTTCCTATATTTCAAACATTAAAGAGTCAAAACTCAAAATTATGTAATCTAATACTCCCACCGCTCCAAAATAAGATATATAATTTGACTTTGATGTCCAACCACGACATATTAAAAATATAATTATAAAAATTTAGAATGAAATAGATTTTGTGATTAATAGTTTTTGTTATATACTATTCAAATATAATAATTGTATCAACTAAAATTAAATAAACTCACATAAATTTAAAGTTCAATATGCAGTCGTTTAACTTTAAAAATCAAATTGTATCTCTAATTTTGGAACGGACGAAGGATTTCTTTTTTTTCTCAAAACATAGGATAATTTTTTTATTTTAATTTCAAAAATGATATAGTAATTACAAAATTTATTAGTATATGAGTGAAGTTTGAAACATACTAAACTTTAGGACTTACAATTAAGAAGACACTTTGAGGAAAATATTTGTAATATGGCATAATTTCGATATTATTATATAAGAAAAGATGTGGGTTTATCGGCCATATGGGCAATCTTTTAAAAAAAGAGTTTGGGCTTGTTTTTTTGTTTTAAAAAAAGAGTCGCCATTGTTTTATGAAAAAAGAATTTGGGCTTTTGTTTTTGTTTTAAAAACACGTTTGAGCTTTGTTTTTTAAAAACAGTTGGGCTTTGCTTTTCAGAAAATGGTTTGGCCTTTGTACATCAAATCTGAGGAACTGTAACTTTTGTTTGGGGTATATTATAGCTGGATACCTGTCCGCTGCGCCTCTCATCTTCCGCGACTATCCGATGGCTGCAAGAAAAAGAAACGAATTGGGGCTCACCAAAGGTAAGTTCACCTCCGCCCTTCTTCTCTGCTCTCCTCCTCCTCCTCCTTTATTCTTTTCTTCTTTTTTCCTATTGCTAACTACGATGCCGAGTGTAGACGTTTTAGTTTCCGCCTAGCCCTAAATTCCGAGGTTGGGCTGACGCCGCCGCGTAGGCGGCCGCCCAGTCCGATTTTAAATAAATTTATTCACATGCACCTTATTCTATTAGTTGTACTTTCTAAAGGGTGGGCCTTATAATTACATTTGGATCAGAGGTTTGCACTTTGGAGCATAATATCGAACTGTGGGCAATGGATTATGGATGCCTATATTTAGACACTTGGTTTGAGATAGACCAGAAAGGAAAGATGGACACTTAACTTGGGTCGAAAGGGAGTATTAATTTTGGATTTCTTTACTCACGAAACTAGAGAAGCCTTTTTGGTCCATATTTGGAGGATCATCTTCCACTTGTTAATTCCTGTAAACAAAAATGTAGTGTCAATGTTCCCCACTCAATATATATATATATATGGCTGCTTATGAATTATGCCTACTAAGAATGTATTGACTTTTGGCGCAAGCTCCTTATGTGTACAATAATGTTGTGTTTGGTCTTATATGCAGCTGAGGAGAAGCTTGTGAGGGATACTGCAGCCTCAAAAGGTTTTAATAGTGTTGATGACTATGCGCTCCATCTTCTACGTCAGACTCCTAATTGGTGTGGGATTCTCTATGATATGTATGCAACGGTATATTTCTCTTAGTTTCCAATCTTAAGAATTCTATATGCATGATTTGAATGTCATCCACTCATCCTGCATTAACTAACCTTTAGGAGCTTCAATGGCTAGACTTTTAAATTCTTAAAAATTTATATCGCTCAATATTGATATATTTGTGCGATAGGCTAACTGTTGGTATCATGAACAAAGAGAGTTGGTTTTATGAATAAAGAGACTTTGTTTTGTGACTAGTTTAAATCTGCAACCAAATCCCCAGCCTATTTGTGAGGTGTGCTTCATTTGTGGTGAGAGATGGGTGCTGATTAGGTTTTGGGGTGATGTTTGTGTGGGGATAGAGCTTAGTTAAAGCATGCGCTTACATATTTTAGTGGTGGATTTGGATGCAAAAGATAGTTGTTATGGTTTGGTGGAGGATGGTCAAATGCCCCGACAACTAATTTTTAGGAGGATTTTCCATGAATGGGAATTAGAGGTGGTGCTGCTGTTATAGAATTGGGAGAGCTTGGGCATCTTAGTGCTCATGTAGTTTCTTTGAGTTTGGGAACTAGCCGCTTTTAAGTGAGATCCTACTATTAGCATTTTTCTGGTAGGGCTACAGTTGCGTTTACGTTGGAGTATGTGGAAAGTGGGTACTCCTTGAAATGTGGTTCTTTTACATGGGCATCAATGCTTGGGCAAATTTTTACTTAAGAATTGTTGTGGATGAGAGGCAAGTTTTTGTTGAATCATTGCTACATGTGTTAGCGTGAAAGGGAGTAAGTGACCCTTATTGCTTCATATGCTTTTACTAGTTGGTTATGGACAGTAATATTCTCTTGTGGGGATATCATAGGTCGTTGGTCCAATTTTTGTGTGCTAGGAGAAGTGTGAGACTTCAAAAACATAACATAACTATGTGGGACATGATTCCTCATTGTCTTTGGTGGGTTTTTTATGGAGGAAATGAAATGTGAGATATTTTGAGGAGAGGGAACGGACACCTGCGCATGTTAAATGTTTATTTGTGAATTTTTTTCCTGGAAAAATGAGGTTTATGGTCGGCTGGTTACTGCTTTTATTGATTTGTTGTATATTTGCCTTGGTAAGTGTTGAGCGATTCGTATTTCTCAAATCAATGCACGACACGCAAGTATACGTGGTCAACAAATAATATAATGAAAGTAAAGTATCGATCCCACGGAGAACAACAACTGCATTTTAATTCTATCAAGCACTAATTTTGTAATTATCTCAGTTTCCTTAAACAGATGGAAATGTTGTGAGTTATCTAAAATCTCTAAGTAGCAATTTAAACTAACTAAACACGAGTAAATCAGATAAAGGAGATATGGGATTATAATATTACTTATCGTTGCACTTTGATTGAAACACTTCCTGTTAAGTCTATTAATTACTTTGGATTGTTAATCCAAAACACGAATGTAAAATATGACCATTTCTCAATGCACCATATCCATATCAGATTAAATCCACAGTTGATAGCAATAATAAGAACTCGCTATATCTCTATGTGAATTACAATTAAATAGGGTTTAAGCACAAGTTCTTAATAGATTACATGCGGTGTTTCGGTATATCTCTATCTAAAACACGAATCATGCATTGCATCGCTATGTAGAATTCACGAACACATGCTATCATGATTAGATCTAAACCTATAATCCATCTCTCGAGTTCATATAAGTTATCACGGTAATTGCCTAATTGGTGATCAAGCAATTAAACAGTTAAACCAAATCATGATAGACAATCCATTCATAATCATTTAGATATCAACAAGGAAGCAAACCAATATCAGCTATGCAATAAGATTCATTATAATCCAAAAATAGAGTTTAGTTCATAGTAGAAGCAAGATCCATTATCCACAATTGATTATACATGAAAACTACAAGTAAAGGAATAGAGAGAAGTTACGAAATGAAATGCAAATATGATATTTCTCTGTCATTCCAGCCTTGAATCTTCAATAGTCTTCAATTGATTCAACCTCCAAAATCTAAGCTTAACTAGTCTAGAAATTAAAATAACAAACTAAGGTGGAAACCCAAAATGAAATATAATAGGGAAGAGGCTAGATACCCTAAAAGGCTAAAAAGACGTTCTGATTTCTCTAGCTCAACTTCCAATAAACCCTACTTTTAGTTACACTCCAATCGGTCCATTAAGTGAAAAGTCTGTTTTGGTCCTACAGGGACTGGCGCAGTTGCGCAGTCTTCTAGCTTTAGATGGGCGCAGCTGCGCAGCAAGTCAGTCTGGCCGGGTCTCTGGCACAGCTGCGTAGTGTTGCATGCCTTCTGGGGCACAGCTGCGCAGTAGCAAATTTCTGCAGTCTGCTGCTGCTGTTGCTACCTAGCAAGTCTTGATCATTTTAGCTTCCCATTTCCACCATTTGCTGCTCACTGCCACCAAAAGAGTTCCCGAGCTTAAATCCTACAAAATGGAACTAAAATGCATGAAAAGCTACTAAAACATGCGGGGATAAGTTATAATTGAAGTTAGTTGATACCGGATAAGTGGGTATAAAACCAACTTATCAAATATCCCCAAACTTGAATCGTTGTTTGCCCTCAAGCAACACAAGATAATGAAAAGCTATCTACTAACTAACATGCAAGCTAATCCTAATATGCCTACGAATCCTGATATCAAGTAAGTTATGAATTCGAAATGAAATGCCTCAATGAAACCACAATAAACAGAGTATCCAACCAAGAATAGGTTAATAAGCCATATCATTTTGTAAATCAAAACCTGTCATTACTGATGTAGTGTGTTGTTTGCTTAGCAACCATTAAACTTGCTACAATACAAATATTTCACATAATATGCTTCTTAGAGGGAAAGTTACAGTTCTAACTCAAGAATTTCAGCAAATGGGGTAAGTTTTAGCTGTGACTTCACTTTAACTAAGTTAAGGGTCAACTTGGAGTTTGTTAAACTTTTTATTCAATCACGAGGGCACTATTTGCACTTTCCCGTGTTTATACCTTGGTTGTGCAATTTTTTTAGTTATTTTAGGCTTTTCAATGAGACCCATGTAGCGAGCTTTCGACCAACGACTCTCAAACCATAACGCTTTAGGGCGTTGGGTGTAGAGACATTATAACTAAACTAGCCATGCATTTGTTCATAAATTATATATATATATATATATTTAATACTCTAAGGTTTTCCCTCAAACTATAGTTAAGTGTTGACTTTGCCTAGACTACCCATTCATTAAATTTCTATCATTTAAACTTCAATTTCCCACCAAAAGACAATTATGTGAATATTTAGACTATGCAAATCGTAATGGCTACTCTAACGTGCTATCCGGTTACATCAGTTTCAAACAAGCTAGGATTCACATCATGATATAACAATAAAATCAAGCCTAAGCTATCAACATTGTTCAACAATCAAGCAGTTCCAATTTCATCATAGGCCAATATAGATTTCAAACAAACACTGATAGGATTCATGCAATATGAACTAACTAAACATAATGCAACAAAATAAGTAAATATTTTTGGATTCTTACTTTTTTTTTCACAAAGAAGTAAATTGAAATAACATTAACTAAATATGCAAACAAATTGAACTAGAATTAAACTATATTGATGGCGGGTGGGAAGCAAACTGGCGCAGATGAAACTGTACCAAGCCTTTGCATATCGATTCAAAGCAGTTTGTGGGAAATGGATTTTTCTGTTAGTTCCTGCTTTGGTAACCCACTTAGAACTCGGCTTACACATCTCCTCCAATAGCCTATCTAAGTTGGTCTCGAATCGTTGGCTCTCCACCTAGTTGGTATTATTCGATGGCAGAGTCTCCAAGTGAAATAGCTCATTAATAGCTTGCTTGGTGTAGGGCACCTGTTTGCCTTGAACATATGATATCCCCTTCTGTGTTTCCCTTGTGTTGGCGTAAAATTCTCTTACTATCGCCATTGGGGCTGCCAAAGGTGTGTTTACCCTAATCATATCCCACAGCTTGCCATCCTTCTTGTCTGGCTTTAATCCCCTCCAAGACAAACGTCTTTCCAAGCAATACATCCGAATAATAGTGCTGGGATGAGAGGTTTACGAACTTTGAGGCATCCAAAAAATCACGGCTACTTCCCTCGCCCCTGTCACTGCTGCTGGATGAAGTGGGAGATGGAGTTCGAATTCGCTTTGGCATGATCGAAGAACTAGGGCTTGTAGTGATCCTTGATGTTACTGCTACCCCCAAATTGAGTAATTGCACCCAAAACTCTCTCAGAACTTTGCAAACACAAAATACTCCCTTGCCTTTGTTATTGCTTTTGAATCAGGCTATGGATGGTAGGGAGGTAGATTAGGGTTTATATAGGAGTAGAGTAGGTAGGGATATTTGATTTGATTGGGGTATGGATTGATGTGAATTGATCAGATGTTGAGGAGGAATAGGAGAGTAGTCGGTTGGAACAGATAGTAGGTTCTCCTATTTCCGAGTCTGAATGGGGAATGAAATAATAGAAGTTGTGTCTGTTTGGGTCTTTAAAAACAGAAAACAGGCCTTGGCGCAGCTGTGCTGTGATTGGCTTGGACTTGGGTGCAGCTGTGCAAATGCCTGTTATCAAATTTCGGAACTCATAAATGGCGTAGCTGCGCAGTGGTGCAACATGACTAGGGCGCAGCTGCGCTGCCTTACTCCCTGGCAGCCTGGATTTTTTCAACTGTTCTGATCATGCACGCATGTACCAATTGAATTGTACCCGATGGAAACCAAAAATGAACTATTAAGACTATTTAATCTACCAAAAATTCTACTTAATATTAAAAAATTACAAAAAATTAAACATAGAGGGAGAAATTAGTGGATGGGGGGTGCCTCCCATCGAGCGCTTGGTTTAAAGTCGTTCAACTCGACTATTCCCTGCTTTTAAGTTGGGTCGGAAAAAACGATTGAGGACTCTTGGCGATCAAATTCACCATCCCAATAGTGCTTCAGGCGTTGTCCGTTGACTTTGGGAGGTGCTTCTTGATTTTTGTCCACTGTTTCAACAGCGCCGTGTGGAAATACAGTTTTTACAATGAAGGGTCCCAACCATCGGGACTTGATCTTTCTCGGGAAGCGTCTCAGTCTTGAATTGAATAACAGAATTGCTTGCCCCTGCTCAAAATTTCTTTCCAAGATTTTCTGGTCGTGCCATCTTTTGACTTTTTCCTTGTATAATTTCGAGTTCTCATAATCTTTTAGGCGGAATTCGTCAAGTTCATTAAGTTGGAGAAGCCTTTTCTCCCCTACAACTGTGAGATCAAAATTTAACTTTCGGATGGCCCAGTATGCCCTGTGTTCAAGTTCAACAGGAAGATGACACGCTTACCCGTAGACTAACTGATAAGGTGACATGCCAATAGGTGTCTTGTAAGCCGTCATATACGCCCACAGAGCGTCGTCCAACTTTATTGACCAATCCTTTCTCGTTGGATTCACTATCTTTTCCAGAATTCGTTTTACCTCTCTGTTACTTCTGCTTGGCCACTCGTCTGGGGGTGATAAGCTGTAGCTTTCCTATGATTTACCCCGTACTTAACCAAAAGAGCTGTAAAATATTTGTTACAGAAGTGACTCCCCTCATTACTGATTATTGCTCTTGGAGTGCCGAATCTGGTGAAGATGTTTTTTTGAAGGAACTTCAAGATCACTTTGGCATCATTCGTCGGTAAAGCACTTGCCTCCACCCATTTAGATACGTAATCAGTTGCCAACAGAATATATTGATTGCTGAAGGAAGATGGAAAAGGACCCATGAAGTCTATCCCCCATACGTCAAATACTTCCGCGTCCAAAATTGTGTTCAACGACATTTCATGGCGTTTGGAAACGTTTTCCACCCTCTGACATCTATCACAATTTCTGACAAACTGATGGGCGTCTCTGAATAAGGTAGGCCAATAGAATCCTGCTTGAAGTACCTTGGCGGTTGTCCTCTCGGTTCCATAGTGTTCTCCATATATTGAAGAATGACATGCATATTGAATATTCTCCGTTTCACTATGTGGAATGCACCGACGAATCATCCTGTCTGCACATTGTTTGAATAGCTAGGGCTCATCCCACATGTATCTCTTTACCTCAAGCATAAATTTTTTCTTCTGTTGGCGTGTCAAATCGGGAGGAAATACATTGCTCACTAAATAGTTCACAAAGTCAGCAAACCATGGAATTTCTGAGGTCACTGTAAACAATTGTTCATCTGGAAAAAATTCATTGATCACTACCTTATCCTTCTTGTCTTGCTCTGGACTGACTAATCTAGATAGATTGTCAACAACTTGATTTATGTCTCGGATTTCTAAATCAAACTCTTGGAGAAGAAGAATCCATTTGATTAATCTTGGTTTGGCATCTTTCTTGGATATCAAGTATTTAATAACAACATGATCTGTATAAACCACTACTTTTGTCCCAATGAGAAGGATCTGAACTTGTCAAAAGTGAATACAACTGCTAATAGCTCCTTCTCAGTGGTAGTGTAGTTTACCTGAGAATCAGATAACGTCTTACTGGCATAATAAATGGCATGGAAGATCTTTTCTTTTCTCTGATCCAACACAGCCCCTACCGCGTAATCACTAGCATCGAACATTAGCTCGAATGGTGTAGACCAGTCAGGTGCCATAATTATTGGTGTTGATGTTAATTTCTTCTTGAGAAGCTCAAAGGCTGACACACAATCTTCATCAAATTTAAACGGGGTGTCCTCCAATAGACTGCACAAGGGCTTTGTAATTTTGTAAAGTCCTTAATGAACCTGCGGTAGAATCTCGCGTGACCCAAAAAGCTGCAAACCCCTTTAACTGATGTAGGTGGAGGCAAATTCTCAATCGTCTCAAGTTTAGCCTTGTCAACTTCCAGTCCCTTCGATGACACTTTATGTCCAAGTAGAATCCCTTCTTGTACCATGAAATGGCACTTCTCCCAGTTAAGTACAAGGTTTATTTCCACACAACGTTTCAACACCATAATCAAGTTTTCCAAACAGCTGTCAAAAAAGTCCCTAAAAACTAAGAAGTCATCTATGAAGACTTCTACATTCTGTTCAACCATGTCGGAGAAAATGGCCATCATGCACCGTTGAAAAGTTGGCGGTGCATTACATAGCCCAAATGAAATCAGTCTGAATGTAAATGTACAGTAGGGACAAGTAAATGTTGTCTTTTCTTTGTCTTCAGGAACAATGACTATCTGATTGTACCCCGAATAACTATCTAGAAGGCAATAATACTCGTGACTTTCCAGTCTGTCAAACATCTGATCAATAAATGGACGAGGGAAGTAATCTTTTCGTGTAGCTTTGTTGAGCTTTTGATAATCCATAATCACCCTCCAGCCAGTTATTGTTCTAGTAGGTATTAACTCGTTGTTTTCATTAGCTACCACTGTCATACCCCCTTTCTTTGGTACGCACTGAACTGGGCTCACCCATGAGCCGTCAGAAATGGGATATATAATTCCGGCATACAACCACTTTAAAATCTCTTTGTTGACCACTTCTTTCATTATAGGCTCACTTCTTTCATTATAGGATTGAGCCGTCTCTGTTGTTCCACTGTGGGTTTTATGTCATCCTCCATGAGTATTTTATGCATGCAGAATGATGGGCTAATTCCCTTGATGTCAGCAATAGTCCATCCAATTGCAGTCTTGTACTCTCTAAGGACTCTAATCAGCTAACTTTCCTGAAATGCGTTAAGTGCAGATGCAATAATAACAAGCAAAATTACCCAAATATGCATACCTGAGATTACTAGGCAAAGGTTTGAGCTCAAGAGTAGGTGTCTCTATTGATGCCTTCAACCGATTCGGGGACTTTTCCGCATACTCCAAAGGTTCAAAAGGATCTTTGAATTTGTTTACCCTTGGCATTGCAACTAACATATGTAGATACTGTCAGCTCTGGATCATTCATTTCAATGTCCTCCAACAGTGTAGTTTCCAACGGATCCTTATTCATTACCCTCTGAAATTCATCATCTACAGCTCTCTCTACCACATCCATTCGGAAGCATTCCTCTTCATCTGTAGGAAAGTTCATGGCCTTGAATACATTGAATGTTACTTCCTGATCCTGAACCCTCATAGTCAATTCTCCCTTTTGCACATCTATGAGTGTTCTGTCAGTTGCCAGAAACGGTCTCCCAAGTATAATAGGAATGTCCTTGTCCTCATAGTCTAAAATGATGAAGTCAGCTGAGAATATGAATTTGTCCACTTTCACAAGAATATACTCCACAATTCCCCTAGGATAGGTGACTGACCTATCTGCAAGCTGAAGAGATATGTTTGTTGGTTTTGGTGCTGGTAGTCCCAATTGAGTGTGAACAGATAATTGCATGAGATTAATACTGGCACCCAAGTCACACAAGCATTTACTGAATGACAAGCTACCAATCGTGCAAGTATTAGTAAAACTGCTCGGATCTTTCAATTTCGGAGGCAATTTCCTTTGCAAAACAGCACTACACTCTTCAGTCAGAGCTACTGTCTCGTACTCCTTAACTTTTCTTCCTTGACAAGATTCCTTTCATAAATTTAGCATAGCTCGGCATTTGCTCTAACGCTTCTGCAAATGGTATGTTGATTTGTAGTTTCTTAAAAACTTCGAGGAATTTGGAGAATGTTTATTTAACTTCTGTTTCCGAACTATATGTAGATATGGAACAGGTGGATATACTATTGATTCCTTGTCTTTTTCCTTCCCTGCTGGTATAGCCTCTGCCTTTCATTCCTTCTCCTCTGCATTCTCTAAATTTTCTGGTGAAGGGCGCAGTTGCGTTGTGTCCCTTTTCAAAACAGGTGCAGCTGCGCTGTCTGCTGAAAGTTGTTTTCCACTTCTAAGTGTCACAGCTTGACACTGCTCCTTCCTCTCTCTTTGGGTTAACTTCTGTGTTACTTGGCAACGATCCTTGAGGTCTGTTATTCAACACATTGGCCATTTGGCCCACTTGATTCTCAAGATTCCGGATAGCTGCTGTTTGATTCTTCATCATCACCTCAGTGTTAGCCATGTACTTCAACATCATCTCCTCCATTTCTGGCTTCTTTTCTGGTTGTGGAGGTGGAGCTTGTTGATGTTGCTGATTTTGGAATCCAGGGGTATGTTGGTCATGCAGCTTGTTGGTGATTTTGGTTATTGTTCCACGAGAAATTAGGATGGTTTCTACTCACAAACTGTATTGAAGTAGGATTGATGGCACACTGTTCCGTCGGGTGTGCTCCCGCACATAGCTCACATACGAATGCCACCTGCTGAACATTTGTCTCAGCAATGGCATCAATCTTCTTTGACATTGCTGACAACTGAGTTGATAATGCCGTGACTGCATCTATCTCTAATACTACCTTTTGTTGATTCATCCTGGCAATCGACCATTGGTAGTTGTTAGCAGCCATGGTCTCTATTAACTCATATGCCTCCTCAAAATTCTTAGCCATAAAAGCTCCGTCAGAAGATGCATCAATACTTGTCCGAGTATGACTACCTAATCCACTGTAGAATGTGTTCAATTGCATCCACTGTGGTAGTCTATGATGCGGACATCTCCTTAGCAACTTTTTATACCTTTCCCACGCTTCATACAGTGATTCCCACTGTTGCTGTTCAAAGGTAGAAATGTCGTTTCTCATCTTAGCAGTATTTGCTGGTGGGAAGAATTTCGCTAAGAACTTCTGTGCTAAGTCATTCCAAGTGGTAATGGAACTTGGTGGTAACGAGTGTAGCCAACTCTTACCCTTGTCCCGTAATGTAAATAGGAATAGCCGAAGTCTCACTGCATCTTCCTATATTCCACTAAACTTGAATGTATCAGAAATCTCTAGAAAGCCCATCAAGTGTTCATTCGGGCCATCATTAGCCATACCCCCAAACTGTACTGAATTCTGAATCATTTGAATGGTCCCCGGTTTGATTTCAACGGAATTGGCTGCTATGGCAGGCCTTGTGATGCTTGATTGCAATTCATTGATTCGTGGTGTAGCATAATCTCGCAGTGCCTTCGGTTCTTCTCCAGCCATGGTTACGGGTGTTTCAATTGTCTCTCGAGTCTCTTTAATCCACTTACTCAATCGCTATCTTTTCGATGTCGCCCTCGTAAGGAAACAACTCATGCTTCTTAGATCGAGTTTGCATACACTACTCAAGAGTACCTGAAACAAGAAAGTAACAAAAATAAGAAAAGTTGTTTAACTAAAACCGATCTAATTTAAACTGATGATGAAAGTAATAAAACCAGTTAAATTAGTCCCCGACAACGGCGTCAAAAACTTGATGAGCGATTTGTATTTCTCAAATCAATGCACGGCATGCAAGTATACGTGGTCAACAAGTAATATAATGAAAGTAAAGTATCGATCTCACAGAGAACAACAATTGTATTTTAATTCTATCAAGCACCAATTTTGTAATTATCTCAGTCTCTTTAAACAGATGAAAATATTGTGAGTTATCTAAAATCTCTAAGTAGCAATTTAAACTAACTAAACACACGAGTAAATCAGATTAAGGAGATATGGGATTATGATATCACTTATCGCTGCACTTTGATTAATACACTTCCTGTTGAGTCTATTAATTACTTTGGATTGTTAATCGAGAACACGAATGTAAAATATGACCATTTCTCAATGCACCATATCCATATCAAATTAAATCCACAGATGATAGGAATAATAAGAACACCCTAATTAACTAACTCACTATATCTCTATGTGAATCACAATTAAATAGGGTTTAAGCACAAGTTTTCAATAGATTACATGCTGTGCTTTGGTATATCTCTATCCTAAGCACGAATCATGCATTCGATCGCCGTGTAGACTTCACGAACACATGCTATCAAGATTAGATCTAAACCTATAATCCATCTCTCGAGTTCATATAAGTTGTCACGGTAATTAGTGATCAAGCAATTAAACAGTTAAACCAAATCATGATAGACAATCCATTCATAATCAATTAGATATCAACAAGGAACCAAACCAATCTCAGCTATGCAATAAGATTCATTATAATCCCAAAATAGAGTTTAGTTCATAGTAGAAGCAAGATCCATTATCCACAATTGATTATATATTAAAACTACTAGTAAATGTATAGATAGAAGTTAGGAAATGAGATGCAAATCTGATATTTCTCTGTAATTCCAGCCTTGAATCTTTAGTAGTCTTCAATTGATTCAACCTCCAAAATTTAAGCTAAACTAGTCTAGAAATTGAAATAGCAAACTAAGGTGGATACCTAAAATGGAATATACAATAGGGAAGAGGCTAGATACCCTAAAAAGGCTAAAAAGACGTTCTAATTTCTCTAGCTCAACTTCCAATTAACCCTACTTTTAGTTACACTCCAATTGGTCCATTAAGTGAAAAGTCTGTTTTGGCCCTATAGGGACTGGCGCATCTGCGCTGCCCTCTAGCTTTAGATGGGCACAGTTGCACAGCAAGTTAGTCTGGCCGGGTCTTTGGCGTAGCTGCGTAGTGTTGCATGCCTTCTGGGCCGTAGCTGTGCAGTAGCAAAATTCTGCAGTGTGCTTTCTGCCTGTGTTACTCGGACTCGCCATTTTTTGTGGAGTGCCTGTGTCGACACGACACGGGTACGGGTGTGGGATTCGGCCACATAAATCCGGATACGGCTATTTGGGAAGAAGAGACGCGAGAGGAGGAGGAAGAAGAAGAGCCGTGAGGAGGAAGAAGAAGAGCCGTGAGGAAGAAGAGGAGCGTCTGTCGAGGAGGAAGAAAAAGAAGAGAGTGAGATCAGATCTCAGACCTGGGATTTAAAATATCCATTGAAAATTACAATTAGGTACCTCATAGTTTTTAAAAAAAATTAAATTAGTCCCCCAGGTTTTTTGAAAGTTCAAAATAGCCCCTGAAAAACTACATATCAGTCCTTGTAGTTTTGTTTTGTTTTCATTTTTGCCCCTGTTTCTTTATATTTTTGCACTTCAGTCCCTAGAACAAAAAAACTTGGTGATATAATTTGAAACATTATTGTTAAAAAATCATAACATACCGTATCCCGCACCCGTGTTCAAATTCGGATCCATATTCGCGTATCCTCTATTTTTTGACTTCACGTGTCCGACACTTAGATTTTTTACCGACACCCGCACTCGAGTCTGAGTAACACAGCTTTCTGCTGCTGCTGCTTCCAAACCTAGCACGCCCTGATCACTTTAGCTTCCCATTTCCACCATTTGCTGCTCAATGCCACCAAAAGAGTTCCTGAGCTTGAATCCTACAAAATGGAACTAAAATGCATGAAAAGCTACTAAAACATGTGGGGATAAGCAATAATTGAAGTTAGTTGATACCGGATAAGTGAGTATAAAACCAACTTATCAGTAAGCCATGGTTTTTTTTTTCTCTGGGGGGGCATTCCATTGGGCCTACTTGTCAAAAGGAAAAAAGAAGAAGAGGAGTTAGTGACTGCATTGAATATTTGAACGGTAAAGAGTTCAGGCTTTTTATTATGCTTTCATATTGTATAGAACTTCCATTTTGTGGAATAATGCATTTGCTATGGATACAGACAACTTATGGACTTAAAGATAATGCAAACATTTAGGATCACCATATTTTTGTTAGTGTGACTGATTGGGATCAACCGTCATGACATCGTCATATAACAGGGGCGGAGTTCATTATTTACTTCTTTTTTATCGTAATTTCTTGGATTACTTTTTAAGTAATTTTTTTGTCCCACGTCGATTATAAATTGTTTTGATGTGTATTTAATTGATTTGCACCAATCAAATCTCAATATCATCCTTTTGATTTTATTTATTATACATAGTAAGTAGTTATATTCCCATAATCTGGCTGCTAAACATGTAATATAACCTTATAAACTAATTTACACAAATTTATGTCAAATATGGTTGTGATAATTGTTATATCCTTTTATTGCCAATTGCAGGATTATCCGTGTGAACGTCAGGACAATGGTGAAAGGGCTGAGCATGTTTTAGGTTTAGATAAAAAGTTTTACGGTACCAATTGTGAACTCTACAGGAATCTTTTGGTGTCTGATTGTAATGCTGCTTTTGATGGTACTTATTTTCCCCCCCCCCCTTCTTTCTTGCACTATTTTCAGCACATTCCGAATACTAATCTGACCAAAGTTGTTATTTATTTGTGCAAGTATTTCACAATGAATTTAACAGTTGAAAATCATTGATCATGAACTATTAATTTTTCATTTTAGCCCAATGGTACAGATTTGATCTTGCTTTCGTTTGATTTGAAAGCCTGATGCTTTTGGTCTTCTATGATTTAAGACTCTCCTTTGTCCATGTAAACAGAGATGGAGGACTGTTTTAAATAAAAGAGTTGAATTATTAATAGGTATGAGATTAGAACTGTGTTGGTTTTAGTGAGTTTCTACTAACATGCTGCGTAGATACGTCCTTAGCCTTCTTTTTCATTATTGACCTTTAATTCTTTAGTCTAAACCTTTTCTGAGCTCTGTCCCTGGCCCTAAATTAATCATTCTTTAGTTTATTTCGTGAAAAAAAATATAACATTGTATTCTACTCTCTTGTATGAAAGACTACTAACAAGAACCAAGTATGCAAAAATGCATCGTGGAAAAACTACTACTCCTGTGCTAGCTATTTATTTGGAGAAGTATACCTAGTTTACAAGTGTATAACTACCATTGTTTGTTAAAATGGCTCTTGGAAAAAATACAAACTTTTTCTTTCTTTTCCCTATTTAATATGATTTGGTGATTAACTGAGGTTTTGCTTGCAAGTATTCAGTGATCTTATATTGCTAAACATATAATGATACGCTACTAACACAGTTTGGCCTCAAATTTTGTCCCTCTTAGTTATTATCAGTTGGGCTATTAGACATGCCAAAAGAAGCAAAGGAGGCATCCTCTTACTTGAGATCTTAACTTGTATTCTTTATAAGTTGTGTTACGAGCCTTAAGCTAGTTATAATTATTATTATAAAATACATCAAAATGAGTACAACAAGTCTTGAAAACCCCCCTCTCGGGGGGGGGGGGGGGTGATGAAGAGGATTTATGTTTTAGTTTTTCACATATTCTTTTTTCCAGAAGTTTTACCTTTATCTACTTTGAGATTGCTTATGAAGTACTACCTCAACTGCTCTAGATACAATTCAAATATTAATAGGTGTAAAAACTTTTATTTAAACTGTTATAAATAATGTGGTTATTTTTTCTAATTTTTTTTTATTTGCACTCGGTGTCTATTGCAGGGAAATCTCTCCAGTTTCCGGATGAATCTCATCTTACTCAAAAGACAGATCTTGGTAAGTTCACTCCTTTAGTCTTAACCAGCTGTTAAGTTGCATGGTCTATGCTGATTCTTGCCGCTAGCAGGGGAGGCTCAGGGTTAGAAGACTTGGGTAAAAAATTAGTGGTTCTGATTACTTGCAAAGGACAAAGAATGTGTAATATTCGGATAGGTTTTCTTATACAATTAAAACTTCAACCTGAAATCTTGTTTTCTCTTTCTTCATGCTTCAAATGTCTTTGGGTTTTCGATGTATGTTTTTAGTAATTGACATTTCTGATGCCGCCTTGCATAGAAATAGTGAAGGTGTTTGTTTTCACCAACATCGTTACTTTTTTGCTGCCACACACTTGGGGTAGGGGAGTATATGTATGAATTGTTGGAACATTGATTTCATTTTTATTAGAAAATAATACAAAAGATGATCAAAGGATTCTAAGTATTAGGATTTTGGTAACCGCAAGGTTAGCTCAAAATGGTAGTGAGCCTAGTGATAAGTGCTTGGCAAGGCATCGGTCATGAGTTCAATACTCAAAGACATTGATCTCTTTGGAGCCACCCACACGTATCTTTCTGTGGGATTACATGGTGTTCATGGTTTTTTTTCGTATTGTGTGCACCTGATGGTTTATCTAGTGCGCACCCTAAGGCTGCAGGTTCCATTGAGGTTGAAAAGAATGAACTAGGATTTTGGGCAATAGTGGATAAAATTTTGGAGTTGCAAAGTAACCAGAAACCATGGACGGATTAGGAGCCGGAAAAAGATTTAAGGATTTACATAATATGGCAAAATTTAAATGAATTATCCTAACTCATCAAATTGATAGATTACGAAAGAGAGTTCAGAATGATAGCCTGTTAGGGAAGAAAGGGAATAAAAGAGGATAGAATGGGGGTGAGGAAAGGGGTCAGGGGAGTAACTTGAGAGATATCTTGGTTTTGAATATAATAAAATAAACATGAATTACAGACCATATGATTTGAGATTTCATCCTGCTAAAAGCCCAGAGCAGGATGAAATCCAGGATACATTTAGAAGAATCCATAGACCACATTAGGGAGAGGTGTTGAGAGCAAAAAGTATGATAAGGGATATGTGAATGCGGTAAACAGTGAGCTACATATGCTAAAACACTGTTTTATGCAGTATGGTGTTGCCCAGAGGTAATTAGATGCTGCACTTGCCATTGTATCCAGGTGCTGCACAGTTTTTGGGGTATGGCCATACATGCGCATGAGGTATGGCTCTAAGCACTGGTTTACTCTCATAGTCCATCCATTATCTTGGAGATGGTTTGTGGTGCTTAAGTTTAATCTGGTTCACACCTATTTGAACAAACTCTGCCAGAAATCACTCAAATTAGGGTCCCTGTCAGTTTCTATGGAAATGGTATACGTCGTGTAAGTTTGAATGTCTTATGAGAGAAGGATTATGCAAGAGACTTTGTTGAGATACGGGTAGAAAATATGAGTACCTATTGAATTTGTGACCGAAAAGGGCTTATCTTGGTCAAAACAATACAAATCATGGACCTATCTCTGAACCAGGCCCGTTTCCCTAGGTCTGGGTTTGGACTGGTCCTGCTGTATAAAAAGTCTGTAAAACTTTGCATAAAGATTTCCACAACTTCCCAATCATCTTTTGATGTCTAAAAGTTTGTAAAAACTTGCATAAAGATTTCCACAACTTCCCAATCATCTTCTGGTGTCTAGACCATGTGCATGTCTGAGATCTGTATTATGAAATTCATTTCAACATTTTTCCATAGTAAACAGATCATTGCTATATAACATCCAGCCAGTGTTCTAAAAGTCGGGTGACTAGTCGGCGACTAGGTCGAGGTCAGAAGGCAACCGAGACGACCAGAGCCTAGTCCCTTCAAGTAGTCGCTGGCCGACTTGGTCGGCGCCTAGTCGGCGAAAGTCGGCAGAGCCTTTTTCTCCAGAGCTGCGCCGATCGACTTTTTCTTCTTTCTTCTTCTTCTTTCTTCTTCTCCTCCTCCAGAGTCGCGATCTTTCCTTACAAGAGTCGTTTCCTTCAGCTTCTCCAGAGTCGTTTTTGTGCAATCTGTTCTATTAGATCTATACATCTGATATAATATTTTATGAATAATTACAGTTAGGTATCCCATAGTCTTTATAAATTTTTAGTTTAGTCCTAAAAGTTTTCTTAAATTTCAAAATAGCCCCTAAAATGTTATATATGAGCCCCTAGTAGTTTCATTTTATTTCATTTCAGCCCCTATACTTTCATTTTCTTTCATTTAAGCCCCTAGCCGATTAATTCCCGACTAATCTCCTATTCGTTAGTCGGTAGCCAACCGACCTGGAACCGACTAGCGACTTTTAGAACACTGCATCCAGCTTTACATTTTCCATCTACTTATTTTATAAAATGTTTCCAAACAATTATGCCTGCGTTTATATTTAATTTTGTTTCTTGAGAACCTTCGGCTTGAGGGTTCAAATTGTATGCATTTTAAGAAGTATGGTCTGAGGAACTTTCCATTTTTGTGAAACAACTAATTCAAATAACAAATCAAATGCAACAAGAAAATAGCTTAAAAAAAAACTACGTGACAATAACTTTATAATGCCTACAAATTAAATGTTACCAATTTGAGTAACTTGATCACAAAAATTAATGAATTTTCCAAAATAAATACTTAATGTTCAAACTTGAAATAACTGAATTTTAATCACAAACTTGAATTAATTTAATTTGAGAGAATTATTTAATTGAACTTGAGAGTTAAGATTATCAAAGATAGTTGAGATAATTATGTGATAAGAATGGCAAGGATCATTATAGAATACTCTTCCTTTCTTCACTTCTCACTCCTGATTTATTGACCAGGATGTATAGTAATCTCATCATTATCCAGTTGTTTTTGTTTTAATTAGCCTGAGAGCTCAGTATCATCAATCATGGAGGCCTCCTGTTTATCGTCTGTTTTCAGAAGTTACCAACTTGCTTCGGTCTGTGTTCATGCTGAATTATGAGGGTATATTCAGTGGAGTGAAAAGTAAAGATTTATGAAGATTTGGATGGATTGATAATTGTGATGGTTTCGACTTATTATTAGATGATGATAAGTAGCATAATCAACAACAGTAATAAGAAATTAGTCATGTAATTGGCGGGTTTCCATAAAATTGTTAGCATTGAGAGAGAATCAAAATTAAAGATCATAACAACGAAATTGAGTTTTGAGTTTTGGGATTTGGATGTTGAATGAGTGTCTTAAGAGATTTGATTGTTGCAAGGGCCCTTTTTTTCCCCCTTGAGAGTAGGATTTCTTTGATTAGAGTCTTTCTGTCCAGTATGCCACTCTCCTTTAAGCTTCTGGTGGGTGTTGCAAACTCCCTGGACCTGTTTGTGCTTGTTTACTCCTGTATTGTATGCTCTATAGGTTACTCTTTGGTGTTTCGTTTTTCAGGTTACAAAGACCAGCAAGAGATAACTGCAGCTATGTTTGGTATGACCATAAAAGAGTATAAGGACCTTCGTCGAAGAGAATTTGATGAGGTGTGCAAGGGTCTGTCGACGAAATTAGGAGAGGTATGTTTGTTTTTTTGTTTCTTCTTCTAGATTTTTGTTTCTTTCAGATTTGAATCATTAACGTGGTATAATGACTTGTATTATCATAATAAACAAGTAGATATTTTTTTCTAAACCTAGTGCACAGTTCATACCAAGGATGGTATCGGTGAATTCTATTTCATGCACATCAACTTGGATAATTTTCCCTTTTTTGTTTTGAATGTACCCTTCAGTTTGGGTGTGTTGAACATTTTAACGAAACCCTTCGATTTGGTTCTGAACAAAACTATCGAGTTGGTTCCGAACAAAACCTTTGAGTTTGATTCCGAACAAAATCCTTCAATGATGTAAAGTTTTTGGACTTTTGTGCTTGTACCTAACCCTGTAACTCAGTTCTAAAATTTTTTTGGCGGACCTAGGCGGTGGAGGGGTAACACCGCCTAGGCATTATTTTAGGCGATCTCATCTTTTTATTTTTCTATTCTATATACCTGTTATACTATATAAAACATGTAGTGTATGTATTTTTTTTAAAAAATTTACATGAAATGTTACCAAAAAACAATCTTTTAATGCTTAATAAATTCATTTTATTATTGTATAGTTTCAAAGTAGATGTCTGATTCTAATTGGTGGGGCCTAGATGCCTAGCCAAATCAAGGCGGTAGAGGACCGCATAGCGTTTAGGCGGGGATTAATCGGATCTAGTCAGGGATTTTTAGAACGTTGCCTAAAAGGAACAATCCATTGTAAAGTATTTTCAGAACTCCATTTATGAAGCTTCTAATGATTTAAAAAGTATTTTCAGGACTCCATTTATGAAGCTTATTAATTTAAGAGAAAATATGATTATGCATTGACGTAGTTCACATGGAATTCCTATGATTTATTCCGCCTGTGAGCTAGGGCGAGAGGGCGAGAGAAAGAAGGCGTTTCTATTTTTGGTTCATATAGGAGAGAAGCTGGAGTAAATCAGTTAATGCGTTCTTTTTTAAAAAAAAAATGTGTGGGTCACCAGTTTACCTTTATCATGTATTTATTTGTATGTTGTTTGTTTTCCAAAATTTACTCTCTTTGGAGTACGTTTGTAAAGTCACCAATTGTGTAGATTTCTTTTGTTTATTTATTTTATCTTTCCCTACCCGAGAGTCAAAATGTTATCTATTGTTTTTGTCTTCATTGCAGTGTGTAAGGTGGTTTGGTCCTAGATACAAGGATTGCAATCGCTTACGAGGTATGATAGAAGAATATTGTGCTAAACGAAGGTAGGTAAGGGCATCACCATCTCGTTCCTGCACGAAATTCAGAATGGATATTTTAGTTTTAGCGGTTGTTGCAGACTTGAAAAAAGGGACCAAGTAATTTATTTTTATTATTTTGGGGGTTCTAGCAAGTCTGATTTAAACAAGAAATTTATGGTGTGTTTTGCATTTAGCATATTTATTTACTACTACTTGTGATAGAACTGACTTTCCTTTTTAGTTAGTCGCAAGAAACTCAGAAACAGTTGCATTTCTATGAATTTTAGAAGGAAAAGATGTGTTTACCGAGTTGGTTTCACTCTTACTTATCTCTATCCTTACCCTGCAGTGCTTTGGGTCATTCTGTAGGATAGAGATTCAATTTTTTCAGTATGTATCTAACAGATTCCTTATATTGATTCCTTAAATACTAAATTTTGAAATTTAAAAGTTAAAATTTGAAAGTTCCAACAGTCAAATCATATGTTAACCGTTATAACTATTTTTTATTTAAAAGTAATTGTTGTTTGAATTTAAAAATTGTAATTATTTTAATTTAAAAATAGATATTGCTAGAAATCAAAAAGTGCAACGATCATTATGTGTTTATGAGAACTAAAACAACATTATTTTAATTATAAAATAATAAAATTTATAATTAGTAGTAATATTTTTTACAAAAATGATCAAAATCAAAATTTAACTTATTTTTATTTATTTTTTATAGTTCTTTTTCTACTCTAAATCTTCTCTTTAAAAAATAAAAATGAGTGAATTTAATAGGCATATCCTAAATCAGCAATTAAGTGAGATAAGATTCTTTAACCAACATAAAATCACAATAAATAGGGTGTGAAATGTCATTTTACATAAATAGAGAACGCTCTTTTGATTCCCTCACCCTGAGGAGTCAAATCATATATGGGGATTAAAATAGAGAATTATATTGGATACTGATTTATTGATATATTTTTCAAATGTGGGGATAGAAAGTCTATTAGGGAAACTGCTGTGAATGTTCTTATGGTACGTTAAAACCAACATAATGGGCGGGGACCGAATGGGCAGCCCATAACTGTCTATATTAAATGGATTTGGATAGAGTAAAATATATTGGACATTCTCACTAGAAAATCATAATAACACTTATTACCCCTTTTAAAGCAAGTCAGTATCCTTTTAGTTTATAATATGTAACTTTCATATCTCATTGCTCTTAGTTTACGATACGTAACTTTCACAAACTTTAGTGTGGTTGACCAAGTAATATTAAAAAATATTTTTAATATAATGTCTAATATACCCTTCAAGTTATAATATTTAATATGTTTGTTAAATATAAATTTGTATATTATAAATTTTACTTAACTTGATCTAATTAATTCAATTATGAACTTGTGCAATAAATAACATAAATGTTAAAAAAAAATATTAAATATTTATTTTGTTAGGAAATTAAAGTCATATTTTTTGTCAAATGAATTTTTTAAAATTAAAATTTACGTAATATACATTTAAATATATATGTTTTATAATTAAAAAGTAAAATTTTAATCCCCATGAAAAGTACAAATTAGCACAAAAAGAAAATTATAATTATTTTTTTCAAATATGTAAATTTATATAAAACAAACTTATTATTATAGTTTGAATTTTTTTTATTCATATAAAAAAGTATTAACAATAATTATAATACAATCAACAAAACTAAGTCACAAAGAACATAATACTAATGTTAAGATGGTACTAAATATAACAATAACACAAGTAATGATATGTCCAATAATATAATTGATAATTTTATCATTCAACAACCAAAAACATAATAAAATATATAATCAACTAGTATAGCACCTCACTCAATAAATCTTTGATAAAACTTTTTTTTTCACTCATCAGGAAGGCTAAAGAAAATCACCATCGACTCTTCCTCACGAGCAAGTTTATACATGACATTATTCCGTCACTTTACTCTCTTCTTGTGCACCTATAAAACAAGTTAAAGAAAAGAATAATTATAATAGGAAACAATTGAATAAACAAAGCTAAAAACATACAAAAACACATACATGACGGTGTAACTTAACTACCAAATGTGAACTACAACAATATTATTTGTAAGAACACCCAAAAAAAATTTCTTGTTTTCACATAATACTGATATAAACATTAAATTAAAGATCATTTTTTAGTACTACCGCTGGAAGTTGAATTTTAACCATTTATCCTTAAAAGGATTAAAAACTAATCACAAAGCACCAGGTTACCAAATAGTAAATAAATTACGAGTAATGATATCAATGTAGCATGCACCTCAACAGCAGTATGTTGCAGCACTACATCAATTCAAATTTGAATTCAAGGATTAAGCTTTCTCTCTTGTGATCGTTTACATTTGTACCTATTTTTTTAGCCAACTAAAATCCCTGTTTGTTTTCAAATAAAGAGTGAAAGACAACGAAAGAAGGAATTAAAATTCTCTCTCACAAATCAACACCAATTTACTTTTTTCACCAAAAAATATTTCAAAGCAGAAAATTCAAGCATATACTAGTATCTTAGGAACTTCATAAAATAGAAAACAATAGACATATAAAGAACTTTATAAAATAAAAACGTGTTTCTAATTTTGGGACAGAAAAAAAAGATCCCTCATTTCAAATCATTTTGTTATCCCAGTATTAATAATCTCAAGTCTAATTTTAAAAACAAACAAAACAAGAGAGTTGGGATTATCCATTATCTTATTTTCTTGCAAAATTTGTTAGGACTAATGGTGATGAATGACAAAAAGTTTCAAAGATTTTGTAGTGAATAAAATGACAATAATTTTCAACAATTTGATGGGAAGTATTACAACTATATTTTGAAACAAGAAGAGTATTAAATAAAGATTTCGATTATATTAACAAATTACGTACTTGTAATGAATCATAGTTAACATTATTTAATTAGTGGTGATACAATTATATGGATACCATCAGAATAATATCCATATTAATTATGTTTGGATGATATAAACAAGTGCTCTTACATAAAATTCTTAAATGGGCTTTTACTCAAAATTGTCGAGCATAGCTAATTTCAGCCCAAAATGATTACTATTGATAAGGCTGATTGGCACTCTGTCCCTCTAAGTTGTCACCCACTTTTAGAGTCGTCCCTAAAGTACCATTTTCGTCAGTTAGGTCCTTAAAGTGGCATTTTATTGGCTTTTCTGTTCCTTCAACCCATTTTAACCTAAGCCCGACCCATTTTGACCAAGTTTAACCCAACCCATTTTAACCTAAGCCAGACCCATTTTGACCAAGTTTAAAATAAAAAACTAATATTTTATTTTAAAATATTAAAAATAACTATTTTTAAAATAATTATTTTATTTTAAAATATTAAAATAATTATTATTTTAATAATAATAATTTATTTTAAATAATTAAATATTATTTTTTTAAAATGTTAAATATAATTATTATTTTAAACTTATTTTAAAAATACTATTATATTTTAAAATATTAAAATTTGGGTTGGTTCAAACTGGGTCGGGTTGGGTTAAACTTGGTCAAAATGGGTCGGGCTTAGGTTAAAATGGGTTGAAGGAACAGAAAAGCCAATAAAATACCACTTTAAGGATCTAACTAACGAAAATGGTACTTTAGGGACGACTTTAAAAGTGGGTGACAACTTAGAGGGACAGAAGTGCCAATCAGCCTTACTGATACAGTCTACACCTAGCTTGTTAGAGTTGTAGCTTTATTACTTTGTGAAACAACATAGCTCGGGTGAGTGTGGAAGTAATGTCTATCTAATTATTGATACAGTCTACACCTAGCTTGTTAGAGTTGTAGCTTTATTTATAGGAGCTAGATATTATGGTTGGGGCAGAATGTGGGTGGGGGCTGTGGTTGGGTTCGTAAATGTCTTTATCTCCACTCACAACCCAAAACAAATACATAAATGAACATCCCGCTGAACTAGCTTAAACTACAAAACAACATTAAATGAAAGCAAACAAAAATTTATAACAAAACAATGAATTCTTCTATTACATATGATGATGATAAATGAACAATGAATTCTTCTATTAAATAATATCAATTTTTTTAATAATTATAAATGTTATCGAGCTATCTTCTTTATTGTTTTTTTATTAGTATCAGTCACTAGTCATGAGAACAAATTCAAAGGAGGTGCTGAAGCCGGCTAATCTTTCCTTTAATAATCAATCTCCTAAAAGGATACCTTTAAACAGTCATGTGCCAAATCTACAGGGTCCGTAGAATGGTGCATTATGCAGTGCACCAGATAGCTCAATGTCAAGCCCTTCTGGAAGCCCGATGAGAGCATTTGTCACTGAGCAAGTTATAAATTCTGCTTTCTGGGCTGGAAAACCTTATCCAGATCTTCCTTTACTTGTATCTGGTCAATGCTCCAGTCCAGGTTCCGGTCAGAACTCTGGGCACAATTCAATGGGAGGTGATATGTCGGGGCAATTATTTTGGCAGCCCAGCAGGGGTAGCCCACAGTATTCTCCACTTCCAAGTCCTAAACTGACTAGCCCTGGTCCTAGTTCTAGAATTCATAGTGGTGCTGTCACACCACTTCATCCACGAGCAGGAGGGACGGGCACTGAATCACATAGTAGCAGGTCTGATGAGGAAAAACCACAGAGTCACCGGTTACCCCTCCCTCCCATTACAATTTGCAATATTTCACCCTTTTCTCATTCAAATTCAGCAGCAACATCTCCCTCTATACCACGAAATCCAGGAAGAGCAGAGAATCTGACAAGTCCTGGTTCACGCTGGAAAAAGGGTTAGTTGCTGGGTAGAGGCTCCTTTGGACGTGTTTATGTTGGTTTCAACAGGTAATAAATTATATGGATTTGAACTCTCTGTCTTCCCCTTTCTTTTGCTTATTCAACTGCTCCAAATTAAAGACTTCATTCCATCTTTAATTTGGAGCTGTTGTCAATGTTCAAGGATGACGTCTATTAATTCTTTAATTATTATCACATGGGTTCTCTTATCACATCAATGTGATTGGTGACAATTGCATGTCTCTCTATACATATATATATGTATATATATATATATATATATATATATATATATGTTTTACTAATTCCTATGTGATGGTCACTGATGGTGTTTCTGCATATCCGTGCCTACTTTACTGGTTTTTAGTGAAAGTGGCGAAATGTGTGCTATGAAGGAAGTTACATTATTCTCGGATGATGCAAAGTCAAGAAAGTGCAAAGCAGTTGGGACGGGTAAGTTTATTAGGCAGTAGATTTATGGATGTTACTCGTCTGTTGGATAAATTTTGTTGTCAATCAGGGGTGTTCCTTTCAGTGCAACTCTTTCATATAGCTTTGAGACTCGGTTCTTTTTTTAACTGTTCTGATAGGAAATTGCGTTACTGAGCCGCTTACGGCATCCAAATATCGTGCAGTACTGTAAGTGGCTACAGTTGACTTCGCTTTTGATAATTTTAATTATAGTTTAGTTTCATTCTCTTATTTATTTGATTACTTTTTATAACAATAAAGCAGTTAAATGTTTTTGCTTTCTGCTTATAAATGTTCTGGAATTTGACTGCTGAATATGTAGTGTTGTTGTCATTTTCCTCTGGGTTTTAATGTTCTAGTGCAGTTGTTAAGCAGTAATGTGCACATCTAATAGTATTATTTTCGTTTGACACTTGCAATTTTATATTCTTACTTCAAACTTTTTGATTTTTGAAAAGGTGGATGATAAACTTTATATATATTTGGAATATGTTTCTGGTGGCTCCGTCTATAAGCTTCTCCAAGAATATGGACAATTTGGTGAATTAGCGATCCGCAGTTATACTCAACAGATTTTGTCTGTCTGGGCTTGCATACTTGCATGCTAAAAATAGTGTTCATAGGTGAATTGTGTTACCAAGTTTTTGTCCATTTAATGAAGTTTTCTTACTTTCTTTTGTTGTTTCATGAAAAGCTGCTTTCTTTTAGGTTGTATTTTTACTTAAACTAATCATACTATCATTTCTTTGTTGTTGTATGCCATTTGTAGAGATATTAAATTGGCAGATTTTGGAATGGCAAAGCATGTAGGTGTAGTCACAGACTTCCATCTGAAAAATAAATGAAAGAGTAGATTGAGTTTTTGTTGACATTGAAAAATAGCCGTTTTGAGTATTAAACGAAGACAACAGCTTTATTCTCTGTATATCGGATCAGACCAATAATTTAAAGTACAGGACGATCAAGCTCACATGTTTTGAGTTAGATCTGGCAATTTGGTTTACAAACTGGTGGGTCAATCTAAATTAACTAGAACTATTTGGCTTGGTTAACTGCGTTAAATTATTTGGGCGGTTAAAGTTTTGAGCCATATTTTTTAAAAGAAAAACAGGCCCTAACCAGTTAACTGGTTTGGACCCTTTTTTTTCCCAGTTCTGTATACTCAGAGCTCCCAAAGACGGTTATTCCAGGAGATAGACTTGGAAAGACCAGAGCTCTAAGGCCAGTTTTCAGTTTTCGTACTCCTTATTTTTGCTCCAGTACTTGACTTTACTATCATAGTAAGTTGAGATGTTAGTGATATATAAAACCAATATATTTTTGCCACGTCATTGGCTTGCGTTCCTGCCATTAAGGCACGATCCTAGTCCACGTCTCATCTTCTATTCTCTGCGTTATGTCATGATATATATAGTGCGTCATCTCATGATATATGCAGTAATTTTATGTATCCTTTTTTTGCTAATTACGTATTTAAATATTATTGATGACTAATAAAAAATATGTAATATCTAATTTTATGTATTTTGTTGGTAATTACTTAGTTTTGATTTTAAAAGCATGTGATATGTTTCTAGAGAGATTAAAATTTTTTGAGAGAATGTATAAAAAAGAATTAGTGAGAGAAGTTAAAAGGAAGATATGAAATTAGTAGATTTAAGTAATTTATTTCATTGGGACATAATAGTAGCAAGCGGGTTGACTTATATTGGGCTCATAACCATTTCGGTTTAACTCATATAACTCGTATTAAAAACAGGTTTTATCCATAACCATATTTTGTAACCCATAACCAAACCAAAATCATTTTTTGCTAGGTCTACTTTGAGTAACACCAAATTCAATGACCAACTATTAGCAACTTGAGACACCTTCTATTTTTAAGTTAAGTACCTCCCTCAATCAAAAAATGAGACTCTCATTTGACCTTTTGACTCCTTTTTAGGCATGTTAGGGTTTGCCCAAGACATACACACATTCAATATTTTTCCCCTTAAAATTCAGATTGACAAAAGCATATTAAAAATAATGTGCAAGTGTAGCCTAGTTAATGTGCTTTAAAAATTCGGGGTAAAAAATCAAATAGGACTCATTTTTTGTTGGAGGAAAAAAACATGTTGCCACCTCCCCCTCTCAATTGATAGGTAAGTTAGGTCCCAAGTATGGGGAAAATATTATGAACACAATAAAATTTGTAACACGACATGAAGTTAGAAATTTTCCTGGATGATAGCCGTTTTAGTACCAAAGATCAACAGATACTAGAACTTAACCTTAAGGTTGCACCTTATTTAAGAAGAAAAACGAAAAAGAAAAAACTTAGCGATAAAGTTGCACATAAAGATTTAGCTTTCTCATAAAACTTTTGACAACTACTCAAATTTGCAAATCACAAGGCAAGTCATTCAAAGGAAGTCCTTACTGGATGGCGCCTGAGGTTAGGATGTATTTTTGGTCATGCCTGATCTTGTTCATATACTCCTTTTGTACAATTCTCATCTCTTTCTTCCACCAATCGCTCAGGTTATAAAGAATGCAAATGGTAACCACCTTGCTGTTGATATTTGGAGCCTTGGGTGCACTGTTCTGGAAATGGCTACAACAAAACCACCTTGGAGCCAGTATGAAGGCTTTAGTGACTTAAACAAACAAATAAATAAAACTAAGCTCTTGACCAAAGGTCCCCGATTTGGCTTTTTGCTCATGTATCTGAAAACTGAAGCGTCTTGGACATAATTCATTAATTCTTAGCTTGCAGATTATTTGACAGAGATTTGTTTTGTTTCCTGTTATTATGGGATATATTCCAACTTTTGGCCTTACAGGTTGCGACCATTTTCAAAATTGGAAATAGTAAAGAACTCACTACAATTCATGTCCACCTGTCAGATGATGGAAAGGACTTTGTGTGGCAGTGTTTGCAACGGAATCCCCTGCATCGTCCAACTGCTGCGCTAAGCTTTTGGAGCACCGTTTTGTTAAAAATGCTTCACCAACGGAGAAACCAGTTGTAGGTCATGAGCCCTCAGATCCTCCACCTGGCATTACAAATGAAGTGAAATCTATGGTATTATTTATGTATGTACCTTTTTTTTGGATTTTAGACGAGTTTTTATTCTTGGGCTTTTACCTCCACCAAGTTCAAATCGATGCGGTTTTTGTCTTTTCTTCCATGCTTCTGAAAGGAAATTAGATCATCTCTTGTGATACTGATAATTATTAGATCCATAACGATTTTTGATAAAAGAAAATAAGAAATCCTCCTTCAACCAGCTTCTGCATTGGTCACTTGTTCTTCCTAAAGGGTCTTGAAATTATTGGCTCTGCCTACAAAAAATAAAGCTAGCACATTTAATCACTCCTAGCTTTTTAATGTCTTTACTCTGCATCTTTTTCTGATAGCTAGCCAAAACAAGGAGTAGTCGGTCTGCTGCTGTTAGTATCAAAATATATTTCCTCATCATATCTATTTAACAGACATCCAGGCATTTGGATGTCAATTGTCTTGCCAGAGGAAAGTATCTTGAGTTCTTGACCATCACCAATCACTTGGCGTCTAAAAAATTGATTATTTATGACATGTGGATCAATATCTCACCCTAACAGACTCCTTTCTGACCGACTCTGAATATACATCAGCATATTTACTTTTTTTCCAATTTCAAGGCTTCAACTTCGAAATTCCCTTCTTCTTTGGCAACATATCTCACTCTGGTAAATGTTACTACAGATTTCTTTAGGTCAAGTCCTTTAAGATTAAACAAGTTTTCCATGGCCTTAATGATTTTATTTTGTGAGGATGAAATACTTGTTTAATGCACTTGAATGCTGAAAAGAACCGACTTGACGCGTTTTCGTTGGGCATGACTTAATGACTTGAGTTCTGCTTCTCCCTGAAATTTACCATCTTATATGTGCTACTATGTAGGCTCTCTTAAGTGACGCAGAGAATAACCACTGTTATGGTCTCTGAATTTTTTTCAGGAAAAAGCACATGCAAGGAATTGTCCAACCTTTAATTCAGACAGGCTTGCAATACATTCCTCTAGGGTTTCAAAATCTGGTTTTTGTTCCAGGTCTCTCTCTCTCCCTCCCTCCCTGGACAAAATGCTTTAGTGTGACTTCAGTTGATCTTGCTATGAAAAGAATATCCTTTTATTATATATGCCTTGACGATATACAAGAAACAGAACTAACAAAAGCAGCAATTGTTAGGCCTTATTGTCTGACTGCATTTGTAAGGTTTAGCTGGTTTAGTTTAAGCTTGAGTAGTAATAAATGCCTTAAGGGAGTTAATTTCCAACTGATTCCAGCTGATGGCAGTTGAGGGATTTAATTGTCTTTTGATTTGTTTAGTCAAGGGTAGATTGGGCTTAGTATTGTTAAGGGTAACTTAGTCTTTTCTTCTTATTTCTGTTTTGGTCTGTTGAATGTTGTTGCTGAGCTGGTGCGGGGTAGTGAGGCAGGTCTTTATAATGTGACTTCATCGTGTAATTGGGCATGCTTTTTATGAATGATAATTCTATTTTCCTTCTCCTTTCTTCTGATATCTTCTCTCCTTTCTCCTGATATCCTCCTTCCTTGTTAATTCTCTGTTACCTTTGAACATTACTTACATTCGCACTTCACTGCTCCAGTAGCTAATCACCCGATCCCTTCCAGTTCCACTGAATTCCTTACAACTTGGTATCAAAGCCAGCCGACTCCTCCATGGCAACCAACAATCAACGCCTCAGTAATTTGGAAGAACAGATAGGGGAGCACACTGGATCTCTACTGCAATTAAGAACTCAGCTACAGGATTCAGTGGTGAGTCTTAAGCAGGACTTTGGAGCACAAATGGTTGGTCTCAAGCAGGACTTCGATGTGAAAATGGATCAAAAGATGCAGCAGATGATGAAGTGGTTCGAGGCTTTGCTAGCATTAAGGTTACCAGTGGATCAAAACAATTCAGGTAATCATAATCATCAATTTGGTTCAATATTGGGTCCCTTGGATGGTGGAGGTAGTAATGATAAGGCTGGAAACAGTATTTTCAAAACCATTAAATTTGAGTTCCCTAAATTTGATGGAACCAATCCTAGGTCATGGGTTAGAAAGTGTAATAAGTTGTTTCCACATCATGTGGTAGCTGAGGATCAAAAGTTGTACCTAGCAACACTAAATTTGGAGGGTGATGCTGAGGAATGGTATGTTGGATTTGTACATGAAGGAGTAGATATGACATGGAGTGGCTTCATAGACGAGATCATGGCCAGGTTTGGGCCTGAGTCTCAAACTAATCCTATTGGTGAGCTTAAAAATCTGCAGCAGAATGGGACTGTGGATGAATACAGGAGGAAATTTGAAGAGTTGAAAGGATGGACATTATTGAGGAATCCCACACTAAATGAATCCTTCTTTATGGATTGTTTCCTTGGGGAATTAAAAGAAGAAATAAGGTTGGGAATTCAGGAGTTTAAGGTGACCAATCTCAAGGAGTTGATTCGAGTGTTTAGAGTAGAGGAGGCAAAATTGGAGGTATGGTTGAAAAGGAGTAGGCAAGCTGGAAATAAATTCAGTATGGGTGGGGGTTATCAAAAACCTGTGACTGTTCCTTTTCCAAAACTTGCCCATCCAAGTGGTTCTAATCATGCTACAATACCTGCAAATCAACTGGAACTTAGCAGGTCCTTGCCCATCAGAGGTTTGACCAGAGAGCAAATGGCTGAGAAAAGGAAAAAGGGGTTGTGTTTTGCATGTGATGAGCCTTACACTTTTGGACATCAATGTAAGAAGCCCCAATTATTCATGTTGTTACCTTCTGAGGAGTGTGAGGAAGTGAAGGAAGTGGACTGCTGTGAAGTGGAAGTTTCAGAGGGTACTAATGATGATGGAAAACAAGAGGCACATATAACACTTCATCCCTTGTCAGGGCATAGTGTTAATAATACTATAAGGATTGTGGGGATGGCTAATGGTGGAATCATGAGAATTCTGATTGATAGTGGCAGTACTAATAACTTTTTGGATCCCCAAGCTACTAGAAGGGTTAAAGCTAAACTGCAGAATACTAAACCAGTCACTGTGTTTGTGGCTGATGGCTTCAAGGTGAGTAATTACCAGGAATGCGAGGGTTTCCAGTGGACAGTTCAGGGTGAAGAATTCACTACTGATTTCAGAATCCTGCCATTGGGAGGTATAGATGCTGTTTTGGGAGTTCAGTGGCTCAAGAGCTTCAATCCAGTGACATTTGACTTCAGCCAGCTGCAATTAACAATCTCCAGAAATGGGAGGGAAGTGGTGTTACAGGGGGAATCTGATGCAGTGACACCTTCACTTCAGATTATGAATTCTGGGGAATTTAAAAGGACTATACAAGCCACAACTCATGGATTTTTTGGTTATCTGTTTGGTATGGTGCAGAATTTGGATTGTAACAAGCCTGCAACAGAGGGATTGAAGGAGGAAATTGAGGATAAGAAGGGCATGGAGCAGAATGAACTAATGGAGGTATTACTGAACCAATTCTCTAAAGTTTTTCAGGAGCCTAAACACCTTCCACCCAACAGGTCACACAACCATCATATAAACCTTAAGGAGGGTAGTCAACCAGTAAGTTTAAGGCCTTACAGATACCCCCATGTGCAAAAGGAGGAAATAGCAAAATTGGTGGATGAAATGCTGAATACTGGGGTCATTCAACCAAGTAACAGTCCTTATGCGTTCCCTGTCTTACTGGTTAAAAAACAAGATGGTTCTTGGAGGATGTGTGTAGATTACAGATCTCTCAATGAACAAATTGTTAAGGACAGGTTTCCAATCCCAGCAATTGATGAACTGTTGGATGAATTGCATGGGGCAAGTTGGTTTTCTAAGCTAGACCTAAGGTTTAGTTATCATCAGATCAGGGTGCACAAACCTGACATCCCTAAAACAGCTTTCAGAACACACACAGGTCATTTTGAATTCTTGGTCATGCCATTTGGCCTCACAAATGCTTCTGCAACTTTCCAATCTCTCAGGAATGTGGTATTCAAGCCTTATCTCAGAAAATTTATTCTTGTCTTTTTTGACGACATATTGGTGTATAGTGAGACTTATGAAGATCACTTGAAGCACCTCCAGATGACTTTGCAACTGTTACTAGATAATAAACTTTTTGCTAAAATGAGTAAATGCAAGTTTGGGACTGAACAGGTTCAGTATTTGGGGCATATCATTTCACAAGGTGGGGTGGCAACTGATCCTGAAAAGATTGAGTGTATGGTTAAATGGCCCTTGCCAACAAATATCAAAAGCTTGAGGAGATTTCTGGGTCTCACAGGCTATTACAGGAGGTTTATTAGAAATTATGGCGCTATTAGCAGACCATTAACAAAATTGCTAAGAAAAGATGGGTTTCAGTGGAATGCAAAAGCTACAGAGGCTTTCTTGGTTCTTAAAGAGACTATGACTAAGGCTCCAGTTTTAGCTTTGCCTAACTTTAGTATACTTTTGTGTTGGAAGTTGATGCCTCATACTATGGGCTGGGTGCAGTACTTATGCAGCAGGGCAGGCCTATAGCTTATCTAAGCAAGGTAATAGCTCCCAAACACCTTGGTTGGTCTACTTATGAGAAGGAATTAATGTCAGTGGTGTATGCTGTTGGGAAATGGAGACACTATTTGTTGGGGAATAAAGTCTTAATTAAAACTGACCACCAAAGTTTGAGATACCTGCTTGATCAAAGGGTGACCACAACTAATCAACAAAAATGGATAACCAAATTATTGGGGTTAGATTATGAAATCATCTACAGGAAGGGTAAAGAGAATGTAGCTGCAGACTGTCTGTCTAGGCCATTCGGAGCAGAAAAGACTAATTATAATTGTTCAGCTATCTCTGCTGTGGTACCACGCTGGATTTCTGAACTAGCATTGACTTGGGAGGCTGATGAAGGATTAAAGAACATGATTGCTCAACTGATAATAGATCCCCAGTCCCTACCTGGGTACTCTTTCAGTAATGAAAGACTCAAATTTCAAGACAGATTGGTAGTTGGACCAGACTTGGTTTTCAGAAACAGGTTGCTTAAGGAGTTCCATGACTCACCCTTAGGGGGACATTCTGGTATTAGAGGTTCTTATGAGAGAATCAGTAAGTTCTTTTTCTGGCCTACCATGAGGAATGACATTATTAAAATGGTACGAGAATGTGATGTCTGTCAGAAACAAAAACATGAGACTATACCCACACCTGGTTTATTATAGCCCCTTGCTATTCCTGAAGCTCCTTGGAAAGATATATCAATGGACTTCATTGAAGGTCTACCTAACTCACATGGATTCACTACCATCTGGGTAATAGTAGATAGGCTAACTAAATATGGCCATTTCATACCTCTAAAACACCCTTTCACAGCCACTGATATAGCCCAAGTGTACATTGCCCAGGTCTATAAGTTACATGGATTTCCATCTACCATTGTTTCAGATAGAGATAAACTTTTTGTAAGCTTGTTTTGACAATCCCTTTTCAAGCTGATAGGCACTAAGTTACACATAAGCTCAGCTTACCACCCTCAAAGTGATGGCCAAACTAAGAGATTGAACCAGACCTTGGAATGTTATTTGAGGTGTATGGTTGCACAAAAGCCAGCTGGATGGACTAGGTGGATTCTTTTGGCAGAGTGGTGGTACAACACACTACCATTGTGGACTAAAGACAACCCCATTTGAAGCCCTATATGGATACAAACCTCCTTACTTGAATTTCCATCAATTTGGTAGGGTATATGATCCTACTACTAGAAGTTTCTGTCAGGAGAGAGCCAATCATCTGCACTTACTTAAAAAAAATCTTATAGCTGCTCAGTTTCGCATTAAACAGTATGCTGATAAATCCAGAAGTGAGAGGTCTTTTATGGACGATGATTTGGTGTATTTAAAAATCAAACCCTACCAGCAGACTACCTTATCTCAAACTAGATATGGAAAATTGTCTCCTAAATACTATGGGCCTTATCCTGTGATAAAGAAAATTGAGCAGGTAGCTTATAAGCTTTAGTTGCCTATTGATGCAAGAATCCATCCTGTATTCCATGTCTCCTTGTTAAAAAAGAAGATTGGACTTCATTGCTCTAGTTCTCCCACTCTTCCTGAAGTCAGTATTCAAGGACAGCTATTAGGAGTACCTGTAGCTGTGTTAGGTAGGAAAATGGTGAAGAAAAATAATGCTGCAGCAGTAGAGGTCCTAGTGCAGTGGTCCAACACCCTACCTACTGAGGCAACATGGGAAGACTGGGAGCAGCTTCTTCAAAGGTTTCCACATTTCCAACCTTGAGGACAAGGTGGCTTTTATGGGGGAGAGAATTGTAAGGTTTAGCTGGTTTAGTTTAAGCTTGAGTAGTAATAAATGCCCTAAGGGAGTTAATTTCCAACTGATTCCAGCTGATAGCAATCGAGGGATTTAATTGTCTTTTGGTTTGTTTAGTCAAGGGTAGATTGGGCTTAGTATTGTTAAGGGTAACTTAGTCTTTCCTTCTTATTTCTGTTTTGGTCTGTTGAATGCTGTTGCTGAGCTGGTGCGAGGTAGTGAAGCAGGTCTTTATAATGTGACTTCATCGTGTAATTGGGCATGCTTTTTATGAATGATAATTCTGTTTTCCTTCTCCTTTCTTCTGATATCTTCTCTCCTTTCTCCTGATATCCTCCTTCCTTGTTAATTCTCTGTTACCTTTGAACATTACTTACATTCGCACTTCACTGCTCCAGTAGCTAATCACCCGATCCTTTCCAGTTCCAATGAATTCCTTACAGCATTCTTGTTGCTTCCAGTGATATCCATATTTTAAGGAACATATCATGCCGGTCTCTCCGATTGGAAGCCCTCTTTTACAATCGAGGTCTCCACAACAGCTGAATGGAAGGATGTCTCCCTCACCTATATCAGCTTCTCTCACTAATCAAAAACCTAATTAACTTGCACATTCGTTAAAAAAAACAATCACTACCAATATTATCTTTAAAAAAGACCCTTGAAGAATTGCACGATGGTTCAAAAAAAATTGGACCGTCCTCCTTTCTAAGTATTATCGAGCCTACGGTTGATCTTATCTGTATTTTTTAGAATAGCATCCAGCTTTACAGAATCAGCCCCAAAATAATTTTTCGCGCCAAACTTTCTCCATCTAAACTGGTTATTCTTTCGGTTCCCCGTAAATAAAGTTAACTGATAACTCCGATCGTATTTCACCGAATTTAAATAGCGATTTCACCTGAAATAGATGTAGAATATTGACATCCTCCAGAAAACTTGCATTTCATTGGCCTGTATCGCCCGATGAAACAAAAAAAAGAGTCGAAAGGATGAAGTACATACCAATGAAACCTGAAAGGATAAGTGCATGCCAATGGAGTGCCGATACAGGCCGATTAACTGTATCGGCATTTCATTGGCCTGTACTTTATCTTTTTAGGTTGGTCTGTACTTACGGGCTGATGAAATGCAGGTTTTCTGGATGATGTCAATATGATATTTCATTATCTGCTAGTGTTTCAGGTGAAATCGCTATTTAAATGGGCCACATGTGGCAACGATTAGAGCTATTGGTCAACTTTATTTACGCGAATTTGAGGAAATTATTTTTGGGGCTGATTCCATAAAGCTGGATGCTATTCTAAAAAATACAAATGAGATCAACCGTAGGCTCGATAATACTGAGAAAAAAAGACGGTCTAATTTTTTTTTAACCGTCGTGCAATTCTTCAAGGATCTTTTCTGAAGATGATATTGGTAGTGATTGTTTTTTTTTTAACAAATGTGCAAGTTAATTAGGTTTATGTTGACACTATGGACTTTTATTTTTAAGAGCTTCCTTTTCTATGAAATAGGTTGGCAAGTAAAGTGTGATTTTACATGCTATAAAAGGATATGGGCTTCCACTGGAAATATATAAAACTATGACTATTGTTGTTTCTTTTGTTCTTGTTTTCTTATTCATTTTCTTTTCAGTTCATTCACAAAGTTTAATGCCTTAATATGACTGCATTTGTTGAAGATTTGATTTTTGAGATTAATTCTGGTTCCTTTCAATCAATTTCTTTTATCTGATCCTCTCAAAGACTTGCTTGCTTATTTCATAAGAAATAATAGTAGTACAGGTTATCTATATTCAGGTGTCTTTAGCTTGATTTTGTGGTCCAACGTTGGTGTTGTTGGAATAATACGAATAAAATATGGATTCAACTATAAAATAAAAGAAGGGCAAAATAGAACTTATCGATTTTTAGCGAATACTGTTGAGCAGAGGCGTGCAGTGCACTGTCCTTAAGTAAAAATTTCGCCCCTCGGAGAACTTTTCTCGGTGCTAAGGTCACTGACGAAATCCTACTCCATGATTCAACGGCTCTTCACCCAATTAATCAGCACTCGAAATAATTGAATGACCCAGGAACAACTTCTAATTTTTCTTACTCAAACTCAAAAATTGTACCGAAAAAATACAATAACAATATATATAAACTCATTGTTAATATATATATATATATATATATATATATAAAGAATTGTTCGGTATATATCTGTGTGTGATACAGCAAATTTATATGATGAAAGCTAGCATGCAATTGTGAATGATGAAAGCTTGCATGCAATAGTGACACAGCAGCTTGACTTTAATGGGTGAAGGATACTTGTGAACAAAAGAAAAGCTAGAATATGTATATAATATATAGGGATACTTTTTGCAGTAGAAAAATAATCTCCAACTAAGAGTCCAACCTTATTTATAGAAGGAAAAGATGGCAACGGAACGGTCACATCACCATCAACGGTAATATAATTAATTTACCTTTGATGTTGATAATTCATTATAAAAACGGTAACTAGCTATAAATTGGTATGTAAACGGTAACTATATTAATATCCCAAATCAATTACAATAACCGTTTAAAATCTCAATAAATAATATATATATTTTATTTAACTTTGTAATAAAATACAACAATCCCCCACATATTACAAAGTAAAAATAAAATAACATTGAGTAAGGAATATAAGAGTGCAGTGCGTTAACACTGGTGTCTTTTGGACTATGAACCAATGTATAGAGTGAATATGACTTGATTTACAGGAATTTGGTGAAATAAAAATTTCTATGAACCTTCTTCTTTATTATGAATCAGTAATCATATTACTCACACTACAAACTTTAATTAGAAGTTGTTCTACGCGATTTGGCACATTTTGGCCTTGCGCCATACCTGGAATTCATGAGCGCTCTAGAAAACCTGTCTTGTTTTCATAAGAGGCGGCCCCACCTCTACACTCATATAGGTATTTCCATCAAATGTGTTCTACAGTTAAACACATCACCCAACAGGACTATGGAAATCATTAAGAGTATATAACTCATCCTTTAACACTGTAGAATTACACTATCCTACATCATAGGGATGAACTCAAATATGTATAAGATGGATAGTGTCTCAACCAATCAACCAATGACTTGTTGTTACCCATATGAACCTACTTCCTGGGATTACCATTCATATAGGTTGGGTTACCATCACTATTGATTTCTGTAATAGACAGTAGTCCCATCCCCCTCAATGTGTTGTTCACTAGCCTCTTGCTTAATGGCTTTGTCAGAGGATCCGCGAGATTTAACTCTGACCTAACAAAGTTAAGGGATATAATCCCGTCACATAACAGCTGTCTTACAATATTATGTCTTAGGCGTATATGCCTACTCTTGCCATTATAGCTCTTATTTTTAGCTCTGCCTATAGCAGCTTGGCAATCACAATGTAGAGACACAGATGGAACTGGTCTTGTCCACAAGGGAATATTTCTCAAAAGATTTTTGAGCCACTCTGCTTCAGAACCTGCCTTCTCTAAGGCAATAAACTCAGACTCCATAGTAGAGCGAGCTATACACGTCTGTTTAGTAGACTTCCAAGAAACTGCTCCTCTTCCTAAGGTAAATATGTAACCACTCGTGGATTTGATTTCATCTGAATCAGAGATCCAGTTGGCATCACTATAGCCCTCAAGAACTGCAGGATTACCGCAGTAATATAAACCAAATCCAATAGTACCTCGCAGATACTTGAGTATTCTATATAAAGCAGTCCAATGATCCTTATTAGGATTATGAGTGTATCTGCTTAGTCTATTAACTGCGTATGATATATCAGGTCTTGTGCAATTCGTAAGATACATTAAGCAACCAATGATTTGGGCATACTCAGATTGAGACAACTTGGTCCCTCATGTTTTTTTAAATGCAAACAAGAGTCGTACGGAGTACTAACAGGATTAACATTATAATGCCCAAATCTTTTAAGCATTTTCTCTACATAATTATTTTGAAAATCATATACCCATTACAAATTTTTCTCAAATTAATACCGAGAATAACATTTGCTTCTCCCAAGTCTTTCATATCAAATTTAGTAGATAACATATTTTTAGTCTCATATATAACATCAATATTAGTACCAAAAATAAGCAAGTCATCTACATAAAGACATACAATAACACCAGAATTCTCATCATTAAACTTGGTATATATACATCTATCTCCATCATTTATTATATAACCATTAGAAGTCATCACACTATCAAATTTGTCGTTCCATTGTTTAGGAGCTTGTTTAAGACCATATAGAGATTTAACTAATTTACAAACTTTATGCTCATTACCTAAGGAAATAAATCCCTCAGGTTGGTCCATATAAATCTCCTCTTCTAAATCTCCATTAAGAAACGCAGTCTTAACATCCATTTGATGAATTATTAAATTTTTAATAGCAGCTAGTGCAATTAAAACTCTAATGGATGATGTTCTAGCAACTGGAGAATAGGTCTCAAAAAAGTCTTGGTCTTGAGTTTGTTTAAAACATGGTCAACTTTAGCAATGTCCATAATCAAAAGTAATTTGATTTGCCATCGTTTGAAATTGGAACCATTAAAAGGTTCAACTTTTGTCAAATCAAGGACAGATTTTGTGGCGGTAAGCATAGCAGAATCCATAGGTAATTTTTTACTTAAGATTGTTGGAATAATACGAATAAAATATGGATTCAACTATAAAATAAAAGAAGGGCAAAATAGAACTTATCGATTTTTAGCGAATACTGTTGAGCAGAGGCGTGCAGTGCACTGTCCTTAAGTAAAAATTTCGCCCCTCGGAGAACTTTTCTCGGTGCTAAGGTCACTGACGAAATCCTACTCCATGATTCAACGACTCTTCACTCAATTAATCAACACTCGAAATAATTGAATGACCCAGGAATAACTTTTAATTTTTTTTACTCAAACTCAAAAATTGTACCGAAAAAATACAATAACAATATATATAAACTCATTGTTAATATATATATATATATATATATATATATATATATATATAAAGAATTGTTCGGTATATATCTGTGTGTGATACAGCAAATTTATATGATGAAAGCTAGCATGCAATTGTGAATGATGAAAGCTTGCATGCAATAGTGACACAGCAGCTTGACTTTGATGGGTGAAGGATACTTGTGAACAAAAGAAAAGCTAGAATATGTATATAATATATAGGGATACTTTTTGCAGTAGAAAAATAATCTCCAACTAAGAGTCCAACCTTATTTATAGAAGGAAAAGATGGCAACAGAACGGTCACATCACCATCAACGGTAATATAATTAATTTACCTTTGATGCTGATAATTCATTATAAAAACGGTAACTAGCTATAAATTGGTATGTAAACGGTAACTATATTAATATCCCAAATTAATTACAATAACCGTTTAAAATCTCAATAAATAATATATATATTTTATTTAACTTTGTAATAAAATATAACAGGTGTATGTATTTGACATAAAACTAAATTCTCGTCTGATTTAAATATTACCGAAATTTATTTGCTGGTGTAGAGGTTAAATAACTTTTTTAATCCATGTGATGCTAAAAAGACTATTATTTAGTCATAAATTCAAAAAAGAAATCTTTGCATTTTTCATTTAAATTCAGAATGAGGAATTATTTTATAGACACGGCAACTTAACTTAAATGAATGGATGAAAAGTGAAAAGAATTATTTTTACTCTTGAAGACCAAATATCATTTCGCTTAACACATAAAATAGAACATTAAAAGATGTCTACTTTCCATCGTGACTTCTCTTTATTTATTTTTTTAGGTCTTGAACATCACTTTTATAAGTTTATATAAAATATAAAGAAGGCAAAAGCCCAAGGGTTTGAGATCCATCACATCATATTATGCCCATTTTTGATCAATTAACTCATGGGTCCTACCTATGATATTTTTTTTTGGGTTCTTTACACTATTATATAACATTTATAAAATATTTACAAGATTAGTGTATTCATAAAATAATTTCAAAAAGAGACAACAAATCAGATCATTTAGTTCCACATAAATAAGAAAACCTGAAATCAAGAAGAAGTAACCACCATATGCGACCGTAAGAACATTCAAAATCACGAACAAATAAGAAGCGGGAGTAGCCGAATTTTGCAAAGAAAAAATCCAAAACCGGCATTCACGAAACGATCGAAGGATTTGAAAACCGAATCTGGAACAGAATTACGAAGGCAAGTAAATCATAATCTAAATTTGGATATTGAAATCACATAATATAACTTTGAATCGAACAATGAGTATATGATTTCGATTTTCGATTATTAGTTGTTTATTGATGGATTCCAAATTTGTATACCGAAAATATGGTATGTGCCTTTTCAGGTTCAATTAGTAACCCGTAGTTATTACATAATTATAAATTGATTACCTTCATATAAGTGTTTGGTTAATTAGGTTTAATTGTTCAATCTTTAATTGGTTACAACGTCAGATAGTGATTTGATTGTAAACTGAATGAAAAAAATGTGTTTCAGATTTATGGTTACTAATTAAATATATTTTTGTTACTGTATAATGTTGATTTGGTAACCATTTATAATATTGTATTATTTTTAATTTTTAATGCTTCAGTTGTCAAACAATGGAGATGATTCCAGTTGTACTTTATTTCGACGGAACGTGGTCTGACAGTAACCAATACCACAAATTTGAAGTTACCGGTCTACTAGTCCCATTAACTTGTTCGTTCACAGAAATGCACAACTTGGTATGCAATGCAATAAGGCTAAACACAAACACAACAAAATTGTCAATCAAATTTCAAATTAGAAGCGACATTCCACCGATCAGTATGTCAGATGAAGCAACCTTCAGATTCTTTATGAAAATCAGTAGAAAATCATATGAGCAAGGCAAGTTTCCACTAATTATAGAGAATGTATACAAAAATGGAAGCACAACAATCTTACAGAACTTGAGAAATGTAGAAGAAAATAGGATTCAAGCTATAACGCCAATCAGATAGACAAAATGAAATTCAGAACTTGTACCACTGGCAACACAAGATTACCAAATTGGAACACAATATAATGATCAGCTTGCCATCGAAGTTATTGATTAAGAACAAGACAGACAACAAGACAGAGCATACACGGAAAAACAACCTAATGAGGTTATATGAGATCAGAATGAATATGAAGAGAAAATACATCAAACTTACAAAGACAAAAAAATCCTAGCACAAGCAATAAGATTACATTCAATCAGGCAAAATCGACAACACAAGGTTGAAAGAACAAGTGGTAGAGACTTTGTGCTAGTATGCATAGATGATGAAAATTATGGATGGAAGTTTAGAGCATCAAAGTTTCAGAAAACCAGTATTTTCAAGGTTAGAAAATTTAATGATATCCACACATGTTCATCCGAAATACTGCTGGGAGATCACAGACAAATAAATAGTGAGTTGGTTAATGAATGCATTTATGCAAATTTATTTTTGTGCAAATTTTAGTTCTTTCATATTGCTTTTATTCTAGGCTAATAGTTGTCTGTCTGTTGAATACATACAATTTATTTTTGTGGACAAGTCTGCTTAAAATATACAAATTATTACCCCAAAAGAATTAGTAATCCATTTCTGCAGGACTTTTAAGGGACTGAAACACAAACAACAATAGCTATACTACCATCAGTAAGATAACAATAATACTAGTGTAACAATAGTGATCAGCAGCAGCATAAAATCGCAGAGTTTGTAGACAACACCTTATACTGATAAAAGGTGTTTTAAACTAATGTGCTATAAGTAGTTGATTGAATTGACATATACAAACTCTTTGATCTTACTCTTTGTATTCTTCAGATATTACAATCTATTAGCACATCGAGCTTTAAAATTTGTTTGTATTTGAATCATTTATATTTTGAGTTGAGCTCAAATCGAATTTTAATCGAGCGAGTACGAATCGAGTGCGAACTGTTTGTTAATTTTATAGTTTTAATAATATTTTAATTTGACATTATTTTATATATTTTATTCTAATATTTTAAAAATAACTTTTTTTAATATTTTTAATTATCTTTTTAAAAACGGAAGTAGTATTTATTTTAGAATATTGAACGTCAAAAATGAGGTTGGTGGCACAATAGTTTGGGACGTATGAATTATGAATCGACTCTGTCAACATACTACCTCCGTCTCATAATAAATATTTTTTTAGTTTAAATTACACAAATCAATACATAAATTATAATGACAAAAATACCCTTAATATATTTTCTTTATTTTATTTGAGACTTTTTTTATTACTTTTTGGTCTCTCTTTCTCTCTCTTCAACTTTTCAACTTCTCAATAAATATGCAATAAACACTATTGGTTGTATAAGGGCACATATGAAAAAATATTGTAAAAATTGTATTAGAATTCTAACACATCACTTATTTTGAGAAAAAATATTAAACCTAAAAAAGCATTTATTATGGGACGGAGGTAGTATATTAATAGAATAAATTGTGTAAATTCCAAAGCAAATTGGACTTCAAGAATGCAGCTAAAGAAAAGTTGGGACCCACTCACATATACAAAACATGTAGAAGAGCAAGGTTTCTTCCATGAATATGTACGGTCAGCGTCCTTACTTTTGTCTGGTGCTTTGCGTTCGGGTTAATTTTTTCAATAACGGTAGCACATAATAATGAGAGCAGATTCTCTATCTTTAAATTTTTGTCTCTTGTATTTTATCACTTAAATATTAATATTTATCTTTTTTTTTTAATTTTAAAAGTAATTGGTGTTAAGTAAGAGAATATGTGTCAACATTTAAGTGGTGGAACACAAAGGGACAGAGAATTTGGGGACAGAGGATCTGCTCTCCATAATAATGCTCACATACTGCATGGGTGTCATTCATTGTTTTGTTGTTGAGTTAAGTTAATTATGTCAACAACAAATTAATGAGTGTCATCCTGTAATATGTAAGCTTGATGTGAGGTTTATTATGTAATAGTAACATTATTTTAATTTTTTTATCAATATATTTCCGCTCTCTGACAATCGTCAATTTTGTATTTTTGTGTTGCGTCTTATTTTAAACAGAGTTCAACTTATTTAATTATTTTTATATTTATAAATTAGTTATCAATTCTATTAAAATAAAATACAACTTCCTACAAAAAAAATTCCCATATTTTTGAACTAAGTACAACTTTAGCTTTTTCATTATCTCATTTTCCTTTTTATCATAAACTGATAAACATCTTTGAAGTCTTTTGATCTATCTCTTTCCGACAACAATGATTCTATCACATAAAAAATAATCACACAAAATTCACACACACATACATATTATAGTATCTACATGTCAAGCAAGATCCACAAATATATATATATGTGAATTTTACGTGACTATTTTTTATACGACAGTAGCATTATTTATCTCTCTGGGTTCTGTGATGAATTTTGGATTGTAATTAAATGAAGAGTCAATGGTGGGATATGTTTTGATTTGGAGTCTCACTGTGTTGTCTCTCTCAGTCTCTCAATTAGGTAACTGTGTCTCTCCGTCTGTCTGTCAGCCTTGGTTACTGAACTATGTAAGGACTAATGAATAAAGCAACATTACTAGCAAGTAGCTATCTGCAGTAGAGAAATATAGGCCTTCCCTCTCCCTTTACTGCATACCTAGAGTACTAGCTAGTCTTGCAGAACTAAGATAGCATGTCCATGCACGCTCCCTCCTCTCTCTCTATATATATATATATAACACGACCATAGTACTAGAAAATTCCCCAGGGTTATATTGGTAATAATTAGTAGTTGAAGCTAGTGTGGTTTGATATGGTTGTCTGAAAAAGTGGTGGTTTGAAAAAGCATACAATGAATGACTGTAAACTTAATTGGAGGTGTCCATTGGCGAGTATTTTTTTCTTTACTTTTGTGGTTGAAATTAAGTTTGAACATTTTTCGGGGTTGGAGACATGTGTGAAGTTAATTTTGAGCTTGTCATGATATGTGCGAATAAAAAGCACATTTAGATGTGTTTATTTGTAAGCATTTTTGATTGAATTAACATGTTTCTTTAATAAGCACATTTAGATGTGTTCATTTGTAATCCTCCCCTTTAATTGAATAAGTTGCTTTTAAGTTTTGGTTTTACCAAGTTGCAGAGTTCTTACTCATTTATTCCTTACCAGAGAAATGTATAGTTAATTCGTTGCTGGTAGCCTCCAAGTATTGGTACATATTTGCTTAATTTGTACTTCCTCCGTTCCATCAATATAAATCGATTTAGAAAAATATTTTTATTTTTTAATATAAGTTGTCGTTTGAGAATTTCATGCAAATATTAATTGTTTAGTTTTCAATATTACTCCAAGTAATAAATATAACCAGGGCTGGTTCTAAGAATTTGGATGCCCTGTGCCAAAAAAAAATAGGGATTCTCCCGCATATAAAAATACTATTTTTTTTATCAGCATCAATATATAAAGCACAATTTATATCAAAATTCATCATTAATTAAAATAATAAATGTCAACGTCGAGTAACAAAATTATCAATTAGAAAAAAAAATATAACTAAAACTTCAATAAATTATCAATTAAAAAGAAAAGGTAGCTAAAACTTAAATCGATAATAAACTTCACACGATCGCTAGCATCATTCTTGCATTTTTTGCTGCAAAATCGTCAATCAAACTTCCATAATCAATTTTCTACATATACACAAAAAAAATTCGGGGGCCCTCCGAATTTGGGGGTCCTGTGCAGTCACCCCTTCTGCACCCCCTCAGGGCCGACCCTGAATATAACTTTCGTTCTATCACTGTTTTTTGCCTAATAAATAATACTCTTTTTTTCAATACAAAGGTAATATAGACAATTGATATTATATTTAAAACTTTACAATCATTTTTTTAATATTTATGCACAACTCTAAAACGACTTATATTAAGGAACAGAGAGAGTAATTGGTAATCTATATTTATTCATTTGTTGCATATCATTCTATTGCTTCAAGTTATTTTTAATATTAAAAATTTCTTCCAGTTTTTTTATTTTTCAATGCCATTCGTGTCATTTCTTGTTTTTATTTGATTGTGGCATTTTGAGTTTCTAAGAGAGTGAAATTTATTTATTTGGTTAATCATGCATGTTTCAGGTTTCTCGTAGCTATTCAACTAATACACTCTCAATAATTGTGGTCTAGAGTAGTCGAGGCCGTTGAATTTTCTCACAGAAGTGGTAGGGACTCGGTTAACATGGCAAAGAAGCTAACTAATGTTATACCTATTATTGAGGATGAGGATGCTAGGCATCCAGCCAAGTTCCGTATGCTTGTTGGGATGGTTGATGCGATATTTTCTGATGTTGCTCAAATCAAGTTTAAAATAATAGTATTATACAATATCTTACTTGTTATATTTATATGAATATTACAAATTATTCAAAGGTATTATTAATACATCTAATGAAATTTGTTGTACTTTATAAATGACATCTATTTCCTCTTAAAATGAAATGATGATTCATTTTTCTTACGTTTTAGTAAAAGTAAATAATATTTTGATACTGTCTACCTATATTATTAAGGGAGAGGGAAAAAAATAATAATCGCCAATCTTGAGGCTGTGTTATACATTTATTTCTCATTTTTTTCCTTCAAGTTTTGTTTTATTATAAGTTTGTCATTCATTTAATTTGTAATATTATATTTTAAATTTGATAAATTTTTATTATATTTTTACGATAATTACATGCGCAATGTATGTGATAAGAAAACTAGTGTTTAATTAGCTTTATTACTCGTGCAAATTAGCATGGATGCTAATTAAAAATTTAAAACTGGTATAAATGTAGGGGTATCATTTATAAGTTTGTCATTCTTCATTTAACTCGTGTTTAATTTTATAAGTTTTTTATCAAAAACTTTTGCAAGGTCAAAATAATTTTATTTTTTTAATATTAAAATTACGTCGCATCAAAAAGATTAACCAACCTCATCATTAAAATATTGAAAGTATATAATTTAACTCCAACATAATTGTAAGACTCCAATTTTTTATGAATAAAAATTTAATTTCCTCTATATATTATTTTGAAATAGTAATGTGTTGATTTAATAAATGTGGTAACTTATGGGTGAAATGTGTAAATTTTACAAAATAAGCAAGTGGTTATAAAATACTCAATGTTGTCGTGGAATATTCGTTTGGTCATGAAATATTCTTGTTGTCGGAGAATATTCGTACGACAGCGCGCCATTGTAGGCCCCACAACGGAATAACTGTCGAATATAGAAAGCGACAGAAATTACTTTTTTATAAAAATAACAATGAAACTGTTACCGTTAAACTGTTGAAATACTCGGTGATAAAAGTATAGTAATACGCGGTGTTGCACAGTAATACACGGTATTGTACAGTAATTTTAATTATTGATTCTTACGTAAGAAGTCATTACTCAATAATTGTTACAGTAATTACTGTTCAATATTTTATGTTATTGATTCAATAATTGCTACGTTGATATTTTATATTATTGATTCAATAATTGTCACTGCACAGTACTCTTCATTATCAAATTAATAATTCATATTATTTGAATAATATTATTAGATAGAATTATTGGCAATGTCTAAGAAAGTTCTGTCTAAGAAAGAGGTTTGGTCACCTAATTGCGCACCAGTAAGAAAAAATTCTTATCGGAAAGCCCCCTCTTTCCTATGAACGACCTGGTTGTCAATATTGTTGTTCTGTAATATTATTTGTGAATAATTAATATTTGATTTATATGATAAGGAAATATTTATTCAATGTGGATATAAATAAAAAATTAGTGATGATGGTTGTTTTTATCACTATATGTATTTTGTCGGAATGGAGGTGTGAAAAAATCATCCGCATATAAATTTAGGTCATTTTTCGTTCGAAATTTGAAAAAAATTTCTTATACAAAGTTGTAGATAATTAAATTTCATATGGAATGGACATAAGGTTCGTATTTTTTTGATAAAAGGACTATTTATTATGAATTATTGAAGTTTCAAAAATAAATATTATTTTAAAACATATGGTGGGCCCCACTCTTGTCTTTTGTTTGTTGTAAAAGGCTGATTGCTTTTGGTCAAAAAGAAGATGCGGATTTTTTTTTTTCTCATTTTGTTAAAAATAGAATTCTTTAATGATTTAATACATATATATATATGTATATATTATATATAAACATGTGGATGCTTTATAAGTCATCATTGGAGTGCTGCAAGATTTTCTAAATGAATGGGCTGAGCACATTTTTCAAAGCCACGTAAATTTGTCAAAGGTGACAGGCTAAGTTTTTTCTATAAATAGGGTGCTTAGTTAAAAATAAAAATCACACCAGAATCAGAAAATTTTCTCTCTATAATATCGAGCGTATTTCTTGTGAGTATTTAGATACTTTGAGTATTGATAACAGTGCAAGTTTTTCTTATCATTATTATATCCGATATTCCAGTCAGATCGAGTATTATACTGAGATAAAGGATTATATTTTTCTCGTAAACGATGTTATTTCTTTCAATATTCATAAAGAATATTATTTTCTTTCATATTCCATATTATGAAAGTGATAATATTTCATTTCATATTCTTAAATTTAAATTTACTACAGTAAGTATTGCTTCTATAATTCCTGAAATAATCAGAAATTCTTTGAGTTTTGCTCTTCATCTAATATCATTTCACTGGAATATTGGTCTGAACTTTTTATGAAATTTTCATCTTTTCATGACGACTTACTATTCACGATAAAAAAATATTATTTTTTTATCCAAATTATCTTTGATTGGATTCAAGTTTTGAACTTTATTCTTGAATTTTGCTCTAAAATTAATTATTATGCAGTATTCTTGAACTTGGATAAACTAAGTTACGAATACCTAATTTTTGTCCTTTATCTCACTAGATTCGTTCCTTATATTATTTTTTATCATCCTCAGTCTTAAATGGTGATACAAACGAATATCTTTGGCCTGTAGTGCAAAGATGAATGACTACTTGATGAATATCTTTGGCCTGTAGTGCAAAGATGATTACCTGATGAATATCTTTGGCCCGTAGTGCAAAGATGGACATGTGTTGAGATGAACATGACCACTGGTGATACAAATGAATATCTTTGACCCGTAGTGCAAAGATGAATATTTGATTCGAGATATATATTGATTGATGTTATAGGGATAAAATATTGATAATGAAATTTTAAATCATAGAATATAGTAGACATCATTCGCTACTTAACTCTTCTAATGAATTGTTATTTCTGCTGTAGTTGTTGATCTAAAATTTGTTGTCCATAATATTTTATCTGATTTGTTGAAGACTAACGATAATTTATTTTTCATTATCTTAGTCATAATATTATTTACTGGGCTAGTTGAGCTCACCCTTTTCTTCCATTGTTCTCTTCAGAAAATAAGAATGTCGCAGAGACTAGTCGGGGATCGGGGTGATGGTCAGAGTTAGAGCAATAACAGTTCTCACTATTTTATAGAATAGTGTGATAATAATTGTAATAAGTGAAGACTGAATTTGAGTGTTTATATTTCGTGTTATATACGATTTGTATTGAAACTCACAGTTTGCGTGGTCGTATTTTGCACGATCGTATGTTATAAAAGATTATATTTGAATTCTGTACCATGTATTTGGAGACTCAGAATAGATTGAGTATTGAACATATTTTGGGGGCGTCACAATAATTGCATCAAAATAAATTTATATTAGTTGCATCCTATTAGTTTATTACCAATGCAAGTTTTTCGTTTTGTTTGGTGTGTGCAACAATTCTCATTTTTCTTTTTAAATTGAATTCCAAAAGCCTAAAAATATGAATAGTTTTCTTTAATATTTTGAATAACCGCATGAATATGAACAATTCTCATTATTACTTTAAATACATGTAGAGATAATCACTAAATACATAAATTGGTACTAAAACTTGTACCAAAAGAGGCCTAGACTAAAATTAATAGGGTGTTCGGGAGCTCTTATAAGCAATTAAACATGCTTATAATCGGTAATAAGAAACAAAAAAAATGTTTGGCAACTTTATTTTAAAACTGTTTATAATCACTTTTTTATGAAAATAATCAGAGTTGACATAGTATATTACTAATCTATAACTATTTATTTTAATAATTTTATCTATTACCTTTAGTTACTTATCAAAATATTCATTTTTAGTAATTTTCACTTGAAATAAGTGATTAACAATTTTTTTATACCAAACACTTTCTTTTTTTATAATTTAATTATTTTTTATTTACCAAACACAAATTACTTTTTTAAAATTAATTATAATTAAAAGCACTAATACGAATCAATAATCACATTCTTTAAGTAATCTCAAACATTATAAGTCGATAAGGTTTTAACTTATTGGTTAATACTGCAATATTGTGACCTTAAGTCTCATTCTTACTTCGGGTAAATTTATTTATTCATTTATATGAGACTTGTTTTTTTTAGGTTTGATTAGTTATTTTAAGAGCATCTCCAGCTTGGACTAAATTTAGTCTAGGACTCGGTATTTGCTCTAGTAGGCAGACTAAATATAGTCTAGGATATTTTTCAACAAAACAAAGAGACTATATCTAGGAACTTGGTTTGGTGGGGACTATAAATTTTTAATATATTTAAATGGGTGATATGCTTGAAGAAAAAAAAGAGGGTGAAGGGGAAGCTTGGAGAAGGAGATGAATGGGGATGTTTGAGAAGAGAAGAAGATGATACCGAAGAAGAAGATGAAGGGGCAATGACCAACGGATATATGTCAGAACTGTAAAATAAAATAAAATTGAGTAGAACGATAATAAAATGATCAGAACGGATAGAAATTGAAAATGTTAAATTGTAAAAAATCTATAAATATGTACAATAATTCAATACATTTACCATTTCTCAATCAACTACTTCAACCTTTAACAATTGTAACTATTTTGTTAATAATAGTCGTTTGAATATGGCCGTTGGAGTTTTTTTGAATTCATTGATTATTTTAATTTTTTTATATTATAGTCCACGGTAGGGCTGAGTAAGAAACCAAATTAGAACCGAAACCGCACCAAAAATTGCACAAACCGCACCAATTAAAATCGCACCAACGGTTCTGACGTATGTGACGATTTTAGGTGAGTTAAAAAACCAAATTTACGATTTTGGTTTGGTTACAAGCCAAAATCGCATGCATAAAACCGAAACCGCACCATGTTGATATAGTATAATATTTTTGACTCTTTATATTATGATTGTAATATTACTATAATATAATTTTTGTTAACAATATGTTGTAATATGATTAAGCTACTCTTAGTAACAATATGTCGTAATATGGTAGAGTAGTCTGTAAATTATTACAACATATTGTTTCTAAGAATATTACAACATATTATTACCAAGAGTAGAGTAACAAAGATTGTATTTAACTTTTGTTTACTCTACTATATTCTATTTTAATAATTTACATCATATTACTCTATTATATTTATTTTTTATTTAGACAAAATATTATAAGTAAGATTGTGTGTGTTATATCAAAGTGATATTTAATATTGTGTGATGTTAAATTGTATAAAATTTTGTTATTTCAATTAATTTTGGAATCGAAATCGCACCAAATGAAATCGCACCACACCAATCACAAGCGATTTCATGTACGATTTTGGATTTGTCAAACCGCACCTAAGCGGTTTCGTGTGCGATTTGAGTTTCAAACCGCACCATGCTCACCCCTAGTCCACGGGATAGTTCACAAGATAGTCCATCCGCTAAAAAAATTAAAGATTAAAGGACATCTGTTGATGTTATATGAACTAAATATAATCCAGCAGATATTCTATCGGCTGGAGATGTTCTAATTATAAAATTATATTGCGTTTCTCAAAAAAGTGGGACCTTAAAAAAAATAAAAATACTCTACTAGATAATATGTCGCCTGAAAATTAAACTGAAACCCTCACCGAGAAAGTACATGACCAAAGCTAAAGATAAAATTATACTTATCCTTTTGTTTATGCGAGTGGCTTAGCAGTCAGCACCAAAGGTTCTCAGTCCACCACCAGACCAACTATTTGGCATGGCCCATCAGAAAACGGGGAAAACTAAAGCCCTATCCGTCGGCACGTGTGAGCTGGCAAGTACATCGATGGCCGCGTGTAAGAAACAGCAGTGAACCAAATCACAAACAAAACGAAGAGCAGAACTCTTGGCTTTTTTGCAAACCCTAGCTGCACCATTCATTTGTCTCCATTTTCAGTAGCATACTTCTGTTTAATCAAATACAGTCAAAGTTTCAAATTACATATTTCTCTCTACAAACAATCTCTCTAGATTGACTGTTGTCTATTGAAAATTTTATCGACCGACGAACTCATTTTCACCTCATCTTTTAGGTATGCAAAGCTATATCTTTGAGCCTAAAAAATTATCGGACTTTCTTTATTTTACTTAAAGTTCTGAATTTGTTATTTTTTATTTTGATTATTTAATTTGGGATTCTCTTAATATGTGTTTTTAAGACATATATTAAGTACACAATTCAAGAGAATATTTTTTTGAATTGTGTGTATATTCTTTTAATTTTTGTATTTGTATCAAGTTTAAGAAAATAAACACATAATTCAAAAAAATATTTTTTTTGAACATTGTGCTTAACATGTGCCGTTGTTAAAAAATTCCTTTAATTTGTTACTCAACGAAAAGTCTTTATATTAATTTTGTTGGGTGCGTTGATTGGATAGAATTTCCAGTTCGGCAAGTCATTTGCCACGTAAGGTGTTTGTCAATGACTTATTTTCTAACTTAAAACTTGATTTTTAAGTTAAAATAAATAACTAATGATTTATAATTTATTTAAAAATAACTTATAAATTAATTTCACCAAATGAAAGGAATATAGTGGGGAAGGTAGAGAATGGAGGAGGGTAATAATGGCCAGTTCGGGAGAGGAGAAGGAAGAATGGAGGAGAATTTGAAACTGAGGGAATAATTTTTTTTTGAGGATATAATAGACGGTGAGATCTAAACTTTGGACGGTTTATTAGGGCGAGTGAAAATTGAAAATCAATTCTATTTTGTTAGTTAGATTTTGCTAAATTACACATATCTACGCCTTTCAACCTTAAAAGCCTGATCTTGCCTCTTCCAACTTTAACAATATACAACGGCTAAAATTGAAGCTCTCTCTGTGCGCTCGATCCGTCCATTTCTTGGCTTCTCCCTCCTTCCCTCCGCGAGTGTTACTCCTGCTAACCGTAGACCCAATATTTGATAGGTATATGTGTATTATGTTATGTTTGAATATTTGGCATGTGGTTTTTCTTCTTCTTTCTGTATTTTTTACTGTAGTTTCAGAGCCTATGAGTTTTGATTCAATTCTATTTTTTGTTAATTTATGTGGTTCAAATGTTTGATTGATTGATTAAATGAATTGTATTGTTGTGTGTTTGATGTCGAACACTTGTATGTGATTTAGTGTTACTCAGTTGCAGTTGGTATAAAATGAAAAATTGATGTGATCTAAAAGGTTATGTGAATTAACATATTTGAAAACATCATAGACTGCGTCAACAATGCTGGTAAATTTTACCTTTTATATAGGTTAATGTTTATAAGTTGTTACTCTTTGACAGAAGTGAAATGGTGTACTTATGAGTGCCATGTTTTTTTTGCGTAATGGTAAAAGCATTACACAGTTTTAAAAAAGAGGGTAGAAGCAAAGAAATTGCTCATAATTAATACTTCCTCCGTCTCAGTTTGAGTGATCTGTTTTACTTGTCACATTCCCCCCTTTGAATTGTTGGTGTGTGGTTTATAATTATTCACTGTCTGTACTAATCGTAATTTTTCTTGACCAATGAGCAATTCTTGTTCATTTTTCTTATACTGCCTTCTAGCTGGTATGGAGCTAGTTAATACTTGTGTGTCTGGTTGAAGAATATGTTAAAATATTAAATCGAAATCTTTATGGATTTGATTTCATTTAACCCCCTGGTGTATTTTATATAATCTTTTCTTGTACTTAAGTTATTATTCTTATCACAAACAAACACACTAAAACTGAGTATCTGTTGTGGTACCATTTTGGCTGAATTGCCCACCTCTCTTCTCTCTTCTCTATTTTAACTAATTGCAATGCAATTACAAATGTTTCAATTTGGTTGGCAACTTAAGTAGTCCTAATTTATTTGAAACTGCAGTTTTAGATTTTGTATAAACCTTTTTCTTTTATTCGTAGTTGAACTTCAGATTTCATTTATGGTATACTCGACAGAGCTGAACAGAACTACAAGTCTTCTGTAAAAATACTGCATTCATTAGTTGCATAGTTTTTGGTGAATGTTGTATGAAAAAAAAATAGTAATTTGATTGTAGAATGGGGTGTCATACAGAGATTCAAATCTTAAGATAAATATATGTATGATGCTTTGTAAAAGATTGTTAAAATTTTATCAGTTTTCAGGAAACCTATAATTACATGCTTCTCCTTTCATGCAGTTTCCTTAGTGCATTAAGTATGAATGTTTAAGCAAAAGAATACAACATCTTAGGATTTGATCCACTTCATTCATGCCTTTTCTACTTGATTTGATAGTTGTAATACAATGTTTATTAGTTGTAAATTGGTTCTTACTGCTAAGTACTTCTCTTCGACGAGAAATTGTCAATATCTGTTCCCTTCTATTTCTAGCAGTTGTTCCAAAGCCCAGATAAAGAGTAGTTGCATTACATAGCATACATAACCTTAACCTTTATGCATATGAATACTTGTAATAAGTGCAGTTGGGCCGTGTATAGATTTCCCTTGTTTAGCGTATCACCTTTGTTTATACAAAATCTAAAACTGCAGTTTCAAATAAGAGAAGCACAAACCTAGTGTAGTGGCCATGTCACTAGTGATTGATCCAACCAGTTTTAAACAATCATGATGCTCTTTTATGCCATTGTGTTAGCTGTCTGTCGGTAAACCTCATTTCTTTAATAAACAAAACTTGCTAATTAGACAAAATATGCATGTCTTCATGTCAACGGGCAACCATTGTTTGCATGAAATTGTTTTGGGAAAATTTTCACTTTGCATATACATTATAGATTAGATAATGTCTTTGCCACAATATGTGTTTGACTATACACCTCTACATCCTGTTATCATCTTTAAAGATTTTCGTGATGGACATTTCACTGTTCTTTTATATACTCCCTCCTTCCAACTCCATGTGACCAGACTACCTTTCTTTTGTGCTACTGATGCTGTATGTGTGTACACGGATGATCATGGTGCTTATTACTTGTTAAATATTCAAAATGCTTCTATATTCAATAAGAGATAATATTGCCTTAAGAACCTCCAACTTGGAATAAGATTGCAGTTGATATGTTTAGAGAGTTTGTTTAGTGTTTTATTTCATTACATGCCGAACACCTTCATAACTTGTTTTAACTTAATTTTTGACTTATAAGTTAAATTACGCTTTTACTTATGAGTCACAATTCACAACTTAAAATAACTTTTAAGTCAACTTGTATTTTAATTTTAAGTCGTAGCGAACGGGCTCTTAGATACCTTACTTTTTACCTCGTCTTAGTTTGCTTTTTCGTTAATACTGTCACATAGCTCAATACTCATTCCTCATGTTATAAATTGGAGAACTTACATGTGCATCAGTATATTGCGTGCGAATTTGGTTTATGAATTGCATTATTATGTTTTCTCTAGTGATGGTTTGGTATGCAATCTAATTTAAAGAACTTTAAATTTTGAAAAGAAAATAGTTACTATAATTGTAATAATCCAAACTATTATGTTGTGTTTGGTTGGTGTGAATAGAATGGAATGAGCCTGGAATGGAATGAGCCTGGAATGGAATGACTATTCTTTCCTGAATGGCTTAAAACATGTTTGGTTAGTCAGTTGGAATGAGTATTCCGTTCCTTTAGTTATTCCATTCTCATCTGAATGTTATTTCTCATTCCTTTCTAATTCTAAATAGGTTGATTTATTTTATTCTTTTCCAGCTTTGTTTATTTTTCAACCGACTTTATCCTCGATCTATCGATCCCATCGCCTTAAATAGCTTCGCTCGCCTCTCATGTCCTCCATCACAGGTACATGTCCCTCTTCTCTCTCCTTTCTCTGTTCTCTCCCCTATTTCCTCCATCTATCCTTTGAAATTGATTTTTATTTTCTAGGGTAATTATTCTTCTTCTGCTCTTTTGCCGTTCTCTTTCAATTCGGTAAGACATAAGTTTATTTATTTATAATTTCTTCACTTTGTTTATTCATTTGTGCTTAATCAAATCTGATTTTGGTTATATGTGGTATTTTGGTGCTCAATCAATTTTGATTTTGGATATATGTGCACCACATGTTTGATGTATTGACGCTATGAATATTAGATTAAGGAACACAAAAACCTCACAATCACTTTTTAGTTTTTAATAATAAATGAATATGTAGTATATTAGGCATCTATATTACCTGCAACCCAAAATAAGGCAACCCAGAATAAGACAACCCATAATATGCAAGTGAGTATCTGTTCCTCCATTGTTAGATTAATGGTATACTTTGAACTACAAATGTTAAATACTAAATAGAAACTAACAACCACGATTGAGAGTTGTGGAAGTGAAAATTAAGAACAGTGTTGCAATTTTGGAAAGATAAAAATTGTAATATGAAAGTTGCTACAAAATTAATACTATTTATTGATCACAAATAATACTGCAGAGTGCAGAGCCTAAACATTACCGCCTATTTATTGTTATAAATGCAACGACAACATGAAGCTTTATCAACTAATAATCTAGCCAACATATGCAAGTTTTATATAAAATACAGTAAAGCAGCTCCAAACTCGGTCTTAACTGAGGCGTGTCGGGTCAAGTAGCAAGTCCACAACATTCAATCAAAAAAGTGGCAAGATCTTATAAATTGAAGATTAAGAGTACTTCTTGTACCAATTAAGTAATTTACTACAAGAGCTTATTTCATATTAATTGATCTTGTAATCTGTGTATATCGTTCAATACATGTAATGCGAGTTATGTAATAATTGATAAAATTGCAACAAGAATTCAGGGAAGGAAATCAAACAAAAGGCAACGGAGATGGTTTTTTCAAAACCATTAGTCTGATTTCAAGGAAATAGTGTTGTTTTTGGAAGAACAGTGAGGTCTGGTTTTTAACTTGGTGCTGACTATAAAAGAGCTTTTAACTCGGTTAAGTTTTACTTAGATGATGGTAACAAAGGGCTGGAACTAGAATTTGCATAACAAAGGTCTGGATGATGATGGAAATACTGATCAGTGAGAGAAAAGAAGATGATGAGATTGGGAAAGGTAAGTTACTGTCTTACTATCTACTTCTTTTTTTCTTTTTTCTTTGTCACCTCCAAAATTTTGTTTATATCGATTTTTAGATTCAAAAGACGAAGCGATCAGTGAGTATAAAAGGGATGATGATGTGGTTGGAGTTGAGGCCGGGAAAGGTAATTACCTATATCACTTGCTAAGTACCTTTTGCCTTTTATTTTTCTTACCTCTAGAATTTATTTGTATCAATTTCCAGATTCATCCCTGGAAAAGCAGAAAATCCCCAAAAGGAGTACTAGTGTAGGTTTTTTTGTGTGTTTGTTGTGTTACATTGTTGAATTCATGTCACCGCAGGTCACAAGAAGCATTGATATTGAGCATGGTCAATTGAGTCCACAAGAGTAGGAAACTATTGAAGCAATTGTTGTCAAGCAAGGTAATTAGGTGCAACAACTTATTTTCTCCAAAAATCAGCCAGAAAACTTTTGAAGCAATTGTTGAACCTTATTTTATATATATCTGTATTACTTTTTCAACGAGCTTCCCCTCTCTATTATATTAGTTGGAGTGGGAGATGGACCCTGGGATATGATGAGGGAATTTGATGATAACATCCCTGTTCTCGGGCCTTTGATAATTTTCAGGTATGTTATAGTGGCCTTTATATCTACGTGGCCTTAATTTGCCTTCCTTTTATATGTTAGTGCATATTATTTTTTGGAATGCTTTAGTTGGATGAATTTCTCTTTTTCTTGTAGTTTGTCAATTTTACAGAAATTATGTCAAAGAGGCTTTCCACATCTCGGTAAGAGACTGAATTTGCTCTATTAGGTTTGATGGAAATTCCATCCCAGTATAAAGCAACCATAGAGCTCAATATATTGGGGTAATTGATTGTTACATTTTACATTGTTTTTATGTTTTACTTTTCCCCTTTGGTGGAAATAGTTCTTCCTTTGATAACATGGTAAGCTATTTTAACCTTTAATTGGTACTAAAATATATTGCTTGCTGACAATGAAGTTGTGTTGCATGTTTGTACTCACATTTTTCTGTATAGCTTTTTTTGTTTGGGGGCCTAGATGCATATGAGCTTTAGTGTAGTTAGTACTTGTACTTTACATGTATTTGCACAGGTTTGTCCTGTTTGCCTAAGCAACTCAAAGGACATGGCTTTTGGTTGTGGACATCAGGTAAATTTCTTATCTATTTCTAGACTTCCATCATCATAAAGCTTATATACTATCAATTATGTTGCATTTCTACAATACTATACTCTTAAATACTCCTAAAAGATCGAATGTTCTAGAATAGTTCTAGTATAGCTCTATAATGTTAAGGATACCGTTAAATTCTAGGAGCTTCTCATGTAACCCTATAAATAGCAAGCGGATTCTCATTTGGGAGACATCCATCAAAGCATTCTCTAAGTTCTCAGGTAAATTTTACTTATCAATACAAAGTCCATCTACTTTTAAGTGTTCTCTTGTCCATCTAATTTCGCTGTTGAGCAAGCTTTGAAGTAACGTGCTACCCGCTAGGTTCAATCCAAGTTTATCAAGTCATCGACTAGTAGGCGACTAGGCGTTAGGTCGGTAAAAAATTCCAAGGGGGCATGGCGACTTGGTGGGAGAGCAGATAGGCGAGCGCTCAGTAGCCGACTTGGAGTACTTGGACGACTGGCGAGCGACTTGGACGACTATATTGATAAGCGGTCGACTTTTCGGAGCAGGTTTGGTACTACCCAAAGCTTAACTGGGTAAAAAAGAAAAAGAGACTAAAGTTTGACTGAACTTAATCGATCGCTCACAACCTCGGAACTTAAGTTCATCAGAGAGGAAGGAACGAAAAGAGGCAACAACAAAGACCCAATCGATCAATCGGTCACGTCGAGCAAACACAGAGATTGGGTGAGTACATCAACCGACTCCGGCGACTCACTTAGGCTCCACGAAAATTATCTGTTTGCTACTTAGCTAATGAGCTTTAAATTAAACCAAGAGAGAGACTTCGCTAATGCGAAATCTTGAGAGAAAGAGTTGCGACTGCCGGACTTGCTTCGTTCATCTCTTCCGATAGTGCGACGTGGTAATTTAAGAGAAATATGAATGGGTTTATTTGTTGAGTATTTTTGTTACCCGCTAACAAGACCCAACAGTTAAAACATGTGGCCCATGTTACTCCACTCGTGCAAATGAGACGCATGATACTCTCAATATAAAGTAAATTACATCACATAGTTTGCACTAATATTATATTATACACATAATCAATAAATATTAATATTACATATGTAGCACAATAGATTAGTATTATAATTTTTATTTATTTATTATACTTTATTATATTAGTATGATATCATATTTATTTTGTAATTTTATTATATTATATTATATTTATTTTTAATGAAAATTAATTATTATTTAATATAACCAATAGTTATTTTAACTTTTAATTTTAATATTTTCATAAGTAATTTATAGTACTCGATAAATATTGTACTCCTTCAATTTCAAATTTTAAGATCATTCAAATAATTTTTTTTAATAACTCATTAAAATAGTAAAATAGTGTCGTTCAGATGTGTTACACTTTTTAGTTATCAAACAGATTTTTAGATTCAGATATTATTTCATTCGGATGACCTAATTTATTAAGATGTATTAACCATTCAGATTTTCATTATTCAATTTTATCAAACACCACTTAAGTTTAGACTAAGGAGTAAGTGGGGGACTAGGGGACTAAGGGACTTGGTTTTTGTAGGGGGGCTAAAGACTTGGGACTTGGTTTTTGTAGGGGGAAAGGGCTAAGGACTAAGGACTTGGGTGTTGTTTGTGTGTTTCAGGTGGTGCAATCTATTAGCATCTTGTTTACATGGTGCACTAATTTTGCACCAACATTTGTTGCATATTGCTCGTAATCTCTAACTGATCATCAAGGTTACTACCACCATCCTTTTTCTCCTTACCAGACAACTTAAACAAAAATAGAGGTCTTGGAGGCAAAGTCAAATGACTCGCAACATTTCTATTTCGAATCAACTGACACTTAAATCATTTAACTCTATGTACTTAAAACACAGAATCAACAGTAGTCCATAGTTCATGTAATTATTGGTGTAACAGTACTCAAAGTAAGTTAATAAGAAATAAGGCAATCTAATAAGCATGTAATCAAGTAACACACATTTGATAAACTGTAAATCAAATTGTGTACGCAATCTGTGAATCCAACATGACATGGAGTTCTTAGCAATTTTTTCCAAAATCTGGGATCTAGCAGTTAAAAATTCTTAAAATAGACCCAAGCATCCAAACAGAAGAAAATCAAGCACTTAAACCGAGAAAAGGCCAACCTTAGGCTTTAAACCACAAGTTTTTTGATTTAAACTTTTTGAAAAGTAAAAATGGCTTTTATAAATACTTCAAGTAAACCTAGAAAAAGAATAAATTAGACAGAGACTTCATATTTTTGAAAAATCAACCGGTAACTATGATAATCTGGTGGATAAAAATAGTTTAATCGGAGTAGATTTTGAGAAAAACACTTAGAAATGTTGATTTTGGTACATGGTTAGCTTGGGTTTTGAGAGCAGGCGAAGATGAGATAGAAATGTGCTTCTGATATGAGGGAGAATAAATGAATTATATTTTGTTTATTTTCGTTTTATATTTCTCCTCTTGTTGGTTGATCAAACGGGCAGGAAGGTTTGAGAAATTGATCAGATGGTTGAGGAGGGAAATCAGTGAAATCCAAGTGTGGCACTTTGATTGCTTTTCCGTAGGATCAAAGATTTTGACCGTAGGATTATTTTGTGTTTATGGACTTCAATGGCCAGATGATGCCAGATTTTGATATATACTATTTTTATACGGTATTTGTATTTATATTTACAGAAATTATATATATATAGTTTATATATAGTTTATATACAGTATATATACACATTATATAAATAACAATTACTAATATTATATTAACCTAATTATAATATAATATAGAGGTCATTGAAGTCTAAGTTGTTTAAGTTGTCTGGTAAGGAGAAAAAGGATGGTGGTAGTAACCTTGATGATCAGTTAGAGATTATTAGCAATATGCAATAAATGTTGGTGGAAAATCAGGTTGTTTTGCTTGAACATGGGATTTCCTCTGTCTAGTATACCATTAATCTAATTAGGTTAAATATAATATTAGTAATTGTTATTTATATAATGTGTATATATATTGTATATAAATTATATATATATAATTTCTGTAAATATAAATACAAATACCGTATAAAAATAGTATATATCAAAATCTGGCATCATCTGGGCTATTGAAGTCAATAAACACAAAATAATTCTACGGTCAAAATCCTTGATCCTACGGAGAAGTAATCAAAGTGGCATACTTGGATTCCACTAATTTCTCTCCCCAACCATCGGATCGATTTCTCAAACCTTCCTGCCCGTTCGATCAACCAACAAGAGGAGAAATATAAAATGAAAATAAACAAAATATCATTCATTTATTCTCTCTCATCTCATATCAGAAGAACCTTTTTATCTCATATTCGTCTGCTCTCAAAACCCAAGCTAACTATGTACCAAAACCAACATTTCTAAGTGTTTTTCTCAAAATTTACTCCGATTAAACTATATTTATCCACCAGATTATCATAGTTACCGGTTGATTTTTCAAAAATCTGAAGTCTAAAAGTCTGTCTAATCTATTCCTTTTCTGGGTTTATATGAAGTATTTATACAAGCCATTTTTACTTTTCAAAAAGTTTAAATCAAAAAACTTGTGGTTTAAAGCCCAATGTTGGCCTTTTCTGGGTTTAAATGCTTGATTTTCTCTGTTTGAATTCTTGGGATTTCCTCTGTTTTAAGAGTTTTTAAGTGCTAGATCCCAATTTTTGGGAAAAATTGCTAGGAAGAACTTCATGCCATGTTGGACTCACAGATTGTGTACACAATATGATTTACAGTTTATCAAATGTGTTACTTGATTACATGCTTATTAGATTGTCTTATTTCCTATTAACTTACTTTGAGTACTGTTACACTAATAATTGCATGGACTATTGACTACTGCTGATTCTGTGTTTTAAGTACTTAAACATAGAGTTAAATGATTTAAGTGTCAGTTGGTTCGAAATAGAAATGTTGCGAGTCATTTGACTTTGTCTCCAAGACTTCTATTTTTGTTTAAGTTGTTTGGTAAGGAGAAAAAGGATGGTGGTAGTAACCTTGATGATCAGTTAGAGATTATGAGCAATATGCAACAAATGTTGGTGGAAAACCAGGTTGTTTTGCTTGAACATGTGATTTCCTCTGTCTAGTAGACTGATAATTTCTGCGTTTAAGGGCTTGATTTACTCTGTTTGGATGATTGGGATTTCCTCTGTTTAGTAGACTGAATATATATATGAATATATATATATATGTTTTTTCTATTTTTTTTTCTTTTTCTCTCTCCCCCCATATTTAACCGGCCATTCCCTCTTATTAGAAAATGAGAAGGGAGATGAAGCAACACCGATCAATCCAGCCAGTACTGTGGTTGGACCTGAGGTTGTGGAGTTGGTTTCGGATTCGTCCGTGAAAAAAAAACAAATTCCAGAAAAGGAGGACAAATTTCTGTAAGTGCCGTTTTAGGCCCGTCCAGTGCCATTTTTCCCGATGCACTCCCGCTCCGCCTCCACCACAGCCTGCTCCGTCGAACTGCAAAATCATTTCGGATCTCATTACTTTCCATTCATTCCACCAAAAAACATTTATGCAGATTTTGGTTGTTTAGCCAACCAGCCTATGCATATTCATATTGCTTTTATTATAGGCTAATAGCTGTCTGTCTGTTGAATATATACAATTTATTTTTGTGGACAAGTCTGCTGAAAATATACAAATTATTATCCCAAAAGAATTTGTAATCCATTTCTGCAGGACTTTTAAGGGAACTGAAACACAAACAACAATATATAATACCACCAGTAAGATAGCAATAATACTAGTGTAACAATAGTGAAGCTGACAAGACTTTAACTTGGTTAGGGTCAAAAAAGAACTCATAAAATAACTTTTATTTAGTTAATATCTTGATTTTATTCTTATATACTTTAAATAACTCATAAAACTCGGTATAAAAGATCATATGATGTATAAGAGATGCTTGTGCTTATGGTTTCTTCCATGGATATGTACTGTCAGTCTCCTTAATTTTGTGTGGTGCTCTGCGTTCAGGTCAATTTGTTTATCAATATATTTCCTCTTACTTTCATACTACTACTGGGCACTGGGATAGTGTATTTGCAAATAGGAAGAGACATATTCCGTACAATAGTGGTTTGTCCATAGACAACGTTTTTTAAATTTTTGTATCAATACTATTTCGCGCACTGCCAATGTTACCCTTCTTTTTCTCTCTTCCATGTTTATGGTACACTTTTTCGTCTGGGACGGGTTCTCAGGTGCACAACAAAATTTGCTAGGTATAAATTTTCATATTCTTGTATGATAATTAAAATTGGATATTGAAATTAGATTATATGAAAAAAATGATCTAAACCGTAGCTTATCAGTCTTAATACCTACTTTGTTTCAAAAAGAATAAAATAATCTCTACCCATAGCACCCGCACATTCTGCTCCAACCTTAATTTCTAGCTCCTATAAATAAAGTTGCAGCTCTAACATGCTAGGTGTAGACTGTATCAGTAATTAGATAGACATGACTTCCATACTCGCCCGAGCTATGTTGTTTCACAAAGTAAGGTTGTTTCCATACTTCTACCTCAGTGAGAGCTATCTCCATTCTTGTTGTTCCTAAAAAAGCTCTTTCCCTTGTTGTTGTTCCTGTTGATGATGATGGTGAGAAAGTTGTCTCCCCTCCTGTTGTTCCGGTTGATGACGATGGTGAGAAAGCTCTCCCCCCTTCCAGTTGTTCCGGTTGATGACGGTGAGAAAACTAAATCCTATTTATTTATTTTTTTTTTTTTATTTTTTTTTCTCACCTAAATACTAAATATTATTTGTTTAATTTTTAGCACCACCAGCTGGGAAGCTGGGACCGTGGGAAAAGGATGAAATGCCAATATAGGCCCATCCGGTGTAGGTTTTTGGGATGCCAATATTCTCCACCTCCGTCTCTCGGTCAAATTTATATCAGGTTATGTGATCTCGAGTTTGACCGAGGAAGGTTCAGATGGAGAAAGGGTCGAGGAAGGTTCAGATGGAGAAAGGGTCGACGACTTTGAAGAAATTTCTTATGGTCACTGATTCCACAAAGTTGGAAGAGATTGTAAAAAATTTAGAGGAGATCAACGGAAAGCTTAGTGTCAATAATATTCAAAATGGTGACAAAGGAGCTGATGACGAAGGTAATGGCGGAGGACGGTCAAATACGTCATGAAATTCTTGAAGAATCTCTTCTAATGATATTGGTACTGAAGATCTTTTTATGTCCCGACTTTTTCTAAATAGTTATTTTCTTTTTTTAACTAGTTGTTTTCTTAACGGGAATGTGCATGTGATTAGATTTTTTTGTTATGTGGAAGAATGAGCACAAGCAAAGGAATAACTAGTATTCACCCCAATCTCAATGCTTCTCTGTCCCTCTATCATTTCCATGAAAGTGTAGTTCATGATTAATTTGTAATATGAATCATATCCTTTAATCAACAGTTTGTTGATAAACTTTCTATAATCAAGGAGGGTTAGTTTGATAAATATAAGCTTTCATTTCATTTGTTTTTAATTTCACTAGTTCAAACGCAATATTATTTTTGCTTTTCTGTTTTTTATCAATTAATGTTTATATTTATTTTAGAGGTTCAAAAACGAGCGACTTTTTTTTTTAGAACTAGAAGCAGTTGTAAAAGACGCCTAGCCTAGATAATGAATGAAAAATCAGCTGAAAGTATTTAAAGTCCAGATTATTAAGAGTACAAGTTGGTAACTAGCAATTAGGTTCAAAGTATGATTTTTGCCATTTTCAAAGTTTTAAAAAAGTGAATTCAGGAAAATAAATTTTCATTTCAACTAAAACACATAAGATTTTTGATATAATGGTGTCCATTTAACCAAAATATGATAACTCGGTTCCAAAAGATTAGTCAAAAATAATGTTTACACACAAATTAAGGTCGTCAAATAATTAGGAGAGTATAAATTTTCTTATCAATCTATTCTTGAGTTTTAGGTTAGGAGAGAATTAGTAAATGTAAACCTAATATTAATTTGTGATGTGAGTGATTCAAAAGTAATTAATTTAGTAATTTATGAAAAAGTTTGTCTAGTTAACTTCTTTACTTTATTGATATTTTTGAGCAAAACCTTTTATTACTCAACTCATTTTTTGAAAATGGAGGAAGTATTCAACTTGCAAACCCATATTCAAGTTGTCCTTAGTTTAATTGAACACAAAAGTATTTGGATTTACAACCCTAGCTAGCTCCTCGGTTGCTTTAGATCCATCTCTTCAGTCTCCAACTATGGAGTTGTGAATTGTGATGTTATTTAAAAGATGGGACAAGGTAGAGTAACAGAAAAACTAAAGAAGTTGCATGTATATATATATATATATATATATATATATATATATATATATACACACGTCATTATTGTACTTAAATCGGCGATATGATTGACAAGACCGATCATATTCTGGTAGCACAAGATCTATAGTTTTGTGTGCAATTTTAAATAAGGGTTCTCTTAACATGTGTCCTAAGGGTACATGCTAAGCACACAATTCAAAATTCTCTTGAAGTGTATGCATATTTCCTTGATTTCTATATTTGCACCAAATTCAAGAGAATATACACACAATTCAAGAGAATATTCTCTTAAACTGTGTGTTTAGCATGTGTCCTAAATACACATGTTAAAAAATTCCTTTAAATAATACACGACGTCTAGCAGAAGTTGGTGGCTGTGGATTGAGAAATGGCGTGTAGTTTTCTCTCTCAATGTCATGTCATATAGTACTAGTATGTATACTCCTACCAACTCTTTAGTTCTTCAGAATTGAAGATCATGTATATTTTAAATTATATATACTATTAATTTTATATAAGAAGTTAATTATAATGGTGCAATATTAAAAATAATAATATTAATAATAAACATCATAATAATTCCATGAATAAATAACAATTTTTTTTAAAAAAATTAGTCTATAAAAGTTTTCGTATTTTACTTTTATAAATTTAAATTTAACACTAGTTAGACGCAAAATATGTAACATGTGTGTCCCAAAACCCTAATGATATTAAAGTGGATCCACTCCTGTTAATTCCACCGCAAGATCCGTGGTAATTTCATGGTTGAACTAACATGAAGTTCTAACACCAATGCTGCTTTCGCATGCCCATGAAAAAAATAAATACTCCCTCCTAGACAAATTTTGAAAATCTTAAATAAAACTTCAAAAATTAATGTAATTCGTTAACCTAATTTATGCATGCAAATTCCTTACAAGGTAAATAAAAATTTGTATAAAATACAAAATTGTTATTTCAAAAGTAAAATACTAATAATTTACACCACACTTTAGAATTTAAATTTTCAAAAATTGACTGGAATCGAATAAGGTAAGTAGTTTTATAAAACAAATAGATAAACGAACATCCTGCTGAACTAGCTTAAACAACAAAACAACATTAAATGAAAGCAAACACAAATTTATAACAAAACAATGAATTCTTCTTTCACATATGATGATCGACAGCCATAATGAATTCTTCTAATTTTTTCGTATGGAAATAATAAAACAAACAAAAATTTATCAAATAACATAAAATGAAAGAAAAACGAGTTGATAAACCCTAAATTCTAGTTTAAAACCCTAAATCATGGTTAAAAAATCCTAAATCTTAGTTAATAAACACTAAACATGTATGGGCATAGGTAAAACCAAGCCCATACATGTGGCATTCTCATTAGGGTCCGCTACTATTATTAAGGGATGATATGTGTTTTTTTACCATCTGTTACTAGTCGATTTTCAATTACTAATCCTGACAGTTCCTTCCTTGTTTTCAATGGTATAAATTAATATATATTTTTAAATTCAAATTTTTTATGAGTTCATATAACTTTAAACAATACAATTATGAAATTTATAAATTATTTTAAAAGAACAATTTAATACAAGATTTATTGTGTACAAAGTTTAAAGAATCAATTCAAGTTTGACCTTGCAAACATTTTATATGTATTGGAAAAAATATTTTAAGGCATGCCTTAGATTAGTACTCATTCCGTTCCTCTTTACTTGTCGTTTGTACATACCAATGAAGAATTAAATACTTTGTTTTCCATATTATCTTTTATAATTAAACAAACTTATTTCTCACTCATCTTTTCAATGAATATTAGAAGGTTGATATTGAAATTTTATACACAATTTAGTCAATTATATAAAACATTAATTTAAACGTGAAATAGAAATGAACGTAGGGAGTAAAATCTAAAGGTTGAAGCACTTAGAGGTCGGGATTAGGTGCTAATTAGGTTTTGGGGTGATGTTTGTGTGGGGATAGAGCTTAGTTAGAGCATGCGCTTACATATTTTGGCGTATTGTGTGCCAATTTTTAAAGATAATTTTGTCTTTTTTGGCCAATTGTATATGTAAAACATGTATTTTGTTACAATATTGTTAATATAACAAGTAATAGCATTATATATATATGCCCCTTATTGACCCCTAATACGTCTTTCTTCTAATCACAAATTTGTTAATAAATATTTAAATTTCTTATGTTATAAAAATACTGTAAATTAGATTATAATTTATTTTAAAAATATTAGAGAAAGATGCATAGATCAATTTGACTCCGTATATTAAAAAAATATATAAAATTTCAATGGGATCAACTTATTAATTATACTCAAATTTCTTATAAATTTATCATATATTATAAAATAATTTTTTTCCAGTGGGTCAATGTTGCTTCGCCCCTGCTTATGGATTATGCCTACTACGAATGTATTGCACTTCAGTGTTGCTCTATTTGTCGAGGCAACTTTTGGCGCAAGATCTTTACGTGTACAATAATGTTGTGTTTGGTCTTAATTATATGCAGCTGAGGAGAAGATGATAATGGCTGCTGCAGCCTCAACAGTTTTTAATAGTTTGGAAGACTTTGCGTTCCATGTTCTACGTCAGACTCCTAGTTGGTGTGGGCATGATCTCTATGATAAATTTGCAAGGGTATATTTCTCTCAGTTTCCAATCTTAAGAATTCTATATGCATGATTTGAATGTCATCCACTCATCCTGCATTAGCTAACCTTTAGGAGCTTCAATGGCTAGATTTTTAAGTTCTTAAAAATTTATATCGCTCAATATTGATATATTTGTGCGATAGGCTAACTGTTGGTGTCGTGAACAAAGAGAGTTGGTTTTATGAATAAAGAGACTTTGTTTTGTGACTAGTTTAAATCTGCAGCCAAATCCCCAGCCTATTTGTGAGGTGTGGTGAGAGATGGGTGCTGATTAGGTTTTGGGGTGATGTTTGTGTGGGGATAGAGCTTAGTTAGAGCATGCGCTTACATATTTTGGTGGTGGATTAGGATGCAAAAGATAGTTGTTATGGTTTGGTGGAGGATGGTCAAATGCCCAGGCAACTAATTTTTAGGGGGATTTTCCATGATTGAGAACTAGAGGTGGTGCGGCTGTTATAGAATTGGGAGAGCTTGGGCATCTTAGTGCTCATGCAAATTCTTTGAGTTTGGGACTTTGTCTTACTAGCTGCTTTTAAGTGAGATCCTACTATCAGTATTTGTCTGGTAGGGCTATGATTGCGTTTACGTGGAGTATGTGGAGAGTGGGTACTCTTTGAAATGTGCTTCTTTTACATGGACAGCAATGCTTGGGCAAATTTTTACTCAAGAATTGTTGGGGATGAGAGGCAAGTTTTTGTTGAATCATTGCTACATGTGTTAGCGTGAAAAGGAGTAAGTGACCCTTATTGCTTCATTATGCTTTTACTAGTTGGTTATGGGCGACAATATTCTCTTATGGGGATATCATGGGTCGTTGGTCCAATTTTTGTGTGTTAAGAGAAGTGTGAGACTTCAAAAACATAACAGAACTAGGTGGGACATGATTCCTCATTGTCTTTCGTGGGTTTTTTATGGAGGAAATGAAATGTGAGATATTTTGAGGAGAGGGAATGAACACCTGTTTTTTCGTGAATTCTTTTTTCTGGAAAAATGAGATTTATGATCTGCTGGTTACTGCTTTTATTTATTTGTCGTATACAGGCCTTGGTAAGGTATGGTTTTTTTTTACTCTTTTGATTGGTTGTACATGGGGGGCATCCCATTGGGCGGAATATTTGAACGGTAAAGAGTTCAGGCTTTTTATTATGCTTTCATATTGTATAGAACTTCCATTTTGTGGAATAATGCATTTGCTATACAGACAACTTACGGACTTAAAGATAATGCAAACATTTAGGATCACCATTTTTTTGTTAATGTGACTGATTGGGGATCAACCGTCATGACATCGTCATATAGCAGGGGCAGAGTTCACTTTTTACTTCTTTTTTTGTCGTAATTTCTTGAATTAAATATTTTTTTAAGTTTTTTTTTTGTCCCACGTCGATTAAAAAGTGTTTTGATGTTATATTTAATTGATTTGCACCAATCAAATCTCAATATCATCGTTTTGATTTTATTTATTATACATAGTAAGTAGTAATATTCCCATAATCTGGCTGCTAAACACGTAATATAGCCTTATAAACTAATTAAGTTGCACGAATTTATGTCAAATATGGTTGTGATAATTGTTATATCCTTTTATTGCCTATTGCAGACTTATCAGTGTGAACGTCAGGACAGTGGTAGCAGGGCTGAGCATGTTTTAGTTTTAGATAAAAAGTTTTAGGGTACCCATTGTGAACTCTACAGGAATTTTTTTGGTGTCTGATTGTAATGCTGCTTTTGATGGTACTTATTTTTTTCCCCTTCTTTCTTGGACTATTTTCAGCACATTCCAAATTTTCAGCACATTTAGAAATAGTGAAGGTGTTTGTTTTAACCAAAACCGTGCATTGTTGGAACATTGATTTCATTTTTATTAGAAGAGATGAGACAAAAGATGATCAAAGATTCCAAGTATTAGGATTTTGGGAACCCCAAGGTTAGCTCAAATGGTAGTGGGCCTAGTGATAAGTGATTGGCAAGGCATCGGTCATGAGTTCAAAAAGACATTGATCTCTTTGGAACCACTCACACAATTCTTGTTCATGGTTTTTTGGGTATTGTGTGCACCCGATAGTTTATCTAGTGTGCACCCTAAGGTTAGTGGCCGCAGGTTCCATTGAGGTTGAAGAAGAAGGATACGTAGCTGCTGCTGCTTGTATAAATTGATTACCAGCCAAGCAAATTCATTTACTAAAGTCGATACAATAGAGATATAAAAACATTCCTATTTCCAAAATGATACTCCATTTCTTACAGAGTCTATGTTCATTTGTTAGTTATAGTACAAATCTTTCTCAAGTCGATTTATAAAATTTTAAGATTTAAATTTTGTAACTAAATTTATCAGTTTATTTTACTAAATACATTCATAATTAATGTAATTTATTTATAAAGTACTAATAATTACAAAATTTGTTATTTTTAAACTTACACATTACTCTTTTTATAAAGGGTGCAATGCATACATCCCGCTTTATACTACTTGTTCTAATTGACTTTTTATAATCAAATTGACCAATTTAAATTAAAACTTGTTTTAGAAATTTAATAAGTTGAATTCGATAATATTTTCGACGTACTTGATAATAATTTCGCGTCTACATCTGATAAATTGAAAAATAAATTTTGATTTTAGATATGGTCATTTGACCATAAAAGCTCAATTAAGAAACATAAAACTAGTCAGGAAAAAGTATTTACATTCCAGGGTAAGATTAAAGTAGAATAAATTTGATTTTTACACAATTACACCAACTATTAAATGAAACTGATAACTCATTTATCAGTAATCATTAGAACGAAATTCAGATTAACAGTAGTAATTACTTCTCATATATAGTGTCTAATTGGCCATTTATTAATATATATACCAAAATGATATTAATCAAATTAGACCAGTAATGCCTATTAGGATTCCTTGGTTGCAACGGAAATGCAAGGAGCAGTCGCTGCAATGAGATCGCCAACAAGAAAAGCAACTCCTTCAAACTCCTTCCTTACAAGTAAATTAGCCAGAATTCTAAATCTTCGATATATCTGGTTTTGATATTTCTACATTAAAAGTGTCGCTATAGATTTGTAAAACTGAAACAAGTTGTGGCATCATAAAGTTGAAACAAGTTGTGGTATCACAAAATTGCGATATAAATGAGGCCCAGAATAAAGTTATTTATGGCATAGTAGACCAGCTTCAAAGCAAAAGTTCATTGTCCACTTTCCATATTTAGTCTCCATATAACCATCTAAAGTAGAAGGAAAAGACTCGTGTTTAAAAAATTCTTTATTTTTTTTCTCGTTTTTATAAGGTCAAACCAGAGATCATAAGAACAATGCCTGCTTCCATTGACTGTCTTTCTTAATATAACAAGCCTGAATTTCGAATTTCCATAATGTAGAAAAAGGAGAAGAACCAATATAAACCCTTATTTTCATTAAGTAAAAGGTAGAAAGCATATGTTTGTGTTTCACATATATAGAAAAGTAGCAAATTGTTCTATGCTGCTCTTCTGTAAGCAATTAGAATGTCTTTTCAAAGCTCTGGAAAATTCCTGAGAACATTGATGAGATCGAAAAGCATAAAAAATGAGGGTGAGGGAAGTATGGTTTCCCCATGCTCCCTAGTGTAGAAAATTTGACACCATATTAGAATGGGAAGAAAATTCATGTCAAGTTCAGAAGAAAGTCGCTAACCATTTCTTATATGTGAAAGTACTTTATAATGTCACTGAGATCTGTTCATGAAACTCATATCGGATAAATTTAATAGTCTAGATCTGATGGGATATTTCACATGAAACTCATATCTTATTTGTGAAAGTACTTTATGACGGGCAACCTTGTTATCTCCGAGAGCCGAACAGGTTCAACCCAAAGATATTTCTCTTCTCTCATAAGAGTCGAAGGGATCCAACCTTATAACTACCCGGTAGATGAATCAGTTGTTGAAGAAAAAAGGCTATCTTTATTGATAACTGCTATCATAATTACAGACTCCTATACTTTGACACTGATCCTACTGAAAATATTTACGGAGCCTTTCAGCATGTCAAATATTCTTTATCTCAGACTCATCTAACGCTCGCAATCGATAAGTCCCTGGTTTTGGTACATCGACAACCTCATACGGGCCTTCCCAATTTGGCATTAGCTTTCCCATATTTTGAGGCGTAGAAGTTTTTACCTCCCGAAGGACGAAATCTCCAACTTCAAATGTAAGACCCCAAATTTTATAAATAAGATTTAATTTTCTTTATATATTATTTTGAAATAGTAAGGTATTGATTTGATAAATGTGATAAGTTATGGGTGAAATGTGCAAAGTTTACAAAATAAGCAAGTGGTTATAAAATATTTGTTGTGTCGGGGAATATTCGTTTAGTTGAGGAATATTCTTTTTGTCGGATAATATTCGTACGACGGCGCAGTCATTGGTGGACCCCACAACGGAATGAATGTCGGATATAGAAAGCGACAGAAATAACTTTTTTATATTATAATGGCAAAACTGTTACCGTTAGTACTGTTGAAATACCCGGTGGTTAAAATACAGTAATACGCGGTGTTGCACAGTAGCACACGGTATTGCACAGTATTTCGAATTATTGATTCTTACGTAGGAAGGAATTTACTCAATTATTGTTACAGTAATTACTGTTCAATATTTTATATTATTGATTCAATAATTGCATAATATTTTATTGATTCAATAATTGTCATTGCACATTATTTCAAATTATCAAATCAATAATTCATATTATTTGAATAATATTAATAGATAGCATTATTGGCAATGTCTAAGGAAGTTCTGTCTAGGAAAGGGGTTGATTAATTGCGCGCCAGTAAGGAAAAAAATCCTTATCGGAAGGCCCCTTCTTTCTTGGGAACGACCTGGTTGTCAATATTGTAGTTCTGTAATATTATTTGTGAATAATTAATTTTTGATATATATGATAAGGAAATATTTATTCAATGTGGATTTAGACGGAGGAATTTTTTTAACATGTGACATTTGTTGAAAGTTGGTATTTTATTTTGTCCGATAAAATAATTCATTCAAATATATTATTATAATATTACATTATAGTAGTATGATGTGATTATATAATAGTATGATTTTTATAATTTGAATGGTAACATTATTATAGTAAATTCATGGTATAAAAGCTAAACGAGGTGGAAGAGTGCAAATTGAATTTGAACTCTTATGATACAAGCAATGATGTCATCGAAGCGATGATGCAAGCAAGGATGTCATCGGAACGATGATGCAAACGATGATGTCATAAATTATGACGAAAAGACTGTTTTACCCTTACTCTGCCGAGCCTATAAATAGAAGCTCATTTCTTCATTATTTCTTACCAATTCACTAAAGCTATAGAGAGAGAAAGTATAGAGAGAATAAGAGAGAAAGAAGAAGAGTATTCTGTTATTACGCTAGTACAATCTCCAAATTTTAAGGTAAGGGATATTATTTCTTTCGTATTCATGAAGAGAGTTATTTTCTTTCAATACTCGTAAAGGTTGTTATTTCATTCCTTATTATTCTGTTGGAATAATCTGTCTGAGCGGACTACTGCCGGACGGGTGAATCTTCGTATCCAGTTGTTATTAAATTGTGAAAATAATCTGTTTGAGCGGACTACCGCCAGACGGGTGAATCTTCGTATTAAGTTGTTATTAAATTGTGGAAATAATCTGCCTGAGCGGACTACCGCCAGACAGGTGAAAATCCAATTGAAATTTTGTATATTGTTTCATTTCAGATTCTTAACTTTAAACTTACTACGGTAAATATTGCTTCTATAATTCCTGAAATGATCAGATATTACTTGAGTTTTGCGCTTCATCTAATATTATTTCACTGGAATATTGGGCTGAACTTTCTTGTGAAATTTTTATCTTTTCATGTCGAGTTACTATTCACGAGTTACTATTCATGAGTTACTATTCACGAGTTACTATTCACAGGATACTATTCACGGTAAAAAAAAATATATATTTTTTTTTCTTCTTCCAAATCATTTTTGATTGTATCCAAGTTTTGAACTTCATTCTTAAATTTTGCTCCACAATTGATTATTACGGAGTATTATTGAACTTGGATAAACTAAATTATGAATCTCGAATCCTTGTCCTTTATCTCACTGGATTCGTTCCTTATATTATATTTCATCATCCTCTGTCCTAAATGGTGATATAACTGAATATCTTTGGCCTGTAGTGCAAAGATGAATGATTACCTGATGAATATCTTTAGCCCGTAGTGCAAAGATGGACAGGTGATGAGGTGAACATAACCAACTGATGATACAAATGAATATCTTTGGCCCGTAGTGCAAAGATGGATATTCGATTCGAGATGTATATTGATTGATGTTACAACGATAAAATATTGATGATGAACTTTTAAATCAAAGAAGATAGTAGACATCATTCTCTACTTAACTCTTCTAATGAATTATTATTTTCGCTGCGAATATTGATCTAAAACTTGTTGTCCATAATATTTTATCCGATTTATTGAAGGCTAACGATAATTTATTTTCCATTATCTTAGTCATAATATTCTTTACTGGGCTAGTTGAGCTCACTATTTTCTTCCATTGTTCTCTTCAGGAAATGAGAATGTCGCGGGTACTAGTCGAGAAATGGAGTGATGGTCCGAGTTAGAGTTGTAGAAGTCCTCACTATTTGTTTTATTTAAAATAGTGTGATAATAAATGTAATGAGGACTTAGTTTGAATATTAATATTTTCTACCTGTCTGTATTGACACTCATAGTTGTGTGGTTGTATTTTGCACGACCGTGTGATATGAAAGATTGTATTTGAATTTTATTGAGTGTATTTGGCGACTCAAAATGGGTGGAGTATTGAACCTATTTTGGGGGCGTCACATCAAACCTTCGGAACTTTACCCCTTTATTGTAGTGCTTAGCAACACGACATTGATAAGCTGCCAACTTTATCAAGGTTGCCTCCCTGACTTCTTCAAGCAGATCCAAATTGACTTTAATTCCCTTATCATTATACACTTCTTTGAACTGACTGACCCGAATACTTGTAGACCCAATCTCCACAGGAACCAGGGCGTCCAAACCATAGGCCAATCTAAAAGGCGAGTCCCCTGTTGTAGTCCTTGTCGTAGTTCGATAAGCCCATAATACGCTAAGTAGCTCTTCAGGCCATCTTCCTTTTGCATCATCCAGCCTTCTCTTAATCCCATTCAGGAGTATTTTGTTGGTTACCTCAACTTGCCCATTAGATTGAGGATGAGCAACCGAAGTCTTCCGATGCTAAATTCCTAACTCCTTTAAGAATGCTTCAAATTTTGATCCCACAAATTGTCGTCCATTATCCGAAACTATTGCCATGGGGTTGCCAAAGCGGAACACCACATTCTCCTTCAAAAACTTCAAGCATTCTTGTTCCGTGATTAACCGTAGTGGTTTCGCCTCCACCCACTTAGTCATGTAATCAATTGCCACGATAACAAAGCTAACTTGCCCTTTTGCCTTCGGTAGTGGACCCAGTATGTCTACCCCCCAGACAGCAAAAGGTATAGGTGATAAAACCGAGTATAGCTCTTCTGGTGGCTGATGTGGGATCGGACTATTCAGCTGTCACTTCTGGCACTTCTTCACATAATTAGTAGCTTCTTTGAAAATTATTGGCCAATAATATCCCTGTTGAAGTACCTTGTACGTCAATGACTTTGCAGCCATGTGATCGCCATAAATACCTTCATGAACCTCTCGAAGAGCATATTCAGCTTCAGATGGAACCAAGCATTTCAACATCGGAGAGGAATAAGCCCTTCGATAAAGATCCCCATCAATAAGCATGAAGTTCGCACTTTTATACTTCACTTTCTTGGCTAGCATCTGGTCCGAAGGTAGTACGCCATATGCCAAATAGTTTAGATACGGCGTCATCCAGCAATTAGATCGCTCAACACACATCACCTCCTTGTGCTGGACACTGGGTTGCCTTAAGATTTCCAAGTAAACTGACCCATCAAAGGTACTTGATTCAGTAGTAGCCAATTTCGACAACGCATCGGCATGCATTATCAGTTCGACCAACCCTTTGAAACTCGTAAGAATTGAAATGCCAAAGCTAATCTTTCAACTCTGCAAGATACTTAACCATTATTGAGCCTCGGGCTTCATACTCCCCTGAAATTTGTTTGATGACCAGCTGAGAATCACTGTAAATGATCAACCTCTGAACCTCCAAGCTCTTCGCCAGATACTCGACCTCATTATTTGTTGCCCTGAACCTAAATCTAATGGTCTGCTGTACCTTGAATCCCTCCGGACTTATCAAAATGATTCCAGCTCCACTGACATCCGAAGTAGAAGACCCATCAGCGTATAACGTCCAAGAATTATGAATCTGCTGAAGCGTTGCCACCGTCTTCGTAAACCCATCAGCTTCGTTCAAACTTTCGTCAGCCTTAAAGAATGAACATTACACCACAAAATCGGCTAAGGCTTGTCCTTTAATAGCTGTTCAAGGATGATATTCTATAAAGAATTGAGACAGCTCCATCGTCAATGTAGCAAGTCTCCCCGAAACCTCTGGCTTTCCCAACACCTTTTTCAGTGGTTGATCCGTGTATACCACAATTATCCGACCTTGAAAATATTGCCTAAGCTTTCGACTAGCCACTATCAATGTGAAGGCAAACTTCTCAAGGTTTGGATACCTTGTCTCTGCATCCCTAAGGGCATGGTTTATATAGTAAACCGGGTGCTGCTTACCCCCAACTTCTCGCACCAGAACTGCTTCTACCGCCAGTGAACTTGCAGCCAGATACAAATACAAAGGTTCGACAAGAATTGGCTACCCCAACAAAGGTGCCGAAGATAAATATTTCTTTATCCCCTGGAAAACATCTTTGTATTCTTAGGCCCTTTCAACGTGTTAAATAACGGCAAACATCTTTCTGCCGATTTAGACATGAATCTTCGCAACGCTACTATCCGACCTGTCAGACATTGAACATCTTTATAGGACTGTGGAGACTCCATATCTAAGATAGCTTGAATCTTCTCCGAGTTCGCCTCGATACCTCTTTTGCTGACCAGATAACCCAGAAATTTGCCTGCTCCAAGCCCAAAAGTGCATTAGTAGGATTCAACTTCAAGTCGTAATGACGAACCATCTGGAAATATTCCTCTAAATCGTCCAAATGACCCCAAACAGACATACTCTTTACAATCATGTCATCAACATAGACCTCCATATTTTTTCCCAGCTGCTTCGTGAAGACACGGTTCATCATCCTCTGATAAGTGGCTCCCACGTTTATCAAACCGAACGTCATCTTCTTATAAGCATATACCGACCGATGAGTGATAAAAGCTGTCTTCGGGATGTCCTCCTTACACATAGAAATTTGATGATATCCCAAAAAAGCGTCCATGAAGCTAAGCAAGGCATATCCCGAAGTTGCATCAATAAGTTGATCAATGTGAGGCAAAGGATAGAAGTCCTTCGGGAACGCCTTATTCAGATCTGTATAATCTATGCAAACTCACCACTTTCCATTATGGATAATCGATCTCAAAGATAAAGTCTGCGGCCAACAACTTTGCAATTTCCTCGTCAATTATCTTCTGCCTCTCCGGTGCAAAAATCCTCTACTGCCGAACTAGCTTCTTCGATGGATCCATGTGCAATCTATGTTCGGCTACTTTACAACTCACCCTAGGCATATCACTGGGGACCCAAGCAAAGATATCAGTATAACACCGAAGAAACTCAATCAGATTCGTCCGAAAAAGTTCTGGCAGTCCCGAATCTATCTTCACAGTCTTTTCTTTCTTCCCTGATATCAGCTCAATCTCTTCGGTCTCTTCTGCTGGCATGACCAACGGCTCCGTGCTGCTTTCCGTAAACGGCTCAATTTCGATGGCCATGGTTTGCTTCTGCCTGCTAACCCCTACACCCAAAGTAATTAAAGCATTTCGATAACACCTTCTTGCCAAATTCAAATCTCCTGCAACTTCACCTACTCCATGTGGCGTCGAAAACTTAATCTTAAAATGGGGAATTGATGTGACGGCCTGAAGAGCTGTCAAAGTAGGTCTCTCCAAAATAGCATTATATGCAGAATCCACATGTACAACATAAAATTTACACATAATTTGAACCTGTTGAGGAACCGTTTCGAAGATAACTAGCAGCTCGATACTCCACATCACTTTGACTGGATCGTTGCTGAAGCCATACAAAAGAGCCTCCTGCCCAATTTCCATCTTCCTGCCATCCAAGTGCATCCTCTGATAAGCATGTACATATAGAATATCCACCGAAAACCCATTGCCTATCATCATCCTCTTCATGTTCACCGAACCCACTTGTGCAGTGATCACCAGGGCTCCTTCGTGAGGTTCGATAGGCTCTGAAGGGAAATCATCGTCCGTGAAAGAAATTACCGAACTTGGGTATGCCCTTTCAGTCTTCGGGGGTTTATCCGCCACCGCCATCACTAGATCCAGATATCCTCGCCGCTTCTTCCCAATAACTTTGCTAATGTTGCCTCCAGTAATCACATCCACAACATATCTGGCCTGCTGATTCTGAACTAGTTGCTCGGGCTGGGTTGCCTGTGTTGGGTTTATACGTAACACAATCATGCAATCAAATCACATAAATAGGGCGGAAACGCGAAACATAGGTTTTCAAAAATTTATACAAACCCATAACCATGATCATGCTTTGTGCTAGTTATCAATAACAGAAAAGAGAGAACATGGAATTATACCTTTGAAGATCCAAGTTTCCTCAGGTACAAGTTCTACTCCTTTGATTCCTCTGTAGTGGCTCCTTCCCTTGATCAATGTCAGCCACCCAAATGTTTGGCCTCTAACGGTGATCCACCAAGGAAGATGAAGAACTAAGGAAGATGGGTTATTGACTTAACCCTTGTTTCTATCTCTATAGAATATGTGTACTCCCAACCTTTGAAAAAATTCACGTACCTTATTTCTGATAGAAGACTCTCTTATATAGATATTAGGTTAACCCTCCTAATCCAATTAGAATAGGGTGTTATTTAATTAATTAATTAAACACTTTTAATTAATTTATATCCTAATCTTATTAGGATTGAGAGGGAGTACTGATATTATATTAATTCCTAAACTCCTTTAGAATTAAAATAATAATAATAATAATATTAATAAGACTCCTCTTATTAATTTATATTTAATATTTCTAAAATATTAAATAATAAACATTAAGCTATTTAATTTATTCTATCACCATAAATTAAATTAATTATACTTAATTCATTATTACTATCATGCCATTTTTTTCTTAAATAATTCTTCTTTCTTTTATGGTGTGACCCTTTAGGTTCTCCATATTAAACCGATTGTGAATAAATCAATTAGAACAATTCTAATCTTATTTAAATAAATAAATTAGACTAATAATCTATTTAAATAAATAACATTTATTCTACAATAGGGATAAGCCTCCCTAGCGACCAACGACTTTTTAGATAATATAGATTTCAACATTAATCATAAAAGAACCTGTGAGTTAATAGTTAATGTACAATTCAATCCTTCCACCATACAATGTCCCAATTAAATATAAGACATGGATTTACTGTCAAGTTTTAATTTATTTAATCATGTGTATTTCAATTAGAAAACGCACAACTCCAAATAATGCAAATTAAAAAGCTCTTTCTAATTTCATTCTACCTTGGCCAATGATTCCTGGGTTGTTATTTAACGAATCACATAGGACATATCTCCTCTTTTACAAGAGGTGGTAGATTCTTTATTGATCATACATTATCTCCATATGTAACTCATTATACCCAAGCATACCCTATATATACCTTAAAGGGCCTTAAGGAATAAGTCAAAGTATAATTTGTTACATACAAGATACTATGATGATCTCAAGTCCAAGGATCACTTGTACTACTATCACATTAGGAATTCCTATTGACAGACGAGTAAAACTCCATTAGATATTCCATAACGAGTCACGTTCAGTGAACTTATTCTCCAATAAGCACCTACATACTTGCTTTAGTGTCTCCACACAAATGACCATGAGATCAGTTATCATCATCTAATGAGCAAGCAACATATGTACCAATCTATCCGGATTTACTAATCCCCATTTTAGTAATCCCACAATTGGGAACTATTTTAGTTTTTAAGCTTTCTAAGAATTTAGATTTCATTAGCATGATTCTAAAAGCATTGCTTAAAACTATGGGTTATTTACATATTATAAAAAACAGTACCATGTAGATAATTAAATGCCTTAAATTAATATTTTATTAATAAATAAATAAGATTGTTTACAAAGTATGTGCTTTATCATCATACATGATTGGCTTGTATGCACACTACTATCAGCCTGAGCAGGCACCCTATTCCTCGATTGCTCCGGCTGTTCTCGACCCGCCACGTACTGAACAAAAGCACCACTTTGAACTTTCCTTTCAATGAACTCCTTCAAATCCTAGCAAGAATTCGTATCATGCCCAGCCACCTGATGGTAATCACAATACCTGTGAGGATTCCCTGTCCTTGGTCTAATATTACCCCGAGGTTGCTCGAAGTAGGGTTGGTTCTTTATCTTTTCCAGAATAGTAGCCCGATCTGCGTTGAATTAAGTATACACCTTATTCACCTTCGGACCCGGAAGAGGTGGACGATCTCTTCTCTGCCCCATGTATTGTTGTACCTCTTTTGGTTTCCATCAGATCGGTCATTGTTGCCACCACTCTTCTTCTGATTGCCATCGGACTTTTCCTTATCTTTGTCTTTCGTCTTATCCGAAGAACCACGCTTCAAGCTGTTCATTGCCTCTTCAACCACTATGAACCCTTCTGCCTTTTCAAACGCTTCGGCTAAGCTCTTCGGATGATTGAACATCAACTTCTTTACCAGCTTTTCAGACTTCACCAGATCCAAGCCGTTCTGAAATAACCCCACAGCCTGAATATCATTGAGATCCGACACTTGTCCCACCGCTTCTTTGAAACTTTACGCATACTGGCCCAGAGTCTCATTCGAATACTGCCTAACCTGTGCCAATGACCCCGTGGGCTTTCCCCTTCTCTTGTTGCTTTCAAACCGAGCATGGAACTTGTCACACAAATCAGCCCAGAATGAGATCGAATCCGGAGCCAAAGTCCCCATCCACTGCCTTGCGTCTTTTCTCAACGTCATCCCAAAGGTCTAACACTTAGCTGCATCCGAATAGTCATAATAATCCATCAACCTTTCAAACACCTGATTGTGGTCATATGGGTCCCCTGAACCATCGTAACTCTCCATATAAGGTAACTTCTTATTAGGATCGGCCTTCTCCCGAAGAATTTCCGCAGAGAAGGGAGATGTCTTCTTTCCCGAAGTCTCTTTCCCTTGCTGAACTTCAGCCAATTGCTTTCAAAGGTCCTTCAGCTCCTCGGTTAAGAGTTCAACTCCTCCTGGCTTCGGGTTTGGCTTCGGCAAAACTTCCCTCTTCGGAGAGCACTTCTTGCTTGGGGAACTCTTCTTCTTCTGGTCAGTTCGGTCAAAGGCCCTCTTCGGACTTCTCGGAGAATGACCACTTGATCGGCTTCGGCTACTATCTTTTTCACTATACTGAGAATAATATTCAATACGAGATACTTTCTTAGAAGCTTCAGGAAAGCGTCCTCGTGATCTGCTTCGTCTTCTGTCGTTACCGCCATCCCGAGAAACCTCATGGCAAGATGCCCTCCTCGGATTTTCGGGAATACGATGTCTTTCTCCACTTCGGACAGGAGAACGATTCCGAAGCCTATTTGTGTGATGATTTGGCGAACATTGAGGAAGTGATGGTAGAATTGTTAGCATTGATAAGAGTGTTGGTTATTGTTTTGTTGAGTCATGTTATCGGTGCATTCCTTTTATTTTTCCGTCTGAAGTGTGTATACTCGTTCTGGGTATATCACAAAGGACGGAGGCTGTTTTTTGAAATTTACTCGTTCCATGTCCTACTAGATAACAGGAACCAACCATTAACAACAAAATTTAGCCCAATAGAAACTCAGCACTGCTTCAAGCGGCACAAAACTGACGTGTGTTTAATATGAAGCTAAAGGAGCTGAAAAATGAAAATACATGATTAACCCTTGCTCTCTCTCTCTATTACATTAACCCTGGCTCTATTTCCTTACATGAAATAGTCGGGTCTAACTCACAACCAGAGTTCTAACTCCAGTCCGTGCAAACAAGGTCGTGCCTCCAACCCAAAGTCACTTCCCTTCCTTAGGGTGGGGGGGGGGGGGGGTCCTATTACATTAGAAAATTAATACTTCACAAGCAAAACTGTTGGATGATGCGGAAAATTTGAGTTAACATGGCTAATGGAGCCGGTTACTTGCTACTTACTAGTGGACTTTCTTTGTTCATCTTGTTTTATTAAAAAAATCAAATTAAAAAATCCTTAAAATAAACCACTCAATTTGTGTTCGCCAGACTAAAAGTTGGATTCGAACTCGAAATATCAATAATTCAAATATGAACAAATTTTAAAATTTGATAAATTACTCGAATATCTTCAAATTGCAATTTTTAAATTTTTTTTCTTTTTTCATACTCAATAAATTTTGTGAATCAAATATAAACAACTCAATACTCGTCTCGGTTCATTTATCCACAATAGAGGCTGATAACCATTCCCCAATTCTGACTTGGATTTTAAACCAAATATAGCAGAATCATGCTACTCAATTTAACTCATACTTAAAAACCATATAGTTCTGCTTGGCTTGAGCTTTTAACAGCTGGCTATGGTTTAACATTTAGATTGGCCAAGCAAACTAGAAAACAGTTCGTAAATCATGTCAACATTTAGGTACCTCAACATTATAAAACCATCTGAGAAAACAACTTTAAAACAAAAAAATAAAATTTACTGATCTTTAGAAAAAGACAATGAAACATTAAATGACAGTCAACAAATGGTTCTATATGATTGAGCCGACCCCTAAATTCGAAGAAACTACAGTAGTAGGGGATTAGGTATTTAAGAAATGCTTTAACTTGGTGGCACTCCTCCATAACTTCCAGATCCTCTACCAAAGCCACCCCTTCCACCAGAATCCTGCATTTGCATAATCAATAACTTAGATATCAGCTATTTTGAAGTCTAGTTATCAGGAGGAACCAAATACTTTAGAACGATTCAATAATACAGCATATTTCTGGTGACAATAGCAAGTCAGATTTAAAAGGTACAACTTGCACAAGGTACAAGATTAACAATGACCTCAAAATAATAAAGATGAATAATTCAGCAATCAATGTATTATGGAACTAAAACTAAAGGTACCAAAGAAGAAATTCAAGAAGTTTATTATTAATTTTGTATTGTTATTTAGAGATAAATATTGGATTATTAATGTAATTATTTTAGTAGGATATTCTAGGAGAGTTTTAATTGTGGTAGTATATTTTAATTAGAAGTTTTAATTATAGTAGTAGATTTTAATTAGAAGATTGTTCATTTTCCTTTTAAATTAGAGTTTTTACTTAGTCCCCAAGTATGGAGTTTTATATTTAAGTATTATAATATTTCATTATTTGAGAGATTATTGAATATATTAATTTGAGATTAAAGTTGTGTATTTTTGTGTGTTTACTGAGTCCCTGCGAGAATATGTATCTTATTCCTTCTTCCCACCTAGTGGTGCACAAAAGACCCGAGGCCTGGCCTTGGTCCGGCCTGGTCAAAGCCCGGCCTGGTCAAGGCCTGGCCCGGTCAGGTCAAGGCCTGGCCCGGTCAGACCTAGCCTGGAAGGCTTGAAAAGGCCGCTTTTTTTAGACAAAAATCTGGCCTGGCCTGGCCTGGCCTGTAAAAAAGTCTGTCCTGACCTGTAAAAAAGTCTGGCCTGGGGGCTGGCCTTGCCTGGCTGGGCCTGGTCTGGCCTGGCCTGGCTGGGTCTGACCTGAGGCCTTACATGATTTTTTATCCAATTATTTGTAATTTTTGAACTTTAAATTTATAATTATTCATCAATAAACAATAAATTTTAACTTATTCATTATTGTAATTTATAAATTATAATACATTAGTTTTAATTAATACATCAATAAAGTTTAAAATTTTAATTATTCATTTTTGATTTCTTACAAGTACATTTAATTAATATATTAACTAGTTTATTTAATATTAATAAGTTAGTTGATTAAATTTTAGTATTAATATATGAGTTAGTTTATTAATATTAATAAGTTAGTTGATTAAATTTTAATATTAATATACTACTTAGTTTATTTAATATTCATAAGTTAGTTAATATTGCATAGCATGTTAATTGCATTTAACATCCTAATATGTTAATATGCATATTTATTTAATATGTTAATAGCATGTTTATTGCATATTTATTTATTTAATATATATTGCATATTAAATATTTAATATGCATATTAAATATTTAATATTAAATATTAATATTAATATTAATATTAATATTAAATATTAATATTAATATTAATATGTTAATGTTAATTTTGCATATTTTAATATTTAATATTTAATACGCATATTAAATATTTAATATTTAATATGCATATTAAATATTTAATATTTAATATGTTATTTATTTATTTAATATGTATGTTTATTGCATATTAATATGTTTATTGCATATTTATTTAATATTGCATATTTATTTATTTAATATGTTAATATGCATATTAATATGTTTATTTAGTTAATATGCATATTTATTTAATATGTTAATTGCATGTTAATTGCATTTAAGTTAGTTCATAGTTAGTTCATAGTTGGTAATACATTAGTTTTAATTAATACATCAATAAAGTTTAAAATTTTAATTATTCATTCTTAATTTCTTGTATATACATTTAATTAATATACATCTTCAATGAATATAACTAATTAGTATATTTAATATTAATAATAAGTTAGTTACTTAGTTGATTAAATATTATTAATAAGTTAATTTATTGTAAATACTACTAATATTTAACAATAAAATTTTATTAATATTTCTTGTTACTTTAATGTTAAATATTAACATTAATTAATACATCAATAAACTAACTATGTAAGTGTTTAATGACCATAAATGAAAAGATGTATATTTAAACTTTACAAAATATATGTTCAACCGATCCTAGTACTATAAGAAAATAAAATAGAAACTAACTTTATAATCTACAAACTTATAATTATTCATCAAATTATTGATTCAATAAATTATTACTTATTCATTATTGTAATTTGTAAATTGTAATACATTATTTTTAATTAATACATCAATCAAGTTTAAATTTTTAATAATTCATTCTTGATTTCTTGCAAGTACATTTAATTAATATATTAGCTAGTTTATTTAATATTAATAAGTTAGTTGATTAAATTTTAATATTAATATATGAGTTAGTTTATTAATTTTAGCATTAACATTACTTTAATCTAAATTCTAATCTAACAACCTAACAACTAACAAGTAACAGGTCCAAGCCCCTCCTCGCCCCAAGCCCCCCCGCCCCAGGCCATCTCACAACTCACCACTCCAAGCCACAAGTCCTTAAGCCCACATACAAATGTCAGGCGGCCAGCAACTGCCCCAAAACCCCAACGCCCAGCCACATGCACAAGCAAATTAAAAAAAAAATTGTACCGGACCAGCCTGGGCCTGGCCTACAGGCCTGGCCGGCCATAGTTTGCTGGTATAGGCCTGGCCTGACCTGAAGGACCCAAAAGTCAAGGCCTGGCCTGGCCTGGTCAACGGCCAAAGCCTGGCAAGCCCAAGCCGGACCAGACCAGACCAGACCGGCCTTGTTGTGTACCACTATTCCTAGGGGTGGTTATTTTTTTTCCAATTTTTTCGATTTTTGGGCTAACCGAACCGGTTCGAACCAGTCGATTCGAGACAAAATAAAACAGATTCGGTATCGGTACAAATAATCGATATATACCGGTTATTCGGTATCGGGTTCAGGAAACTATTTTAGAGGTTCGGTACATACCGTACCGCCGAACATACTAACCGGTTAGATACACCGATCTAACTGGTACCGGTATGCAATTTTTGACACTTTCGATAACCGGTTCAGGCCGGTTTGATACGGTTATTTACCGATGCACACCCCTACCTATTCCTACATCAATAAATTCCACAATAATCAATCATAGAAATAGTGACAAGGCTAAATGTCTCATAGAGAGTCATGAAATTGCCATAAATCATTATCTGAACAATGAACAAAAGTGTTCAGATAATAAACAGTGAAAGAATATACCGCTGGGCATTGGTTATAGTTATAATTTCTGGATGCCAGCTTAAAGGCCTGATAAATTACTAGTTTTAGGGTATATCCTGCTTTTCTAATATTTATTGCAAGATCAATCAGTTAACAAACTAATAGTTTATAAAATATCTAAAAACTATGCTATTTCAGATTTTCAATTTCACAAAATTAAATAAAGAGGATCTGTAAAAACCAATGTCTATGCCATCTGCCACCTAGGGAAGAGATAATATCTGGAATAACCTACTCCAAAACATGTCAAAATCCATTGTTGAAGCATGAAATTAATTCAACATCAACTGTCAAAAGGTAAGGAAAAGTACTACTCCAAATCAATATATCTCTCTTAGCACATCATTTAAGTATAGCAATGGCCGGAATAAAAGGACAGATCATGGTACCATTGTTCATCGAGACGCTGAATCTTGTCTAACCATCTCAAAAAACTTGGTGCATACTATTAAATATGTATAAACTTGTCTACTGCTAAAACCATTGGTGAAACCTTAAGTTGGATTCCCCTGTTGTGACTTGAAATATTAGAATTTCAAAATAGAATGTCGATTACCTAATTCTTAGTATGTTCGGACAGTAAAACACTAAGAATTACACTAAAATATGGTCAAAAATCAAGTCAGCTTGCTTTAAAATGGTTCAGAATCCACTTCACATCTATTGGCTCTAATGGCACAAAGATGTGAATAAGTATGGTTCTTCAATAATTTCACAGATACAGAGACAACGTAAAAAACAAATACATACATTTTCTCACAACAAACATTTGATGTAGCTAGGAAGAACAACAATGAAAGAATATATAAACATCATCAGGTGAAACAGAAATTACCCTAAATGCAGGCTGAAAATCAGCAGGAGCTCCAATCTTCTCACCGCCAAATTCACCAGGAGGCCCCCCTCTTGGTCCACCACGATATCCATCCCTGTCACCAAACCTGAGTCTCTCTCCTTCAAATCTTGGAGGGCCAATGTAGATCCAATCAATCAAACCATATTGGTTCAAATATAAAAAACAAATAAACACCCGAAACCTGAAACCCATTTTAGCTAGCAAATGAATTATAATGTATTCAATTATAAAATTACCGAGGGCGATCTCCTGGAGGGCCTCCCATGGGACGGCCAAGTGGCTTAGCAGACTTCTTCAAAGTAGAAGGAACGATATCTGATGGAAGATTGAGATATGTTCTGAGAAACTCAATCCCATCGTTGGTGAGGTAAAAGTAGTAATACATCCAAGCGAAGGTCTCACGCACATATTCCTTCGATTTGAGGCTCTGCATTAGCTTTATCACCTGCAAATTTGGCACATCGATGTCCGGGTGCTTTGCGAGATTGTAGTCCTTCTTGGCATAGCAAACCCCCTCTGTTGTACATTTACAATAAATAGCACACATTCAAACATGTATAGTAAGACCAAGACAAATAAATACTTAAACACACAATAAACAAACACACACACATATGTATCAGCTAGAGAGGGAGAGGAACCTTGAAAGAGGTATTTGGAGATCTCTCTCCGGTTTTTCTCTGGAATAATCTGAGGAAGAACGTTAAAATAATTGTTATGTCATTTTGGATTTAGAAATATAAATATATATATATATATATATATGCAATGGATATAAATGTGGAGGGAGAGATGCAGACTCTTACCATGGTTGCCGCGAGATGGTGGGAAGGAGAGAAAGACGAAGCTCTGATAGAGTTCTAGCAGCTGAGGCCTGAGAGTTACGGCCGTAAATGGTAATCGAAAAATTAGTATTCGTCGGCATTCCTATTTGAGAAAAAATAGATATTGTTTGTATTTTAAAAAAAATGGATATATTTATATTCGGTTTAAAGGTTATAAATAAATGGATATGAATACGGATATAGGCATATTCGTATTTATTTAATATCTGATCGTAAATATATCCGACGAATAGCGAATATCCAGATTCGGATCCGTATCCGAAATTCGTATCCAAATAACTTATATATATTATATAATAAGCAAAATAATTTTTTTAAAGTGACATTCCTTATATAATAATTAATTTTCACTATCATACGAAAATTATTTTAAAAATATATCATTTCACTTTTAAAAAGTAGAAATAACACTTTTATTTTAATATTAATAAACTGAAATAAATTGATTTAAATATAGTTAATAAATTTTTACTATTATAAAGTTAGAATATCTAAAATATATCATTTACCAAAAAAATTATATACTAGAAGAACAAAATTATAGTTATTAGCTTGTTATAAGTTTATTACTTTCAAAACTTACTTGTAATATTGGAGACAAGAACAATAAACAATATAATTTTATTGTTAAAATGTGTTAAGTCCGAATTAATTTAAAATTAATCTAGAAGGGGGTTAATTGAATAATTAATTCACGTTTATGAATTTTCGGGTGGAGGGAGTATTTATCACTTTCATTTGCTCAATTATTTAAAAATTAGAAGTCCAAATTAAATTTTGGTTGAAGTTGAATTAACTAGTTGTCAGTTGTCACATATACATTATAACTCGCACCCTCTATAAATATAATAAAATAAAATAAACTTTTTATAACTATGTAAATTGTAATCTATGTATTGAGAATAAATTACAAATAAAAGTTCCTATAAACATATTATTAAAATTTTAATCAAGTATTTGAGAAAAAATAATTAAATATTTAATGTAAACTTTTTGAATTTAATTATAAATTATAAATATTCATACACACTATAATATTAGATATATAAACATTAATAAGTAGAATTGAAATTTAAGATTTCAAAAATGATAAAAATATATTTGAATTGTAATTAAGAACATTAATTATTGTATTTAAATATTTATTAAAAATAAATAAATTAACATTCATTCATTAATAAACTATATTTTAAAATTCATTATTTTTTTATTCTAGTTATAGTTAGGACTATAAATGATAATCGAAAAATTCGTATTCGTCCGCATCCGTATTCGAAAAAAAGCGGATATTATCCGTATTCGATTTAAAGGTATCCGTAAATAAATAAATACGAATACTACTGTATCCGAATCATATATATCCATTTACATCCCTACTGAGAGTAATAATGAAACCCTAGAAAATGAGGTATATGTCTTTCGTTTTAGGGGTTTTAATGGGGTTGGATTTGCTTTTAACAATTGGATTATGAATCAACATAACATAGCCTTGGCCCAAACAGTCTTTTCTCACTTTTTATTTTTGATAGGCAGAACCGCAGAAGCCGTAATCTTGAAAAGTGCTTTTGACAAGTTGCGGTACATGTGATGTGAGAAAGGTTGATTATTTTTTATTTATTTAGGAGTTTCAGTATTATCTTTAAAAAAATCTCTTTGTGAAACAATAATTTTTTTTGTTTTTTGCAAATGAAACTCTTCTTTTATGGACCGGCCAGATTCCATAATGTCCAAGCTGGTATAATTCGTAATGTTATTGTGAATTTAATACTACTTCCATTTCAAAATACAAGGTTCATATTCATTTTTTACATATAAAACTGACCTAATATAATTTTTGCGATATGTATTGTTTTTTAGATCATTTTTAATATTCAGTATTTGTATTAAAAAATCAAACATATTCATATTATTTTAAATTTAAAAATATTTTAATGCAACTTTAAAAAAATCTATAATAATCTTCTATTTTTCAATAAAAGAGTCTTAACAGCATTATTTATAGAGATTTTGTTCGACATTTTTTTTATAAAAAATTGTAAGAAATCACTTGCGTGTTTATTTTATTCTAGTTACAGTAGATAGTCGCATCATACAATAATTATTTAATCAGTAATTCCATCAGTTGTTAATGAGAAAAAAAAAAGACATATTGACTCCTTAATACATGGAGATATTAGAATTATATATATATATATATATATATATATATATATATATAACAAAAAATGAGGGATTTGTGTAAGTGATAATTTTGATATTTGTTGCCTTGTTGGAGACCACTAACAATATAATAATTATATGAGGCAATGGTTAGATAATATTCCTTTTTGGATTTTGACACAATTAACATGCAAATTTAAGGACATCAAAAATAAAAAAATATCAACAATTTTAAAATTAGGATATAATTAAATGCTCCTTCCAACATAAAATATATTCAACATGATTCTTTAATTTCAGCATTGGTTTTGTAATAATAATTTTGGTATTTAAAAGTTAATGTTAAAGCATAGTACTCAACTCAACTAATTCATTTATATCTAATTGGTTAATGTTAAAAAATAATATCAAAGTGTGTCATTGACAAAACTTTATTTTTTTAAAAACAAAAATTGGATTTTTTTTCAACCAATACCATTCACCTTTTAAATATAATATTTGTTTCTAAATTAGTACTAGAGGAGTAAAGATTTAGTATTTGCTGCTTGCTAGTGTACACTGTATTATAGAGTTTTTTTTATTAAAAAAAAAAGTGATCAAAAATTTAAATTTCCAATCGAATTATTATGTTATTGAGTTTTTTAACCAAGAAGTAGACGAAAAACTTCACTCCAAACTAATACTCCCTCGGTTCCATATTAACTGTCTTTTTAGAAGAAAAAATTTATTCTAATTTATTTGTCGTTTACATCTTTCTAGAAGAATAAATTATTTATTTTTCTATATCACCCCTAACTTTTTTCATTGTGCCAAATTTTTTCTCTCTTGTATTAATAGTTTTCAATTTTCTATAAAAGGGTAGTGATGAAATTTTATATAAATTTTAACTTTTAAATGATAATACTAAATAAATTTTTTAATTCATATGCACGAAACTAAAATAACGATTAATATAGAAGCGAGGGAGTAATCATTATGCCATTTCAAACAACTTTTGGGACCTAAAAGAATAATTTGACAACGTAATTGCAATTAGAATAAATAAATTTGGACGGAGGGGCTAGATAGGTATAATTTATTTCCCCTTTTTAGTCCTTTATATATGTAGTGTATGTACGGATACACCAACTTTCTTATTACATGCGATCCAAGAGGTCGTTTTCGCTTGGGCTCTCTCTGCTGCCTCCTCCTCCTCCTCCTTTTTCCATTTCTAGCGAAAACAGCTCACATTATATACATATTATGGAATAGAAGATATATAGATATATATAAATGATAAAAACCGTAGATAGTGCTGGCCGACAATTAGTCATACCAAAGATCAAACCGATTTTGATTTTCAGTAGATACATTTTGTGTGATTGAATGTCCTTACCATGTCCACTTCTTCCAACTTTGGACCGAGTAGTTCAATTTCTGCTCGCGCAAACTGATTGTTAGGGTTTCTACGGTGTACATTGAGCATTATTCAAGAGAAGAAGAGCGTTAGATTTGTGGTTTCAGTGTTGATAATGATAACGAAGCTAACTGTGACAAAAGTTTGTTTGTGTGAATAGCGAATTTTGTGCGGAAATTTAGAAAAAAAAATGAGTTTAGAAGTTGAAGAACAATGCATAAGAGAGTGGTTGGAATACGAAGAAAGTACAAATGAAGTTGCCAGGTAAAATATTTAATGGACGTGTTATTGTTTATTTGTATTTAAAGCTAGTGGATTTAATGATTTTCTAATTAATTTCTGTTTTAGATAACATAAACATTTTTTGCTTTTTATTGTGCAGACCTTCAAAGATTACATATACAAGGGCGTTCCTTTTGTCCTTTACGGATTTGGATATTTGTAAAGAACCACCAAGTGGATCTGAACAGTCAATTTTGAGGTAAGATGAAACTTTACCATGTAGCTTTATTTATATTTATACTCTTATTTGCCAAGTTCACTTTGCAAATAATTATTTCTCCTTTTTCTGATCATTTTGTGAACTGTCATAAATGTTCAAGTGAAAACCTCAGCACTACTTTACTACTTTAATATTGCTTTCCATATTCATTAAGGCATCTTGTGATTAAGTAGTTTGTTTGTTCAGAAAATGTTTTTATCCGCGTGGTTCTAGTGGTTAGACTATCAAAATTTCATTAATATTACATAGTGATGGAGGATTGTAATTTTGCAAAAGGTTACATGTTGATTTGGCTGATCAGTTCTCTGGTGAGCTGTCACAATAAACATTAGTTAAATTTCAATTTGCTTGTTGTGGTCTTTAAAATTAATTTTGTGCTGGCTCTGCATAGCTCTTGATTCGGTTTTTTACTTCTTGAAACAGTGAATCTGAGGATGCTTTTAGTAGTACATGTGAATGGCAAAGAGTACATGGCAGTTTGCCGTTATATGGGATTAGTAGTACTGAATATGGCTTGGAACCGTCCTCTAGGTGTAACTCAGATAATTATTCACAAGAGTCATCTGGAAAATGGGACAACGGTTCACCTCGCTTGAATGACAGAAATAGCCACTTGCATAGCCATTGTGATTCAGGTCTGTGGTTCAAGTTCTCCCTAATTATATCAGGCCATTATGTTCCACTTCCACCTTTATCATGTATATGCTTTGTGCAATCTAGAAACACAGATTCCCAAAATTGATACTCCCCCTGTTCCAAATTTAATGCTCAGTTTTGACTTTTTAAAGTCAAAGTGACTATATTTAAAACTTATTTTTGTACCATTTTTGCCAAAATATAGGTGAAGAGATTATAACCAAAAGAAAGTATATTCAATTTACTACTAACTCCAATTTTTATAATTTTTAAAATATATTTATATATGCTAAATTTAATTCCAAAAATAGTCAATTTGACTTGAAAAGTCAAAATTGGGCATTTAATTTGGGACAGAGGGTGATTTTAGTATTACTATCAAATGTGTTGTTATTCTTAGACCTGAAGAATGTTAGAACTGAAAAACAAAAAGCTGAGATCTGTTCAGGAGTTTATGTTTCCATCAGAGCCAGTTTCGAAACAGAACCTCAAGGGTTATGAGCTCATCAAAATCATATTACTAAAGATTCGTCGCTACTTAATTGATAGGCAAACAAGATAGTATATATGTGCAATTGTTTTGTTATATGGTTTACACAGTTTTACCTGAAAAGGCAAAAGTTGATTACATTGTATCATAATCTAATTCGTTATACGATTGTAGACGGTACATCTTTGCTGTTTCTACATTTTACTTTTGTAAATAAACCTTATGAGGATAGATTCCAACTGAATACTGAAACTTCTTGAACCATTTGTATCAATCATACAGATTCTGTCAGACGTTATGAGAACCTAACTCAATGTTCTTGGCAAAATCCTGAAAGCGATGGGATATTGAGACATGGTGGTTTCTCAATAGTTTCTGGATCTACAGCTGGGGTTTCAGCTGAAAGGAATCAAGAGAATTGTGGTATCAAGCTCAATAAGAGTGTTAACCCCTATCGTCCACCACATTTTTACAAGGTCTGCTCAACTGCTTTATGTTGATACATGGAACTTTATCAACTCCACATGATGCACATAAAACAGATATTACAAGTCTAATTGGTGCTTGTTTATTGTGTGCTATTCCAATAAAGCAATATAATTAGCTTCTTAGTTTAACTCAAGATGATGTTTTTCAGCTTTATGCACATGATTATCTACATTGCTAAGCACATCCTTACAAGTATGCTAAACTAGTAGAACTTTATAAGCTCAACATGATGAGTATAGCTGTGGCGGTGTGAGAAGTCTAAATTGGAGAGTTTATTCTCACTCATTCCAAAAACAATATAATTAACTTATACCTAAGAGCACCTGGCTGAAGAATCATTTATGCAGGCAGTTTTTTATTTTGAAAAAGAGCAATTGCTCTTATAACTCTTATGAAAATGTTGTTTGTAAAGTGTTATCTAAAATGTGTCAAGACTGTTATTTCATATTTTCATTCAAAGTTCTGTTATCATCTTTCTCTATATTTTGTGACCCATCGTTTTTAAAAAAAATCTTATTCTAGCTGGTTATATATATATATTAATTTATTGCTGCTGCATGGTACGAATTTTCGTCTTATTCTTACTGGTTAGATATATTACTTTCTTGCTTCTGCACGTTACAAATGTGGCATTCCAGGATAATCATACATCTCGGAGAATTAGTGCTGTTGGAAACGTTGCTTCTGATACTTCAGAGAAAAAACAATTGGAAGAACATATCGTTTCGAGTTGTCAGCAGCAACATGAGACTAAGAGTCTTGATGCTTGTTTCATAGATGAGAATACTAAGAGTGTTAGTACATCATCAGCTGAAAAAGTTTCCCACAATATAGGCCCAGTTGCCAACAGAGCTCCTATTACATTAAAAGGTTGTTTCACCCAGGAAAATGAAGATACAAGTGAAGCAGATGATGGCCAAGGGCCCTTATTACATGCTTCAAAGTTTGCTCCTTTGTTTCTGGAAGGTATGATTGTGTGCATAGGTTCTTTAATTTTCATATGCAGGGAATCATTTGTTATTTCTGGATCTTAAAATCCCTTAATTTGTAAAGAAAGTCATTAATGGTGTGTTTGTGAGTTTATTTTGATGGGAAGGGAAAGTTTAACATCTTTCTTTCTAATTTTAGAATAAAGTGTCCAAGTTTTCCTTCTATTCTCTCCCCCCCCCCCCCCCTCCCTCCCGGAAATAGAACTCACAAACAAACCATAAAGATTGGAGCTAATTCCGATTCCGATTTTTCATTTCATTCCAGAGAAGCAACCAACTTGTGCTAGCTTGTCACGTAGCACAAAAGGAAGAGCCCACATGTACGAAGGATGCAATGGGCTTATTGCTGCATTCAGTTCCCCACCTTTCTTTTCTGATACAAGTGAACTTGCACATAAGTTTACAACAACTTATTTGGCTTCTACTACATACGAGAGTTTTGAGAAACTCAATGATTGTTTTAATCTAACTATGAATTCAGGAGTTTTTATGTCTCCCAGTCCTCAGCAAACTGGTCTATTAGATGCTAACAGAAATAGTTCAGCTCAGTTTCACACTTTCCAAGGACATAGTTTTTCTGAAATAGAGAATAAGCAACCTCGATCTGCCAATAGTGATGGTGTATCTTGGTGCTTTTCTCCTTTTTCCCACAAGATGTCACCACAACATTTGTCAACATTCTCCTCGGGATCATCGGATAAACTTCATTATTCTGAGAAAAGAAGCTGCAGTAATGTGTCTAATATCTCTATGAATGAAAAAACTTGGACCTTTGAAAAGAATTTTACTCTAGAAGCAACTTTTGGAAGGGATTATATGAGAGAGTTCCAATCAGATGAAGCAGCTCTTCTAGTCCAAAGACGTTTGGTTGATGGAATTACTAGAAGTGATATTTCAGAGCCTCAAGGATCTCAGATTTCAGTTGTGGATGATAATCTTGTTACTTTGGTTGTTGATGAATGTGGAGCCATTGGAACGTATCATCATGGACTTGACACAAAAAATTATGCTGGGAAAATTGAGTTGGATAAGGCTGAGAAGAATCAATCTGACTTTGAAGAAACTTTGGCTGAAATATCGTCAATTCTCCAAATGGATCAGGAGGTGAAGCTAGATATCTGTGATGAAACGGTTGATTTAGAAGTTGAATTTTGCCTACCTGATGAGGACAGTCTGATTACAGTTGATTACCCAACGATTCCTGAAGGCTCAGAATTTGAACCAGGATCGGCCTCGGTCACAGAAAACAAGTCGAAGCACAGTCCTGTGGCTGGTTGTGACGAAATAGATGACTTGCAAGATGAAATCTGTTTGCCTGATGAAGACACTTTGATTACAATCGATGATCTGTTGGCTCCTTATAAACTAATGAATCCACTCAAGGCCAATATGTTTGCCTCAAACATAATAACAGATGATAAATTAGCAGATCTAAATTCAGAAACACCTGTCATTGACACAATGTGCTTTGGTTCTTATCCAAACCAGAAGTCACAGCAATATGATTCAAGGTCTGATCAAGCCCAGAAGCATGGAAGGCCATCTTTCCATTCATCAGATCCTCACAAAGCTCATATGAATACCCGAGCCAAGTTCATGGATCCTAGGGTCACCCGCCATACTCATCCGGTGCAACCTTCTTGCACAAATGCACGTCTCCACTCCCTGAAAACTCGGCCAGCCAAGTTGAAAGGTTTTGAACATCCTGTAGGTTATTCCTTTTTACCACAGCCAGTGCATTTCCCTCAACAAAATCTACCACTTAGAGTTGCAGCATTTTCTGACCCCGTTAACCAGATGGCTTGTTACAGACAAGACTTCATCCCTGCGAAATATCAGCAAACCAGCTATCCGGTTTTTGGAACGCCCAATCTAGGTAAAGAAATCTTTATAGTTATATACCCTCTCCCTCCGTTTCAAAATAAATACAAAGCCAAATAATCTAATATTTTGGAACGGAGGGAGTATTTTATTTTCATTTTGTTATTCTACTTCCCTTTCTTCCTTGTTAGGTCAGATAAGAGATTAGTTCATGCACAAAAAATACGAGTCCAATGCTCGAGTGTTGGACAGATATTCCGCTCTTCCTCAACCAATAATATATTAATAATCAGCATTCTTTGGCATTAGAATTTGAGATGCTATAATATAATGATCAGGTATATTTGAAAATGTAACTTCCCGAGTATTAGTAGGGGAACTTTATCCCTTCTTCGAGCATAATGGTTGTCTCTGCCTCCCTTTGCATTTTTAGGAGAGAGAGAGAGAGAGAGAGAGAGATTGTTTTGCAATTACTGTAATTTTTGTGTGTTTTTTCTCCAGATTGTGGAGTTGCTGGAGTGGATAAGTTGATTCAGATGGAATCGGAATCGGAAGCTAAGCAGGTGCATCCCTTGGCCATAAATGGCAATGGTCAGAAGTACAGAAAACAGTATGGTACGGGATTTTGGTATGCTGGATCGACGATCAGTCCTATGTGATGGCCTAATAAATGATTTACAACCCCTTGCAGTCATGTAGATGATTCAAAGACGGTTTGTTTATCATGATTGCATGAATGTTGTTGCCCATGTAGTTCAGATAGATTAGAATAGATGTCAGAGTTTCATATGCAAGAGAGAACAAGACAGTACATAATAGAAAAGGGACAAATTATTATCTACAATAATTGTGAATAAAACCGATTACTGCTTTGTTAATTTTGGAGGCAGGGTACACCTCCAAAGTTCTCCCATAAAAATCAACTGCTTTCTTCCCATTTAGTACTAATAAACTAAATGCTCATGCTTCTATATTTCTATCAATGAATACTCGACAAACTATGTTAAAAATTTTATTTAAGAAATGCTCCTACAATAATAATAATACTCTATATATTGTTGTTCTCCATTACATATAAAAATTTAAAAAATAATATATATATATATATATATATATATATATATATATATATATATCATTTGCTTGTATATTTATGGATTGCAAAGGAGGCTTTGGTTTGGGCCTACATTTTGTTGCTTCTTAGAAAGTGCATAAAGGTTAATAGACCAAGACGGCAACGGAGAGGTGAAATCTTGCTAAAACGGCACCGTATATATTTTTGAAGAAATGAAACAACGTCGTGAAAAACAATGATAACGTCGGCATTGACCTGACCCCGCCATTTAATTCTTTCTAGTTTGTTGGGAAATATTGACTTGCATAGCTTGGGATTTTGACTCGGTTCAATCTCTCTGAGTCACAGTTATAAATAAATGGCCATCAAATTATTCCCTTCAGTCGGCAAGTCCATAAAATTTCTCTCATTTATTCTTCTTGGATTTCTCTCTGTTTCATTATTCTATTTTCTTCAAATTTTGATCTCCACAAGAAAGAAACTCTTGCTTAGATATCTCTGAACCCAAAGAAGAGAAATATGAAGGTAGTCAGTTTTCTGAGTATGTTAAGTTCAGAATCATGTGTTGATTTTAGCCCACGTACACCCTTTAGTCTTTAAAAAAAAAAAATTCTTTAGTTTTAGCTTGTGTTATGTAAACTCTTCACCTCCTCAAATAGACTTCGTCTGCTTCGGGATCTCATTAAAAAGAATATCAAGCATTGTTTTTAATAAATGCTTATAGAAATTATAGCCCGTCCGTCTAGTCTAATTTAGATTTGCATTGTTTTTGTAAATGGCAGAAAGTTGTGTTGAAAGTGGAATTGTATGATGACAAGGTGAAGCAGAAGGCCATGAAAGTAGTGTCTGGCCTCTCAGGTACGTACGTACTCCATTAATTTTCACATCCCAGGCCTCGGAGGAAAATAAGTTTAATAATGGTTTGGTTTGTTGCAGGGGTGGATTCAATTGCAATGGACATGAAGGACAAGAAATTGACAGTCACAGGGGACCACATAGATCCGGTGACTATAGTGGGTAAATTGAGGAAACTCTGTCACACGGAAATACTAACCGTTGGACCAGCAAAAGAGCCTGAGAAGAAGAAAGAAGAGCCTGAGAAGAAGAAAGATGATGGAAAGAAAGAAGAGCCGCCCAAGAAAAAAGAAGATCCAAAAAAGGAAGAGCAGCCCAAGAAAAAAGATGATCCAAAAAAAGAAGAGCCCAAGAAAAAAGATGAAGCAAAGAAGGATAAAGAAGCAAAGAAGGATGATGGCTCCCAGTCCCAGGGTGTGAAGGCCATGGCCTACCCAATCTATCCTCAGCCACCTTATTATCCTCAGCAGCAGCCGCCGCCGCCGCCTTCTTATTATTATCCACCTCAACAACACCCTTACTATCCACCTCAACAACACCCTTATTATCCACCACAACAACAGCAACAGCAGCAGCAACAGGTTTACTATACTCAGCAGGCTTATAGTTATCAGCAATCTCCGGTGCCAACACACTACTATCACACAAGTGCAGAAGAGGATCCTAATTCCTGTGTTATTTCCTAAAAGAATTAAGTTATTTCCTTATTTATTTATTTATTTTGTACAGACGAGTGTGTGTAATTTATTTAGACATGTTCATGTTTAATTTAAACAAAGACGAGGAGGGATTTGTACCCATTTTGATTCTTCTTCTTTATCTCTTGTACACCGGAAAAGATATATATATATATATATATATACAAACAAAGGCTGCCTGCCTTATGCAGTTGGCATATAATAATTCACTACAAACGAAACGAATATTTATGCAAATATGTGTTTGTCCTACACATTTCAATGTGCTGTAAACAACCAACTTTACTCAAACTTCATTGATAAAAACAAATTGAATAAGTCCTTCCTCTCTGCTACCAATTATTTCTATAAACAATAAATAAATTATTGGTCTATTTCTCATCATCTTCCTTAATTGGATATATTCATTTTGTGAGCCTTTTTCCGACGACATGTACTGCAAAACACATGTTGCTGAGCCAGGGCAGGGAGAGTTACCGTTGGCCGGACAAGGTTTACATGATGATGATGAGGTAGGTAAATCTTCAAAACAATATTAGTACATTAAACTAACAACCTATTAATTAAATCACTACATCATTGTCATTGGAATAAATCATGTGTCTCTATCAATATTTGTTTAATTGGAAACTAATTTTCATCAACTGGCCAGCTTTGGTGGTTAAAAAATATTATCCTCCTCCTCCACATAAACGGAAAAAATGTCCCTATCCATAAGGAGAAACTCAACCTTTTAATTCATGTCTTTTAGCAAGTTGACCTTGTAATGATAGATTAATACGATAGATAATCATACAAGTCAATAATAGCTACTAATATATATATATATATATATATATATGAATATACTCCTATACATATAGGAATGTCATTATCATGGCTTATCGTTTTTGTTTGTTCATATCCTTCCGGTGGTGTTAATGTTTTCCCTAGTGACAAAATTTGTTCATTACTATTGAGGTTAAACTTACAATAATGTTATTATCACATAAAAAAAGCTCACATAATGCTCATATACATATACATATTTGTGAACCCCACGTGACATGTGGAGCCCACAATATGCATGTGTGTGTATGTGAGCCTTTTTTTTTATGTGATAGTAGCATTATTTTTAAACTTAAGCTATCAAAGCTCGCTCTGATGTTTGGGAGTTAGTCCTTCACTTCTCACCCGATACGATGGGGATTTAGGTCGGGGTGTTGGGGATCATTGGTCCTGCACCCAATGCAAACTCATTTTTGTCTTAACAACACTAAATTCAAAGAATCAGAGGTTATTCTTGACGGACGGAGATTTACAATTTGGTATAGTTAAATATCCCCTGGTAGCATATCTTGCTATATATAACCGGTTTGGTTTTGTTTGTTTGGGTAAGCATAGTGGTTGCTTTATTGAAATAGAATGAACTATTCCTATTTCTATCAAATTTGGAAATTTTATTTTTTGAGAGATGGTATGGAATAAATTATTCCAGTCAGTTATAAAAAGAATCAATCCATGCACTATTTTATTCCTTCACCAATTTTATTCTTTCAATCCAAATCCAACACGAAGATAACAGAAGATTAATACGCAAGTATCAAAAAAAATTGATTGACTGAGTACATAATTTTGTAATTCAAAGACATTATTATCCCACTTAACGTGGAGGGAGGGCCCATTATTTTATATTTAAGCCTATGAAAAAACCAGGAACATAATCTCCTCCCTCTAAATTTCTTAAGAGTTCTTTAGAGAACTATACAACTTTTACAAAGTAATTATAAAAAAAAGTGCATCCATAAAATAATTACAAAAAAAGTGCAAAAAATTCAAACTATTCAATTTCAAATTAAATAAAAAAACCTAAAATCAAGGATAACTAATAATTCAAATTCAAATCTTTTGGATCTAACAACAATTTCAAATCCATAATTCAAAAATCAAATCAAAATGAGTAAATTAAAAACAAAAAATTATGAAGGAGTTACTGTTCATCATCCTCTTCCCCCGCCTCCCGCCGCCGCCGCTGCTAGATCGCCGCCGTCGCCGCTATATCGCCGAAGTTGTTATTCTAAATTTTTTTGACTATTTGATTACTCACAAAAATTAAAATGGTTACCATTATAAAAATGGTTACCATTATACGAAGTTTGGCTACCAACTGCATCACATTCAAAATAAAATCGGTAATCAAATAAAACTGAACTGGTTACCTTATCGGAAGGTTTGGTAACCAACTGCATGAATTTTGATTACTAACTGCATCACATTCAAATTAATTTGGTAACCAAATAATACTGAATTGGTTACTTTATCGGAAGGTTTGGTAACCAAATGCATGAATTTTGGTTACCAACTACATCACATTCAAAATAAATTGGTAACCTAATAAAACTGAATTGGTTACCTTCATACTAAGGTAATCAAACCTTCATACCAAGGTAACCAAACCTTCATACCAAGGTAACTGAACCTTCATATTAAGGAAACCTTCATATTAAGGTTCGGTTATCTTGGAATGAATGTTTGGTTACCTTGGTATGAATAATTAGTAACTAACTGCATGAAGTTTAGTTACCAACTGCATCACATTCAAAATAAAATTGGTAACCTAATAAAACTGAATTAGTTACCTTCATACCAAGGTAACCAAATAGTCATACCAAAGTAACCAAACCTTCATAACAAGGTAACCAAACCTTCATAACAAGAAAACCTTCATATTAAGGTTCGGTTACCTTAGTATGAAGGTTTGGTTACCTTGGTATGACTGTTTGGTTACCAACGTATGAAGATTTGGTTACCGGTGGAGTTGGAGAATGGACCGGTGGTGGAGGGGAAGCAACTTGTGGTGGAGGTGCCTCCACCGCGACCAGTGGCGGGACCTCCACCGACGGCCACCTTGGATCGATTTGGGGGAGGAGGAGAAAGGGGGGCGGGAGGAGGCGGAAGAAGGGGATGGGAGGGGAGGAGGAGGAGGGGGAGGGGAGGGGTGGGGCGGGGACAGGGGCGGGAAGAGGAGAAGGGGGGGGGTGGGAGGAGGGGATGGCGGTGGGAGGCGAAGGGAGGGGGGAGCGAGGGGGGAAAGAGGGGGTGAGGCGTGGGCGAGGGGAGGAGAAGGGAGGCGGAGGAAGGGGAAGGAGAGGGTGTGGGGTGTGGGGCTGGGGCGGGGAGAGTAGTGGCGGGGGCAGGGGTAGGGCGGCTGCCGATGGAGCAGTGGCGGTTACTCCATTGATTCGTTAGATAAGAATATGGAGGTTAATGAGAGAGATAATATTTAAATTCCTACAATCATGGGCCATTATCAATAACTCATTAAATCAGTCAACTAAATAAAAGAGATAAGATTGCACTCTTTTTGTAATTAAATATTGCATATGCACTCTTTTTGTAATTATTTTGTTTGTGCACTTTTTTGTAATATTTTAATAAAATGTACTATTATATGTAATTAATCCATTTCTTAATTTGTGTCATCCAGAGTAAGGTAGTAGAATAATAAATATTTGGGCCGAAGCAACTTCCCCATGACCCAAAATCATTTTTTGGGCCCAAGTATCTTCCTTTCTCACGAAATTTCATAGTACACATTTTCCATGTCCTTCGCTCTATATATTACTATGCCTCTCTCTCTCTCTCTCTCTCTCTCTCTCTCTCACACGCATATTAGGAAAACGTCGGTCTTCAATGGCGACCAACGACGACGACCACCAAGTCCACTCAATTCCCAGTACCACGATTACACCGCCAATCTTCATCGATGCCGCCGCCCTCCGCTCAATTCTCGCCTACAACACCTTAATCACCCACTTCCAGACCACCCTCCCCTCGGCATCATCCACCATCCAATCCCCAATTCGGCACACCCACCAAACTTCCGCTTCCTCTTCTCTCCTCCTCATGCCCTCCTTTTCTCTCTCCTCTTCCCTCCCCTACATTGGCGTCAAGCTTGTCACTTACCATCCCACCAATTCCTCCCTAAACCTCCCAGTAATCCACGCAAACTACACTCTCTTTAACTCCCTCACCGGCCAAAACCTAGCTTCCATGGACGGCACTGAACTAACCCTATACCGTACAGCCTGTGTTTCGGCTTTAGCTTCACACTATTTATCGAGAGAAGACTCCGAAACCCTAGTCATGATTGGTGCCGGTTCTTTAGCCCCTCACTTGATCAAAGCCCATTTGACAGCAAGACCTAGAGTAAATAAAGTGATCATTTGGAATAGAACGGTTGAAAAAGCGAGAAATTTGGTTGAAATGCTTGGTGGATTTGAAGGGGTGAGATTTGAGAGTAATGGGCGTTTGGATGAGGTGGTGAGGATTGGGGATATAGTGAGCTGCGCCACGAATTCAGAGGTGGCATTGGTGATGGGGAAGGAGTTGAAAGCCGGGGCACATTTGGATTTGGTTGGATCGTTTAAGCATTCCATGAAGGAGTGTGACGATGAGGCGATAAGGCGGGGTAGGGTGTTTGTTGATAATGAGGCGGCACTGGTGGAGGCCGGAGAATTGGTGGGTGCATTTGAGAGGGGTGTTATATCCAGGGATCAGATTGTGGGGAATTTGGTGGAGTTGATCAGAGGAGAGAAGGTTGGGAGGAGGGATTCATCGGAGATCACCGTTTTCAAGTCTGTTGGTTCGGCTGTTGTGGATCTTTTGGGCGCGCAGCTGGTGTATGAGAGTTGCACGAATGCTCAGATTTATGAATAATCTTGTATCTGATGTGTTATGCAACCTTGATATGTTTATGTAGACTTCAATAAATGATATATAGCAGTAATAGCATTTTAATTATCAAAATAATGGTAATAACATTTTAGTTGTCTTGGTGTATGTTCTTTCAACATCAAGTGATAAGAGACTTGCATTGTAATAATAAAGAACAAGGCAACGAGCTAATTATTTTTTAGGGAAGTCGAGCAACTGTGCAAACCTTGGTATAATAATTTTTTGATATGCAGACACAAGTGAAGTGTTGTAGTGCAAATTGGTGAAATGAATATTCAAGTATAGTTTTGCACTCCTTTTTCCAAGTGCGACAAAATCTTCAGTAAATAAAATTGATGAGGTGACGCTCAATCCAATTTACAAAATAATAGTAATAATGGAATATACTTGAGGCCAAAGCTACCTTTCAAAAAATAGAATAAACTGCAGGAAAAAGCTGTACAGTTTGAGGCAGAGGGCAAGAAACAGAATGAAAAAATATTGAATTTCATGATTGTAACATGCAGTAAATAAATACTCGAGCTAGAACTGAGCAAGGTTTTTCTGCCTTGCTATATACAGTTCTTGGCCCCAAGAGTGTACAACTAAACTTACAGAGATAAACTAGTTCTTGGATACTTCGCATCATCATAATTCTGACTGGTGAGTTTCTTTCTTCTTTTGCTGCTTGCCATGGATTCTTGGAAACAGTAGATCATTCAGTTGTCTCTCAGCACTATACTCTGAAGAGGCCTGCAAATGCAATATAGTTGGGGGGAAATGAATGAATTATTAGCAACAGGGATCATCTATTAGGCATAGGCATAGTCACCAATTACCCACGGTTAAAGTAATGTGTTGGGCATGTACTTAAGGTATATGCACTGTGTTCTAAAGTATGGGCAGTTTATTCAAGCAGGGGCCAATAATCAAGGACCATATGAAGAATAGGAGGGGTGGAATCTGAGAGCACATGTATTTGTGTTCTCTGCGCCCGTAGCTGAAGAAATAAATAAGTAATAGAAACAAGTTTATAATAATTACAGATTGTCCAGATGCAATAAATATCTTGCCCTTGTATTGAGAACATGTTTCAAGGAAGTGATTTACTTGCTCTGTACATAGTTATCCTATATAAATCTGTAAACTCCAATATTATAAGTGGAAAGTAAACATAATTCATACACCTTTCATGTGCAGGTGTTCTAGCACAATGAAAGGGTAAAAACAGCCAAGAAAGAATACCAAATCTGTGACTGATAAAGACAAGGTTTTGTACCACAGATCCAACAATGCACCTAAAATGCAAAACCAACCATGCACCTAAAATACAAAACCAAATTGAAAAGAGTGCGAACAGAAAATAGGCAATACTCCCAAGCATCATAATACCAAACTCCCCAATGTTGAGTGAGAAGAGAAAATGTGTTTGGTATATATGCAATTTGCATCATCTACATTCCTGAAAGATAGCTATTAGCGAAGCGAAGAATGATTGCAACATTGTGAGGCGAAGAGTCCCCAACGAGAATGTAATGGCAGTGGACATATTTATTATGGACTTGCATCCTAGAAACCCAGATTAGATCCTATCTATATCAAGGATGGTGAGGTTCATTGTAATACCAGCATTTATTCACCCATCATAGACTATTGCCATATTCGAACCACAAACCAGAAGCTACATCACTGTCCCTCTCTACGAGGATAGACCCTCTGATGGAACTGAAAGTAACATTGAAACAAAATCATAAGGCTCATTAAAATCTAGCATAAGGAACCGTTTAATAAGCTGCACAAACAAGTTTTCCTTTACTATCACACATAATTGTACATGATTACATATAGTATTGCAGCCTTCTCTTGTATGTGTTCTGGTGCTTGTTACATGCTAATCGTCAAGTCTCTCTCTCCCTCTCTCTGTGTGTGCGCGCACACGCACTAATACCACATGCTATAAAATCAACTAAATTAATCTTTAGTTTTAGACAAGTCAATGCCGAATATGTGACCAAGCATGTATGAACATTGTAGAAACATATAAACTTTGGGCCAGAGCATATAGTAAATACCCGTTTGATAAATGCAAAGCGCAAGGTTTGAACTTGTGTTCCAGAGCAAACTCTCAAGTCAAAGCCGAGGCTGTCTACCCCAATAAGAGCCACCTCCTATCATAATTCAAGACTACAAAATTTAAAGAGCCTTGCCACATCCAGCAACATTTATTAAATAGATTTGAGAAAACATTCAAAATAGTATCAAATTAAACATTTGCATGCACTATGTTTCGGAGGTAAAAGCCAATTTTGCCAAAATTACATGCCAGTTATAGCTCTAGAACAAAATATCATGAGTTTAAAAATTCTTTTCCATAAAAAATGACATTAAAAAGCCATATGTTTGGAAAATTCATAATGAAGTAGTATGAAAAATTGCATGATGGAGGCACCAATATGGCTTTAAACTCGTCCACCAAAAAGAAACAAATTTATTCGCAAAAGTGTTTTACCTCTGCTTGAATACCCTTACATCTCCAGCAGAACGATTTGAGGGCATGAGTGGTCTTTTCTTCACCAGCTTTAAGACGAGATATAATTTTGGCAGCCGAATGTGCAATTGCATCAGGTTTAGCTTTCCTAAAATCTTCTACTTCAACGAAATTCTGTAGAACATACAGACAAGTAAATTTCTCTTATTTTTTTCTTTCATTTTCAAGCAGTAATAATAGACCAGAAAACCAACCAAAACCCCTCCAAGTTTTCTTTTCAGACAAGAACATAATTGTATAACTTTTAATGTCATAAGATTTGTATTTTGAAGTAAACAAAATTCTGTCACATGTCAGCCTGCATCTCTTCCAACATCCAGAAATCATCTGTATTTATCAATTAAAGCATGAGAAGAGATCACCATAACAGTACAGTGCAACAGTAAATTTCAGATGCCAACAATTCCACATTCATTCTAGAGTGAAACCCTCTGTGTCAATTTAATGCTCAGTATCATTGTTGTGAATTTCTTAGGTGGGGACTAAGAAGTTGATAGCAAAAATGTTTGATAATACTGTCTTGACCATTAAACATAACAAAAACAGTGAACATTTACATCTTGATTGAAAAATTGTGTGATTGCCTTGTCAAAATAGAACAAAACGAGATGCATCAGCCAAAAAGAGAAGAAGATTTTAGAATATATATGGGAACCTAAGATTTCTCTTTAGCATCTCCAATTCTTTTAGTGATCAGGAAACTTAACATTTTAGCACAAAAGGCTATCGCGTAAGACTGCAATCTAAAAATATTATGCATGCTAAGAAACTTATGCTCCACATTCAATACAAATGGACGAGCAACCACTCAAATTAAAGATGTTCCTAGGAAACCTCAGAATGTACCTGATGTCCATGAGCTGATATCAACTGAATCTTAATCATATCTAGCTTGTAGAATGAAATCCCGTTTTCCAAGCTTTCACCCTTCTCCAACTCCTCTGGCCAATCTGGTTTATCTCGAGATGACTCTAGATTATGTCTGTGACCATTAATAATTCCAAGGTCTTCTTGTTTGTCTTCTGCAACTTTCCCAACCTGATTTGGTTCATTGCTGCTAGGTTTATGGTCAGATATATGCTTGTGAATGACAGAGTGCTCTTCAACAAAGGCAGGTCTTAGAAGTCCTTGAATAGCGAGACCAGCAGGAGGCTGTTCCATATAATCTACAGGATCATCTCCTACAAACTGAACAACAAGAACAAATTAGTCTAGGACTTGACAAAATGAAGGAATTGATATCTTTTAAACAAAAGATAAAAATGTTGGACTTCTTACTAAGTTAATACTTAATACTTGGTTCTCACAACATATGACAAGGTTTGAATGTTTTGCAAATGTCAGAATATAAGATGGCCGGCCAACTCCAGATCAGGCCCGTGGTTTGGCTAGAATCTGAATATTGCTTATTAGAATCACAAAATGTAAACTTCAGATGTTTGGATTGGCTTAATTGCTCCATATAAACTAATTTTGGCAGAATCTGAACACGAGGGGGGAGGTGGGCTGCTTTTCAGATTTTTAAAATCCATATTACTTGATTCAGCTTTTTAAGGCCACAATTTCCCCAAATGCAAATCCAAACAGGTTTTCTGTTTATTTGTCTTCTTTCAGCAATATGAAATTAGTGAATAAAAATAGTTCTTCAGATTATTTCAACAATCACAATAATTTAAATAATCCAAACAATAAAAAATATATGCGAGTCCAAACAGGCTCACAAAGATCTAATAGTTTTCAGTTTTGATTCTTCAAAGTATAAAACATGTCCTAAGTAAGGATTTTTACCTCAGCAAGTTTTTTCGCAAAATAGATTGGATGAGAAGAACGCATGGTCTCCAGTTTTGCCCAGTCCCCTGGTGATTCATCAGAATCCTCCTGATCTTCCTCGTCATCAAGAATCGCAACCCAATCCTACCATGAAGCACATGAACAACGATGAGGAGGCTATATTACATCTCATACCTCACTCCTGATATTTTTAAAGATTAAATAAAACAGCTGCCATCACCTCTTCATAGTTGACATTCTCATCATCTTCATCCTCATCATCATCCTCGTCATCATCAACATCACTATCATCATCATCAACATCCTCAATGCCAAAATCAACTTCTGACCGACTCAGTAACTCCATCTCACTAAGCATTTCTCTAGTATCCAGACCTATTATGACTTGCTGCATAGTATTTAAACCTGAATAAGCCTTGAAAGAAATTAAGAGATATTTGGGTGCCTTTTATCCCCCAAACATGTAACCATCACAAGAATATTTTAAATTATGAAGATCTTCTGTACTTCAGAGACACAGATCTTCTTTTTTTTCCCTAAGTAGACACAGATCTTTTAACTAGACTGGGGAACAATATCAAAGGGTGTCAGGCCTTGGAGGCTCTGACCTAGGGTTTATGAGATATTTCATATTAGAGAAAAGAGATAGAGATTTCAGAGTTTTAGAGAGGAAGAGAATAGAAATTAGGTTAAGAAACAGAGAAGAAATGGAGATACAGAGAATAGAGAAGTGAGAGATTGAGAGCAAACATGCTTCTCCGTTTTCTATTATCATTCAATGCATAAGAAATGAAATAACAGACTCAAGTAGCTATTTATAGGACTTACAACTTGCTGTTAAAAGAAAGTGTAAACTACACCACCCATCTCTTAACCTACTCCTTCATAACTGCTTATATTAACTAACTCCCATATATACTACTATCTGACAAAGGGCTTCGTTTATAAGGCAGATGACAAAATAATAAAGGAAAAAATGCTTTCAAAAAGTAAGCTCCTATACATATAATATTTTTCAAGATGCATAAGCTTATCTACCTGCAACCATCACATGGATAGAATTGGAAATATTACAACTCAACCAGTAGTAAAAAAAAGAGAAATTCTTGTTCTTGCCAAAACTTTGGAAAATATTATACTTACCTCTATTTAACATGTTATATTCACAGCCTTGTAAAGAGATGCACTAATACAAAACATACAATAGTTTAGAATTAGGGACAGGCAATTTATGCTAAAGATAAATCCACATGAAGCCCTTATTAGCCATTCAACCATTACAAAACTTTGGTCATCTTTATTATTGGTGCCTTACTGCCTTCTAATACAAAAACTGATATAAGAAGATATGTCACAAGCCAAGAGAGATCCGAATAAAATCGAGATCAGAAAAAGATCAAGCCTTTATAAATCTATGTGACCCTATATATGATATACCCATGAAGATACAAATTAATCTCCAATATTTTAAGCACATTGATTTTGATTTCATGTCTTTTACAATATACAATATGTAAAAATCCACTGAGCAATTATAAAAGATCCTTAAAAAGCGTTGAATAAGCTGAAGATTTAAGTGCATGACCCTAGGTAATAGGTATATAAGGCTTTCGTTCAAATATGCTTTTATTGCATAAAGCAGTTTGTAAATGAGTCGGTTTCATACCACTAGGGTATCCTCGGCGGTTAAAGTTTGCAGAATGTCTTCATCATTTTTGACTTGAAAGTATATATCTGATAAGAAGACAAAACACATAATACTTCAATAAAATGATCATACTGTCAAACACAATCTTAGACATAAATAATGTCAGCATGAGATTAGAAAAACCTACTTCCGTGTTCATCAGTTACATAGGGCAAATCAGGCCAGAAAATGTTTTCATGAACCTCATCGCTGATCAAACCTGAAAACATTAGCAACGCTTTGCTGTTTACCTGAAAATAGAAGGTTACAAGCAACATTACCTATGCTGGATAGCAGGACTACTCTACTGATAAATATTTTGCAGCTGTACAAGGAATACATTATTTCCATGGCTCAATTAAAAGGTATTTCAGTATAGTGGTGAAGGAGGATATCCATGGCCCAGATCATTGCACCACTAAAGGCATTTAGCCCTTTGCTTCTATAGATATCGATTCCACAAGCTCTGTATCCAGGGGCGGACCTACAGCAGGGGCAGGGGGGGCATATGGCCCCACTGGATTTTCAAGAAATCAGAGGGGCCATATTAAAAATAAATAAATAAAGAGGGTGCTAAATGAAATTTCATGTTTTATACCTAAAAATCCTAAAGACCAATCCCATATTTCTTGTTTCCCACTTTCTCTTCCACTAGTAGTCCAATTGCCCAACTCAGCAACAGAGAGAAACAAGCCAACAACCAAACCCACGAGGGCCACAAGCTTTAAATTAATCAACTTTAGTATTTTGTGTTCTATTATATTTTTAATTTCTTTAAATTTTATAATTTATTTTGTAATGTTACTTGTTACTTGTTAGTGGTTTAATTGAGATTGTTTATTGTTGGTGATAATGATTTATTTTTGATGTTGAATTAGTTTTTAAATATTTATTGATTGTCAGACATGGACATACGTAATTGTGTTACAACAACTAAACGTACAAAATTTGAGATGAATGGATGAATGACTGTTTAATAACATACATTGATATTTTTGTAACTACTAAAAATGAAGCTATCATGCAACAATTTCAAGCAATAAAACCTCGAAAAATGTTAATGTAAACAATATTTGAAGATTATTTAGTTTTGTGATTCATTTTATAAAAATTTTATTCTTAAGAATATTTTTTTTAATTTGAGGCCCCACTGAACTTTCGGGCTGTATCCGCCCCTGTCTGTATCATGAACATGATCGTTGGTCAATGATTTTTATAAAGAAATTTATGGGAATATAATAGTTTCCTTTTATCTCCTACTTAGGTATATCCATCAATCAAACTAAATTAAGGTTTTGGATGATGATTTACTTTTGAAGTTCACCAAAAAATCCCAAAATAACCAGGCAAAATATTTAATTCCGTTTAACCATAAAAGTTTATATAACCATTTGTAAAGGTCTTGTCAAAAGCTTAAAGTATGAGACTTCATAAAAATAGTCGAAATGAAAAGTTAATCAATATCTTCAAAATATAGATGTGTGTAATATTAATACCTCAATAATGGTCCTAGTAGTTTCTGCAGGTGTAAGTCTGGCTTCGCCAATCTCAATTACTTCCGCTTCCCCTATGTCTTCAGAGGGATGATACCTCTGTGGCTTAGCATTCTGCTTTAATGGGCCTGCTTGCTCCTCTGCAGAAGCCCTAACTCTTCCTTTCATAAAATTGTTCCTTTTTGTGCAAGAACTGTCACTTAACCACTGAAATTTATTCCTGTGATCCATTCCTCAATTAATTTTACAAATTCATAACTCAAAGGAACAAAATCAATCATCTTCTGCTGGTTAGCGTATAAAGAAAAGAAAATGTAACAAAATTCACCGAATAAACACATAGCTTCTTCCTAAACAAACAGAGAGAGCTAGCGTAAATTAGAGGTAATAAGTTACCTAGGGATGAAGAAGCTGCCGGAGTGAGAAAGACGGCGGGAACTGGAATCGAAGTTACCGGCGGGAAAACGGACGGCCGTCGCCGGCTCTATCATCAGCATTTGGTTGTTGAGTTGTGAAAGCTTTACGGAAAATGCCCACCAACTTTTCCACTGATCGTTTCGTGTGGTTCTATTTTATCCGATTGAGGACGAGCCTTGCCTTTGTTTTGTTTATTGGCTTATTGAACCTTTTCTCTGTGCCAACTCCAATACCGGTGTTAAGGATCACCTGTGACGATTTCACAAGCTCTCATTACAACTGGATTACGTGGTGTTGAAACATTGGTGAAAGGAGATAATGATATTTTATGAGAGTCTAAATTACTAAATTACCCCTAGTTAAGCGAAGAGCTGCTTGGTGTACGGAAAGAAATTGAAAGAAATTGACTTTCTTTTGTTTATTAGTGGCGCGCAACGCAAGAGAAAGAAAAAGTAGCACGGAAGAGACGGAAATTATTATTATTATTATCCGATTGGCTTCAATTTTCAGACGGTAAGTCTCTCTTTCTCTGAGCAAACAAACCGACTGTATGGTAAATTAAAGATGAGTATTTTTCTTTTACAGTGTGTTGGTTGATAGGGTTTGAATTTGCTGATTTTAGGGTTTAAGGAATTGCTTTGTAGTTTGTAATGGCTGCACGGAATTTTCGGGTACTCTTTTTGGAAATCCTTAGAAATTGTTTTTTTATTACTTCTCAGAATGCTTAGTTTGAGGTACTTCCCTGCGTTGTTCACTAAAAGATTGGAATCAGTTGAATTGCCAAGGAATAGTAGCTCCGTCGTGGTGAGTTGAGCTCTAATTTTACATTTCGTAACTCAATTAAACATAAATTTAACTTTGTTTAGAATTTGTTTCCAATCATTACTGCATAAGCATTGTCCACAATGTTTGGTGTGTATATATGTATATCAATGTTTCTAGATGTAGTCAAATTTTTTATACTTGATAAGTTCAATATTTGCACTTACTTTAACTTGAGATAATTGACATTTTGACTAGTAATTTTGGCCCCGAGTATGTTAGATATTGTTTATCAGCATAATTATTCAAAACCAAGCTATTTATATACCATCAGTCCCACATGTGAGTCCTGTCAATGCAAGTGACTTCCCTGGGTCGATGATGAACTCCCACCAATTGGTGGCAGTTATATTGTCCTTTATTTTCACCTATAACTGGTAAGATGCAAAAAAAGTTTGGTGCATAATGATCCTTAGAGTTAGGTCAACACTGACAAATTTTCCATTTTATCATAATAATCACATCTTATCAGAATAGGAGTATATATATGCTAAATAAATCAGGCAAAGCTCGTGCCCTGCTTAACATTGATTTGCAATTTTATACTCTAGATATCCAACAAATGACATTCACTTTTGAAATTTCTAATATATGTAAGAAAGTTAGGTTTCCATACAAACTTATATTTGTCATTAAGGCAACCTTCACTCATTATCTTCAATAGTTCTTTGACAAGGAGATGGTAACAGACTAAATTTAGTAGTACGTTTGGATTGAAGGAATAGAATTGGTGAAAGAATGGAATAGAGAAGGGAATGGAATGAAATGGAATGTTCATTTCATTCTTGATTGGAATGAGTCATTCTATACCTTCCCTCAAGATATAAAATTCACAAAATTGGTAGGAATGAGAATGGTTCATTCCATTCCAATGGAACAACCAAACACAATTTTTTCATTCATGAGAATAAGTCATTTCATTCCCACCTTTATTCCTGCAATCCAAACGTAGCATAGATTTTAAAAAACATAATAATTTAAGGCTCCTTGAGTAATAAAAAAACTTTAAGGAGTAGTTATGCTCAACTTGGTTTCCAAGATGTAATTGAAGAATTGAAACCAAGAAATCTTGGAGTAGATTTGTGCGGATTGATTATTGTGAGTAAACTACCTCTAGTTTAAGTTCTCTTTCTTTCCAGTGCCCAAGACTTTTTGGAGGCAAATAGAGAATCTCATTTTACAGTTCTTATCATTTGGTTCTGGTTCTTCTTACATGTTATGTATTTCCTTATTCGTTAGTTATATTGATTCCAGGTATGTGCTGCTAAAGGTCCTCGACCAAGATACCCTCGAGTATGGAAAACCAAAAGGAAAATAGGGACCATTTCCAAGTCATTGAAGCTTGTTGACTCTGTGAGTTTTTTCTCTTCCTCTGATTATTGGTATCACCGTATCAGGAAAAAAAATGTCTTGCACTGCAGATGATATTTGAATTTGTATTCTAGTCTATGTAAGGATCCTCATCCAATGAATTTATTTTCTTTTGGAACTCTACAAAAATGATCTTTAGACTAATATTTTAAATTATAAGTACTTTTCTTAATAATTAATAGCTATTCTTGTGCTGTCTTATGTAGATAAAGGAGTTATCAAATGTCAAAGAGGAAGTATATGGGGCTCTTGATTCTTTCATTGCATGGGAGTTAGAGTTCCCCTTGATTACAGTGAAAAAAGCTTTGAAAACCCTGGAAATTGAAAAGGAATGGAAAAGGATAATTCAGGTTGTATCAATATTGGATTTTTTATTTTAGTTCTCAAATAAAAAAATTGGGATCTTCCGGAGTGAAGAGGCAATAATGGATACTCAAGTTCACATATATGTTATATAGGTGACAAAGTGGATGCTAAGCAAAGGTCAAGGAAGAACAATGGGGAGCTATTATACTTTGTTAAATGCTTTGGCAGAAGATGGAAGACTTGAGGAAGCTGAAGAGCTATGGATGAAGTTGTTTTCAGAAAATTTGGAAAGCATGCCTCGTATTTTCTTTGAGAAAATGATCTCTATTTACTATCGGAGGGAAATGCATGACAAAATGTTTGAGGTATTATGGTGCCATGTTATTTTACGATAGTATTATAATTCAGAGACCTAGCCATGCAATTCAACTCTGGAGCATATACGTGACTGTGGCTATCAATATAACAAATTAAGAGAAGAATTTGTCTGTTTGCAGTTGTTCTGTTAGCAATATTTCAAATATAGATACAAGTAATCAAATAATAAATGAGGCAACAGATGAAGACAGTTCGTCGTGGGATTCTATTTCAGTTTATGCTATTATCTGTTACTCGTGTAATCTTGATTTAAATCTTGAAACGACTTCTGGTTGAAATTTTTGCATTTAATTAGATATACTTACTCGGTGGTAGCTCATACTTAAAAGACATTGTAATTTTCACTGCACAAGGATCTTACACAGTAAACTATTTTCGCTTTATAGGTTTTTGCTGATATGGAAGAGCTGGGCATCAAACCTACTGTTTCAATTGTTGCAATGGTTGGAGATGTCTTTCAGAAGCTTGATATGTTGGACAAAGATGAAAAATTGAAGAAGAAATATCCCCCACCAAAGAAGGAATATCGTTATATCAAAGGGAAGCGCGTGAAAATCAGGTCAAAGCCTCTTGATCAATCTAGTGATGCTAGCAATGGTCTAGTTAAGTTTGGTGAGGAAACTAACAAGAATTTGCTTGAACCTTATGAAAGTACTGAAGAAAGTTCAGATGAACCCAATGATAGTAATAATGGGGTTGCTGAATTATGTTCAGCTAAAGCTAGTGAATTGATTGACCCTTCTTTAGTAACCTAAGACATTGTATATTCTGGGAGTGATATATTTTACCAGTTATGTATTTGTAAACGACTTGCTGCTATCGTACTTTCTGCTGAAGTGATCCCAATAGCCCCATTATATTCTTCCAATTGAAAAAACCTCTACTATATGTATCAAACCAATTGAAAACTTAAGGTATTTTCAGCCGAAAGGCCCGAGGCATTGAGGAATTCAAAGTACCCAATCCTTATTACTGGAACAAAAATAGCTATAGAAAACTGCTACTAAAACACCAACCTATAGTAAGCCTGTTGGGTCTTCAAGTGATACACTGCAAGTGCTGTTACAGAACATTAAGTTGCTTTGTGTAGCCGCCTTCTGTAGGTAAACATTTGTTCAGTTTCACCTAGTGAAGGAACATGATTCAGGAAGAGGTCTGAAAGTGCAAATTTTGCCCAAGTCTCAATTGTTGATTTGGGGTAAAAGCCTAGTTTAAAAAGTGAGCAAGAGTAGATTACACCAAGGCTCCATGAGAAGAGTAGTAACAGACAAGTACTGTGGTGAAAGGTTCCAAAGTTCTTTTCCGAATTAAAACCTACATATAAGAAAAAATAAGTAAACTTAAGGTTAGTTATTTAATCCTCATCTGAGCCTGAACTTTCAGAACCCGACTGCCTGTCGTTTCCACTTGTTGCAGTGCCATTGGCAGGGCCCTTCTTATTTGTATCCTTTTCATCTTCATCTTCGCTGTACTCACTCTCATAATCATCATCATATTCTTCCTCTTCAATCTTCTCTTCCTCGTCCACACCATCCTCCGTGATAGGTCCTTCCTCCATCGTATGAATTCCCCGAGTTCCAGCTCTAGTACATTTCAAGACTTTCACTTTTATGCTCGTCTTTTTGTCACATCCAATCCACGAATCACACAGTAAATAAGAAGACAGATTATAGTTTCCTTCTGCCGGGGCTTGGAATTTGCCCATTACAAGTCGTGACCCGCCCCTAACTTTCTCGACTGCTTCTTTGATAGCATTACCAGTTTCCCTAGGAGTTGCCCCCGAACCTTGCATTGTCTCCTCAATTGCTTTTGAAGCTGCAGTAATAGCTGCGGCTTCATCCATGAAAATGACCTTCTGAGAAAACCAGACATTATTCAAATTGGGGTCTGCAAGCAGAAACCAATAATTTTCTTCCTTGTGGAATGGATAGTATGGGGCATGGAGGAGGGCACCAATCAACCCATTAGCACGTTTGAGATTTACCCAAGCCTGAACTGTGACAATGTCACCCTCTTGTATACCCTCTTCACCTTCAGTCTCACAAGTAACTTCAACCGTTATGCAAGGCATCATTTCCAGTACCTTTTCAACATCTTGGATGTCAGCAGCAGAAAAACCAGCAACTTGAGAAAGTAGCTCATCACGATCCTCAAGGGTCATATCCCGCAGATCCTGAAATGTTCGTACCTTCTGCAAATAAAGAAAAAAACAAGATGAAAATAAAGAAGACCAAATAATAACACAATAGATAGATAGAAAAAAAAAAGATGAAAATAAAGAAGACCGAATAATAACACACAATAGACGGACAATTTAATACTCTTTGTCGCACAAAGAGAATTGCAAATATTAAGGATGTATTTTTATTCCATATTCCATTTTTAACCTGAAAAATAATTTGTTAGTTTAATAATGGTGGCATGATAATCAAATAGTGATGACAAGCTTGAGAAATTCGTGTCATTTTATACTACTATCAAAAAATAATCATGATCAAATGTCAACAAAGCTTTAGCCAATTTCAAATATTCAAACTGACTTTTTGAGAAACTTCTTTTACTTCTTTTGAAAGGGCTACATGCGACACACTTCTAAGACTCCATAACCACAATTCTACCTCAATGACATACTGATAGTTGCAGGTCTTTACAAGTTGCAATTAAACACATTGAGATGCTTTAAATCACAAGGTCACTAGTCCTGAATCTATGCAATCATAGAAGACTCCTAAGATTTTTGCTGAGCTTTACTAAAAACATCCATTATATGCAAAGAATTTGTTCGAAAAACCACCAAAAAGAAGGGTAATGTCACATCAGCAGAGCACTAAGTCAGTTAGTAGCATGTGGCTTTGTAGTTATATTGTAAGTGGGTATAATAGTCCAAGTATTTCGTTTTAATTGGCCTATAGATAGCAGTCGGTTACTTTGTAATGTTTCATGTGTGAAGTAATAACAGAATTTCTCTCTTGATTTATTGCTATCTCTTTCACTCTCTAAACTCAAACTCTACTTCTCTCTAGGATTCTCTCTCTAAATCTGATATCTATCCTCTCAATCTCTATATTAATCTCTTTATTATTCTAATCTCTTCTCTTGATCTATCTGATTTCTACCTTAATCTTCTTACATATCAATTTCTTCTAAAAACATAATAGAAAACCATAAGTTACAATCCAAGATTGTAACAGGTACCAAATAGTCATAAACCAAATAGTTTTATGACTGGAAAATGAATTGTAACAGGTACCAGTACATGCATGGATAAATTTTTTAATTAATGGCTAATGCTTCATCTTATAATTCAAACAGTGATTCGATATGCCTGACTGGGTTAGTCAAGAGTCAAGACAACAAAAACTAAGTGTTTCCTTAGTATCAAGGAAAAAAGAAATCAAAGTTTGAAAAGACGGCACAACCAAGAGTCTAGGGTGGATGCCTTCAGGAACTACTTACTCAAAAAAGACATAATTCTAAACCAATTGCAAAACAATAAAATAAGGTTTTCTAAACTATTTGCAGCTTTGCAATTAAGAACTTTGAACATGGCAATCATGGCTGAATAATGTAGCTGAATTTATGACAGCTGGCAGATGATTGATTAGATTCTTTAGTGGCAAAAGTAAGAAATGAATACATACCTTGCGCGCTATCTTCTTTATGACAGCTTCATTAAAATGAGGTAGCTGCAGAAAGGGTGCAGTACCCTCCCCAGATCCTCCAGCAGCCTTCTTTGCACTTAGAGGAACAGCCTGCATTAAGGTCCATGCATTAACCCTTCACCAAAGCGTGTCATGTTGGCAAAGGAACTAGAAGTCTAAGATTAAATGTTATAAGGAGAATTAAATTAAACTAAAAAAATTGAAAATCAGAGGTAATATTTATATGCTCAGGATAAAGGTAGAGCCACTAACTAGAAACCTAGAACTCATGACATGATCAGATTCATAGCAATTAGCAATTTATAATTTATGTATTCATATTTGTACATCAAACACATAAGTTCAATTATCATAAATATTTTAAGTACTTACCAAAAAATTTATCTTAGAAAACAAAAATGTCCTTTATATCAAAATCATAGGAAATCTAACTGAGGGTTCTAAATTAGTGCAGGGGAAATCACAAACTGTGACATATTACATTGTAAACTAGCAGGGACGACGAGGCCGCCTACTGGGTTAGGGGGGAAATTGACCCCAATAAAATTTTGGGGAATAAAAATTAATAGGTATAAAAAACTAAAAGTTTTGCCCTCTTAATCTTTAGAAAAATAAATAAAATTCAGCTGACATTCAGTTTTGACGTTCTTAATTTTGAACGAGGATAAATTTATAATTTATAAATTACTAATTCAGAAGAGAGAAAAATCAAATGATTTTACCCATGGAAGATGCACACAGCTTGTCAGAGTACAAAGAGCAAGGGAGAGAAGAAAAAGGAAGAGAAAAAGGAGAAAATGAGGGAAATAGTTAGTCTCAGCCTCTTGCAACAATACAAAAAGGATCCATATGTGTATAATATACACAAACACACACACATATATATACATATATATAGGACAAATCACAAACTGCAACCTTAAAGTTTTTGTACAACTGACTATAAATATGCTCTTCTTTTTCTAATAATATACAATATATTCTAATGAAAGATTTTAAATTTATTTATTATAATATTAAAGTAAAAATGTTGATATTATTTATGAGAGAAAATATATATTTGCTATTCAGGACGCAAGTCTTGCCACGAGCAAAATTCAGAACAGACAAAGCAAACAAGAGCCTAATGGAATTCAGTGGAAATAATTCAGATTATATTTGAGCAAATTAGATGATGCAAATCATGTTTGTGCAAAGGTAAGAATATCTGCTTTTGTGGGTGCATGTGCAAGGATAGTGAGGGAGAGAGGGTATACACATCCTTCAACTATAAGTAGTATTCAGCATTGTAGCAGATAATGTTGATTAAATAACATCTTTTCAAATAGGTTATCCTTAGATATAAACCTGAATAACACACTGAGAAAGCTCAATAACCCCAACTGCAGGCCTTAGCCAGCCATGCCCCTGAGCAGTGCGCGATATAACTGCCATCTGCATATACCAACAAAACATTATAAAGGATGAGTGGCAGAAATTTCAAATTTCAGAAGGAAACAACAGCATAAATATGCACGCTCGTTAACTCAACAATGTATTTTATGTCATTTGTTTTCCTCTTCCAGCTTCGGTTTGAAATAGGGGTTCATAAGCTAATGCAGGATTTTTGTGGTTGTGGCGGCCGGTTTATAGGAGGACATCAACATTGGGAGCTTGAGGATCACACTTCTTCCAAGCTTTGAGCTGAGAGATCTGTCAGTGGAGACCGACAGACTTGACTAATGGGAAGGAACATTGTAATAGATGCTTTTCAGTTAGATTTTATTGCAGGGCGCTGCAAGCGGGTGGAAACAGATTGGTCCTGTGGTGAAGTATATGGAGAGTGGGAGACCCTCAGATGATGTAGGACAGCTTTTGAAGAACAATAGCCATTGATAAAACAAGGAAATTAATGCGAGAGAGGCTCCACACCTTATTACTCCAAGTATCTTTTACTTGGATGATGCTCCACGTACCACTACCCCAAGGGTTTGTCAACCGCAAAAGAGAGAAAAATAGCTCATAACTTTCTTCAATAATTAATAATCCATTCTATAGCGTGCAATCCTTGTGGGGATTACACCAATATTTATACAAACTCAAAACCGTAATATTACTTGAAAAACAATAAAAAGAACCAAAGGACTAAAATATCCTTGCTACATATTAAAATCCTATCACTATTAAATATCCTAAATCCCAACTAATAAATAAAATACATCAACACTACTATATTAAACATGATAAAAAAAACTATAAATAATAAATATAAAAATCTTTGATTTGCTCTTGACTTGTAGTCCCAATCACCAAAGCGTGACTCTTTTTTTATTAATCTTGGTTGGAAGATATGAGAGCAATCCTCATCAGGATAATTTGTAGAAGAGAGCACATTGTCTCACAATTTTATGTGTTATGGCCTTATAGGCTATTGTGAAGAAGAGATGGTGGAACATCTCCTCTTTCATTTTCAGACCACTGCCTTTGGACGTTTGCGTTCTCATTGAGTCATTGTGCGGAATCACTTGGGTAATTCCAGGATCGGTCAACAATGACGGGGTGAAGCCGTGAAAGTGAGAAAGGAGTGGAGAAGGCTACATGACTTGATGACTCATGGGATATAGCAGACAATTTGGAAGGAACCAAATAATTGGCATTGGGAAGCAAGAGTGGGGCTAATCACGTTCATTGTCTTTTCATGGGCCTTATTTTCTTTTAGTTTCATGAGGTGTTCCCGGGATAGATTCAGCATTTTGTGAATTTCTTGAGAGAGATTTTGCTTTGGGGTCGAAAGTATGTACTTTTTGGGAGAGTCCTTGTATGAGGAGAGGTCTTTTTGTTTTGCGGGACATAAGTGTGCCTTTCATTCCCCTAAGCTTTGTATACTACGCGTTTAATCAGTCGTTTATGAAGATCCGGAACTGATATGTTGGTAAAGCGCAGATTAAGAAGTTCTAAGCAAAACATATGAGTTATATTTATATGCTCAAGTAGAAAGTTGTAGTCATAAAATCATGAGGCATTTTCTTCAACAAAGAAGACACTAACTTAAGCAAATACTTTAAGAGCTCCTCTAGATGGACATGGAAATTGGACATGAAAATTGGACATAAGTGTATTTGAATTTCACCTATTTGTATTTTTACCCACCATTGGGGTCAAAATACAAATAAGTGAAATTCAAATACACTCATGTCTAATTTTCATGTCCAATTTCCATGTCCACATAGAGTTTTTGATACTTAAAAGTAAATATTTTCACCTCAACCATCACCACTTGGAAAGTTTCCATATACGGGATATTCAGATATTACCTTCATCAACTCTTCTAGAAGGCGAGGCGCGAGTTCTAGGACGCGCTTGAAGTCTCGTTGCAACTCTGGTGATAAAGCTGCTGTTTCACGAGTTAAATGGGCTTGAATCAACAACTCTGTCTGAAAGAAAAGGGCAGGGTGGTAAAAATCAGATTCAATATAAAATCAAAAATAGCAACTATAAATCCAAGACTTAAAGAGGATTCCTTCAACCTATATGAACTGTTTGCCTTATAGTATATCAAGTTTCATCACGTATCAAATTTATACACCAAAAAAAATAAAAAAATAAAATCATGAGTATCAACCTTAACAAGTGCTGGATGCTGCTTCCAAAATTTTGACTGCTCTTGTTTGATGTTCTTAAGGTCCAAATTTAACTCACTTCTGACTAACACAAAAAGCTTCTGAAGGGGTTCGCCATCAGGCCTACGAACTGGAATCTCCATGTACTCAGCAGCCTTAATGAACACATCCATGACTTTGCTGTAAATAAAGGTATCAGAGAAGAATAAAGATATGTTACAAGAGGTACATGACTACTTGAAAGAAATTTGGTTTATCAAACAAAAAAAAGAATCATGTACATTCAGTTAAACTGAGGCCAACTCATTATAGATAAAGGTAGTCACAACAATGCAGATGACAATTTCAATGAGGCATTAATATTTTGACCACTTAAAGAACCAAAGTGAAGTATTCCCTAAACAAATAGAGGAACTAAATTCACTAAATATACAAAAATAACTATTAGCAATTGTGAAATCAAAAATAAAATACAACCCTGTTGAAGTATGCAACAAAATTACATGACATCTAACTAATATGATAACTAGGTCTTACAAGTATCAAAAAATTGAAATTCATGTTTAGCCAAGTAAAGCATTAACCATTGACTTAGTTTATTACTCAATATGACAATGAACTGTATGTTCAATTTATGTGAAGCTGTGACAGACATTCATACAACGATTCTTAATACCTGTATATTAGGATCGATATTAGGATCGAGTATCATACCTTGGGGCCAAGGAAGGTTTCATGAAGTAATAATAGGCCGACAGTGTTTGATGCATAACATAATTTCCGGTATATTTAGATGATCTTGAAAGATATACAACAGCTATCACCAATGGCAACAGAATACAGACTCCTACAATCCAAAGCAACAGTATCCCACCAGATGCTCCATCAATGTTAAGCAGAAACTGGGGAAGAGCTATTCCCATTTGAAACCCCTGAATTAGGACATTGTATAATAATTTTTAGACACGTGAAGGTATCCACATTTTAACTACTTGTCAAAACACTAAAAAAATATTCTATATTCAAGGGTTACCAGCTCCACGAGAGGAAAGTATAATACCTGTCTGCCATCTGGATGGCCATATTTTTCATAATTCTCACGTGATACTGGATCTGTCAGAGCCTGATAAGCCTTGGATATGTACTCCACAAAGTACTTGTTCGCATCTGAAAATTAAACAATAAAGACAACTTTTAACATGACTTGGGATCTTGTTCACACAAAGTTACGCACAAAAATACATAGCATTTTTAATTTTATTTTTTCGGGTAAAAATACACAGAAAAGTTAGAACACCTTCAACCTGGATCTGGATTTTTATCAGGGTGGTATAGAATAGAGAGTTTCCTGTATGCCTTTCTTATTTCAGAATCAGAAGCTCCAGGTTGTAACCCAAGTATACTGAATGGCTCAAATACTTGAATCTAACAAAAGAAAATGTTGATTCAAGTAAATTAAATTTTCAAACATTTAAATACCTGCAGGTAGTATATTTATTATATGAAACAGTGCTGACTCAATTTTCAGAACAAGCCTAGGCATGGAACTCTGAAATTAACTAAATTAAAAATAGGGTCAATATCCATCACCATCAACAATCAATGTTTAAGTGCTTACCTCGCCACTTGTATGCTTGATGTAATAAACAAGGATGCCCATGATAACCCAGAGAAGCACTAGTGTCATGTTACTGCATGTTGAGAAGTTTGAGATCTGCAAAGTAATTTTGAAACAGAAAATAAATTAAACTACAGAAAAAATAACATAATCATACCACACAAAGGTAACTCCTGCCTTACAGTAAGAACAGGCACTCACCCGCTTAAAAATTGATTTGCGATACTTTCCAGATCGAGAGCAAACAGAACACCCACAGTTGATGCTCTTGGTTTTCTTCGAGGCAGCACGGCATAATTTTAGTATTGTATAGGGCACCAAAGGCAGGGCAAGCATTGTCAAAATAAAAATTGGGAACAATCCACTATTTTCTTCTGAAGTAGCCATAGGGACCTTCTGTCTAAACCAACTTTTATGTGCTTACTGTATCTGTGAAAAAATTCTAAATGGTTGGCCAGCTGATCCATATCAAAGAACAACAGTAACAACAACATCATATCCAACACAAGAGATCCCATTGCCAATCAAACTTCTTTGTAATTTAGAGGGTTAACCATCCCTCCACTGAAAAAGTCTAAGCATATAAATCATAACATATATACATCGAGGGTAATTCTACGGGTCTCAAATTTTTGTCTCAAATAGTGTTTCAAATGATGTGGCATTATTTCATTGGTTCAGTACATCTCTTATGATTGGCTATATTTCATCAAGTACAATTGTCTTATTCAATACCAAATCATTTGAGAAACATTTGAGACTCCTAACATTATATATTGAAAGAGTAATTAGAGGGTTTATTTCAATATTTAAAGGCTTAATCTTTTAAAATGCTCCCAAAGTGTTTCACCCCAAAAAATGTAATTGAGACATATTATGGGCTATGTTTCTTTGCAAAGACTTTGGATGGAATGGACCTTAATTCTTTAATGAATCCTTATCCTATTTTTTGCATCAAAATTTTACTTAGGTTTGTGGGACGAAAACGGGAACGTTCGAACGTGGCACGCTACATAATCTAAAATGTGGTACACTATAGGTAGCTTTATAAGGATACTTATAGTTAGGAATTCTCTCAGGGTTATAAAGCATAATTTTATTAAAAATTCTTAGTTGCATTAACGAGGGTATTGTTCTAGAAATTATCTAGTATAATTGTGATGCTTGATCATTCAACAGTAAGTTAGACTAACGATATCTGTGCAGTGAGAGGTCGACAACAAACTAATATTTGAGTATGCTTAATTTTGAATATTGGTACATAAAAGTACCATGTTTAGAAATGCAAGTACCAATATGCGGTACGATAAGTCATTGAGAGTATCTAGTAACTCTGTTTTGAAGTATAATTTGCTGACAAATTAATACCCCAAACACATGTGTACCATCCAATGCCACCTCCCGCAGTTAGTCGATTTGTGAAAATAATCCTTGCAAACCCATGTAACATATGGAAAAAACTTTTATCTCACAATAGTACTATTTTTTGTCTTTATCTTTCGGTAAGTATCTGGAACTCCTACTATTATTTTAAATATGTAGTTTGAACAACTTCACTTAGAATCAAGTATGTCTTGTATTCAATAAGTAACTAATGCTCAAAGTTTATAAGTTCAAGTCCAACTATTCTTTCAACTTGTTCATCAAGCATAATTATATTTTCCATTGTTCAAAAAAAAATTAATCAATGGATAAAAACAAGGAAGAAGAAGAAGATGAAGAAGATGAAGAAGAAAGATATGACACTCTAAAGCATATATTTACCAAAAAATACGAGATTATATTGCATCCTTTATCTATTTTGGTCAAAAGTAAAAGCAATTCCTTGAGAGATTTAAATTAATTAATAGGAACTTTACTACCTAAATTTTCATGAACATAAAAAATAAAAATAAATAAAAAACTGCAACATAACAGTGTCAGTTACATATTGATAAATAATGGAAAGCACATCAACCTAGTTGTTATGTAGCTAGCCTATAGGGTATTTCAGTAATTGTTTTTAGTTCTTGAGGGATATTACAGTCTTTTAGTCAGAGTATTGGGAGGTTGTTAAATAAGCAGGGAGTCTGTAAAATGGGCAGACAATTTTAATCAAATCTCTCTTCTTCTGCAAATCTACTTTCTCTCTAGCTCTTCTTCTATTGTAAGACTCTGTTACGTAACATTTGGTATTAGAGCTTCATCGTGTCCTGGAGGTCATTTCTATGGCGAAGGGAACTCGTCTCTTTCAAATGGAGAAACACCGGAAATTACTTGATGATAAGGTTCAGGATCTCGCGTGAAGTAACGATGCTCTGACGACTTCAATTGACTTCATGGGAGGCCGGATAGGAGGATTTGAGGATCAATTGAAGGAAATGGGCACTGGTGTAGAGGAATTGAAAGGTGAGATGCAGCGAAATTTTCGTGTGATGCTCATGGCTCTGAACAAGTCCACTGAAGGTGATGAACAGCAAGACCATAACTCAGAAGCAGATCTTCGGAATGGTGAAACTCAACGAGTTGGTTTGGCTGAGCAACCAAAGAATTTCAAAGTAGAATTTCCTCGGTTTGATGGTACTGATCCACGTTCATGGATTCGGAAGTGCGAGAAATTTTTCAATTTTAATCCAGTGTCCAGTAAGAGCAAGATTTCTCTTGCTCAAATATATATGGAAGGTCGTGCAGATTCCTGGTTTCAAGGATATCAGGTAGAGGTTGGTCCTATAGGTTGGGAGAAATTCAAAGGAGAAATCCTGGCCAGTATGATGTTGTTGACATAGATCCAGTGGAGGAGTTTAAGAACTTGAAGCAACTTTCCACCATGAGTGCTTATCAAGAGGAATTTGAGAATTTGAAGTCTATTTTACTTGTACAAAATAGGCACTATACAGATGATTATTTCCTATCTAATTTCGTGAGTGGACTAAAGTTCGAAATTAAATGTATGGTGAAGCTGTTAAAACCTACCACATTAAAGGATGTTATTAGCTTAGCTAAAATGTAGGAAGACATTGTCCAGACTATAGCTTCACAAGCTCCAGTAGTTCCTACACCAGCAGTTGCTGCACCAGTCCATGTACCACATCTAGCAGTTTCTACTCCTACTTATGGGAAGCAATAAGCTATCTTGCCTAAACCTAATCTACCTTCCACATCGTTCACATATAATTCCAGGCCACAAAATTACTCTTATACTAACAAGTCCAATTCTACCTCTACCAATTCCAATTCATCTAGGACTCAATTTCCTATTAAGAGGTTGACTGCAGTTGAAATGCAACAACGGAGGGACAAAGGATTGTGCTATAATTGAGATGAAAAATTTGTTCCTGGTCATCGTTGTAAAAGGCAGATGATTTACTTATTACAGTTTGATCCGAATGTGGTTGAATCAGAGGAGTTACCTGAGATTATTGAAGAGTAAGAACTAGATTATGTTGAAGAAGTTCCTAGTGATATGGAAATATATGTTAGAGCCTTAAACGGAAATGTGAATCACACAACTTTGAGGGTTAAAGGATTTGTTAAAAAGAAACCTCTTACTATACTGATTGACAGTGGGAGCACTCGTAGTTTTTTAGATCCTAAAACTGCTGATCTTTTAGGTTGTGAATTGAACCTACTCTTAAGCTCATGGTGACAGTGGCTGATGGGGAAAAGTCGTAAGTGATGCAAAATGTTCAGCTTTTAAATGGAGCATGCAGGGTTATGATTTTGAGCATGAGGTGAGGTTGTTACCCTTGGGAGGGTATGATGCAGTTTTAGGGGTTGATTGGATGCAAAAGTACAATCCTGTGACTTTTGACTTCCATAAATTGAGGCCAACTTTTCAAAGGAAAGGCAGGAAAATCACTATTAAGGGAACTACTGACACAGCAATGTTGCAGCAGATTTCAACCAAGGGACTAGAAAAGTTAAGAAGAAGTCATTGGGGCTTATAGGTCAATTATTTGCTATTACCGCAGAGGAAAAAAAGAACAGATATAGAAAACTCACAAGGAATTCAACAATTAATTACTCCATTACTCACAGAGTTCAGGGATGTTTTCCACGAACCCAAGACTTTGCCTCCTCATAGAACTCATGACCACCACATTAAATTGAAGGATGAAACTGTCACAGTGAATGCCAGACCTTATAGGTATCCTTATGTTCAAAAGAATGAGATTGAGAAAATGGTTAAAGAGACGTTAGCAAATGGAATCATTAGACATAGTACTAGTCCATTTGCATCTCCAGTGTTACTTGTGAAGAAAAAAGATGGAACATGGAGATTTTGTATAGATTACAGGTCTTTGAATAAGTTGACTACGAAAGATAAATTTCCCATTCCGGTGATAGAGGAGTTATTGGATGAACTCAATGGTGCAATATATTTCTCCAAAATTGACTTAAGGGCTGCCTATATGCAAGTGAGAATGAATGAGATGGATATACAGAAAACAGCCTTCAAAACGCATAGTGGGCATTACGATTTTTGGTAATGCCTTTTGGCTTAACTAATGCCCCGGCTACATTTCAATCCCTTATGAATTCTGTGTTTGTTGACTTACTAAGGAAGTGTGTGTTAATATTCTTTGATGATATATTAATATACAGCAGAAGTTTGGAGCTACATATGGAGCATTTGAGAAAAGTTTTCTTGTTATTAAGGAAGCATCAGTTATATGCAAAGTACTCCAAATGTACATTTGTGCAAACTCAGGGTGGAGTATTTGGGCCATGTGGTTTCTAGTTCTGGAGTGACAGCTGACCCAAGTAAGATTGAAGCTATGGTTAACTAGCCTAAGCCAAAATCTGTGAAGGAATTGAGGGCCTTTTTGGGACTCACGGGGTATTACAGAAAATTTGTACGGGGATATGGAGTAATAGCTAAACCTTTGACAAATTTGCTTGCAAAAAGATAAATTCCAGTGGAATGAGAGTGCAAACAGTTCTTTTGAGCAACTCAAGGGAGCATTATCCACCACTCCTGTCTTAGTTATGCCTGATTTTTCTAAAGAGTTTGTTGTAGAGACGGATGCTAGTAACATAGGCATCGGAGCTGTTCTGTTGCAGGATAATAAGCCTATTGCTTACATGATTAAGGCTTTGGGACCTAGGACAATGGGATTATCAACTTATGAGAAAGAGTTATTAGCTATTGTAGTAGCAGTTGACAAGTGGAGGTCCTACTTATCTGAAACTAAATTCATAATCAGGACTGATCACCAGTCCTTGAAACATTTTTTGGAGCAAAGAATTACAACTGTGGCTCAACAAAAATGGTTATATAAATTGTTGGGGTTAGATTACACTATCGAATATAAGAAAGGAAGGGAGAATATAGTGGCTGATGCATTATCAAGAGTTCCTAAAATGGAATTACAATGTTCTGTATTATCGGGGTTGGTGTCTACTTGAATGAAAGATATTGTTGAAACTTATGAAGGGGATTCAATTGCTCAAGATCTCATAGCTCAATGTGTAATAGATACTAATGTTGTTGGAACTGCTTTTACTTTCCACAATGGGGTTTTAAGGAAGAATGGAGTGATTTATATAGGGGCGAATGGGAATTTAAAACCACACTTATTAGCTGAGTTCCATTCTTCTGGGATTGAAGGGCATTCAGGACAACAAGCTACTTATAAGAGACTGAAACAGATTTTTACTTGGCCTAATATGTTAGATGATGTACAGCAATGGGTTAAGGAATGTCAAGTTTGTCAGCAAGTCAAGACTGAAAATGTTGCTTCACCAGGTTTATTGCAGCCTTTGCAAATTCCTACACAAGTTTGGAGTGGTATTGCTATGGATTTTATTGAAGGCCTTCCAAGGTCTGAGGGAAAGGATAACATTAAGGTGGTAATTGATAGACTGACCAAATCTTGTCATTTCATACCTTTGTGTCATCCATGTACAACACAAGTGGTGGCACAACAATTCTTTACTCATATATAAAAGCTTCATGGATGTCCTTCCTCTATTGTGTCTGATAGGGATAAGATCTTTTTGAGCACATTTTGGAAGGAATTGTTTAAAATCATAAGAACAAAGTTATGTTACAGCTCTGCATATCATCCACAAAGTGATGGACAGAGTGAGAGTGAGAGGCTTAACCGGTGTTTGGAGCAATACCTAAGATGTATGATCTGTAGTAAGGCTCACCAATGGACTAAGTGGTTACCCTTTGCTGAGTATTGGTACAATACTAGCTACCATTCTGCTGTAAAGATCACACCTTTTGAGGCATTATATGACTATTCTCCTATTCAGTTACCTGAGACAGTGGCATCCACTTCCAATGTAGCAGCTGTGGAGGATTTCTTCCACAGACACACTCAGTTGGTGAAGGTCCTGAAAACTTAGAATTAGCACAACATAGAATGAAACAGCAGGTGGATCAACATAGATCTGAAAGGGAGTTCAAAGTGGGTGACTATGTGTATCTTAAACTACAGCCTTATAGGAAAACTTATGTAGCTGTCACGAGATCTCTGAAACTTGCTGCAAGATATTTTGGGCCTTATTTGGTAGTGGCCAGAATTAGCAAGGTTGCTTACAAACTCGAGTTACCCGAGGATTCTAAGATACATCTTGTGTTTCATGTGTCTCTCCTTAAAAAGCAATTGGGAAATCAAGCAGCGGTGCAAACTAAGCTTCCAATAGTGGGAGATGAAGGGGAGATGAGGATTTTACCAGAAAAGTTTTGGAAAAGAGGATGATTAAGAAAAATAACAGACCAGTGATACAAGTGTTGATTAAATGGATGTCTACTGCACCAGAAGATGCAACTTGGGAGGATGCACACAAGTTGGCTCAACAGTTTCCTGAATTCAACTTTGATTAACTTAATTTGGACATGTTTCTGTTATGCTCTATTGTATTTCCTTCCTGTTAATTTTCGAGTATTATTTTTCACCTGTTTTCATGTAGGAGTCTTTTTTGATTGTATGATCCTTGAGGACAAGGATCTTCTTAAGGAGGTGGCACTGTTATGTAGCTAGCCAATAGGGTATTCAAGTAATTGTTTTTAGTTCTTGAGGGATATTACAGTCTTTTAGTCAGAGTATTGGGAGGTTGTTAAATAAGCAGGGAGTCGGTAAAATGGGCAGACAATTTTAATCAAATCTCTCTTCTTCTGCAATTCTACTTTCTCTCGAGCTCTTCTTCTATTGTAAGACTCTGTTACGTAACACAAGTCAAATTAATTCCATATCAGAGTAGTAGGCCGGCCCTATGGATGGGTAATTTATTCAAGCCAAAATTGATGGCCAACACACTCAATATCCAAACAGAATTCAGAGCTCTACAATACAGATGAAAGAGAATCAATTGCAATAAATATATTTGACTTGTTTTTTAGCATGAATTGTATCAGTGAAATCCACTAAACCCTATCAGTATAGTTTCTAACATGTAAATTACAGATCAAAACCCCATCTAAAATTCACTTCAAAAAACTAGCGGATACAATCTGATCATACGCATGAATTTAAGAATTTAATATATTCAAACGATATTCACGTAAATATGAATAGATGTAATTCAATTACCTAATAGCCGAAGAAGAAGTCGGAGATTTGCTTCTTATTCTTTTCGATAATTGAATCTGCTTCTTATTCTACAATCAAACACCGTGATTTTGTTAAGGGCCCCAAGGTTGAGAAATAAAAGACCAGACTTGAGGGAGGCGTCATTTCATCTCAGTTACCATATTCTCGGTCTGTTCATCCAAATTAACGCCTAAAACTTCTTTTTTTAAATTCCAGTTGAAAAAAATAGTATAATTTTTGTGGGAGTCACGATAAAAATTAAAAATAAAAATAAAAATGTTCAATTTGAATGTTTACCTAGACTTATTGATAATATATTAATACTAACAGTTGCTTCCGACACTTTCAAGGATTAAATTTATTCGAAATTTTAGATGATCCGAATAATTTATTAGGTTGAGCAGAAAAAAAAAATTCCCCAAAATGATTTCTGTTTTGTATAGATAGATGTGGGTCTACTTGAGTATTACTAATTAGATTTGTATATGAACTGGCAATAAAAAATATATTAATATATAAAGTTATAATATATATTATTATTTAATAATTAATTTATTAGCAACTTTTTTTTGTCGTAGTATATTAACTAAAATATATATTTGTAATTTATTGATTAATTGTATTATTGATAAATATATTGAAAAGTGTTATTAAAATAAATAATGAAGGACTCGTAAAGGTTTTTAAGATCACTAATTCATACTCTACAGTGTGTTATTGGGTCAGTATCTATCCAACAGGTTCCTCACCCTTGTTCTTCCTCCTCCTCACCCTCTATTTCCCTTCAACCCATTGAAGATCTCCCTCCAAAGCTCCAAGAAATTGTCAAACTCTTTCAATCTGTTCAAGAGCCGAAGGCCAAATACGAACAACTCTTGTTCTACGGCCAGAATTTGAAACCCCTCGATTCCCAGTTTAAAACTGCGGACAATAAGGTTCAGGGTTGTGTTTCTCAGGTATGAGTTAGAGCTTACTTTGATTCTGAGAAAAATGTTGTTTTTGAAGCTGATTCTGACTCGGTATTGACTAAAGGGCTCGCTTCTTTGCTTGTTCAGGGCCTTTTTGGCCAATCTGTTGAGGAAATTGTTCGGGTTTCGCCCGATTTTGCTGTGCTTCTTGGGTTGCAACAGAGTTTAACTCCTTTTAAGAATAATGGGTTTTTGAATATGTTGAAATTGATGCAAAAGAAGGCATTGCGGCTATATGTGGAAGCTGAAAAAAGTGGTGGGAGTGGCTCATTTAATGGTGGTGAAAACCAGATTGAGAGTTCGAATTCGGTCTCTGTGAATGATAGTAGTTGTATTAATGATTTGAAGGTTGGGGTTAGTTCTGACTTCTGAAGTGGGTGTTGATGAATATGGATCGAATTGGGATAATGTTGTTGTTTTGGGGAGTAGAGGAGAGAGAATTAGGGAGAAATTGGAAAGAGAGCTCTAGAAGAAGAAACTCTGACAGACGAGATTGCAAATGACGATTTTCCTTTATCTCTTTTTAAAAATAAGAGCGTGAAATGTCATTTTATATAGATAGCAAATGCTCTTTTGATTCTTTCGTATTGAGGAATCAAATCATATATAGGAATTAAAATAGAGAAAGAATCAAATCATATATAGGAATTAAAATAGAGAATTAAATAAGGATAAGGAAACTGTTGAATACTAATTTATTGATATATTTTTCAAATGTGGGAATTAAAAATTTATTGAAAAAACTGTTGCGAATGCTTTATAAGTAAACAATCTTTTAAGAACCGAGGGAGTAATATATCCTATTTGAGCTTTTGGAACTCACTTTTTGTAGAAAAATTCATATATATTGGTATATCCTTATATATTTTGGTCATTTCACTCTTTATCCATCTTTATTTTTTAATATTTTATTTATTTATTTTTAATTTGTACTTGAAGTAAGTGAAACATTTTTTACTAATTTTATGTGTTTTTAAATCAAACACGAAATATAATATTAAAGTTTACAAATTTTATAAGTGAGACTATTTTTTGAAACGAGAGGAGTAATATTTAAAGAGTAGACATAGAAATAAATAACTCAAATTGCAATACTGTTACAAATGAAATTTGTATTGTGGAGCATAAGGAGGAAGTAACGTGTGTTTATTATGTAAAATATAAATATTACAAAAAAATGAGATATTCATCTTGTATTAACTTTTAAGATCTATATTTATGTATGTTTTAATCCGCCATGAGTATATAAAAGAAATTATAATCTTTTTACATTAATGTTTGCTTTATATTTGATGGAGGGAACTACCATCGTTTTAAAAAATAATAATAATAGTTTATTATAAAATAAGTTTGCTTTTTGAACTTAGTTTAGATATTTTCAAACTTTAAATTTATATAATTTATTTAGTTTTTAAATAAAGGAATAAATATGAATTAATACCCTTATTTAAAAAAATCACTTTGGGGATTGTCTTCTCAATTTGTTCAATTAGGAGACTAAACTTTTATTTTTTTTCACTTTGGGGATTGTCTTCTCAATTATTTTAATTAGTAGATTAAACTTTTTAATTTTTTTACACTTTGAGGACTGTCTTCTCAAATTTTTTTATGGGAATTAAACCTTTAAATAGTGTCAAACTGTCAGCGTCATAAAATTGATGATATGACAGCGACACGTGACTAAAAAATACTTATACAGTAATATTGAATCTTATTTTAACATTTAGTCAATTAATTTTTGTACCAAAAAGGGTAAATATAGGACCGTTATTAATTATAAAGTAAATTATTATTATAATTTTAATATAAAATCATTATAAATTTTTTAAAGTTAATCTAATGATAATTTTACCATTATGGTAAATTATAATTTTTTAAAATTTATTTTTTCTTCTTAAATTTAAATTTTAAAGTAAATTTAATGACAATCTTTTAAAGTAAAATTAATAATGGTCTTATATTTATCATTTTTTATACAAAATTTAATTGAATAAATGTTAAAATAAAACTCAATATTACATGTTGTCATGTCATCAATTTTTCTAATGTGACACTATCAATTTAAACGTAATTAATAAAATCTAAAAGTTTAATCTTCTAGCGGGAAAGAATTACGAAGACAATCCTAAAAGTGAAAAAAAAAATTAAAATTTTAATTCTCTAATTAAAAAAATTGAGAAGACAATCCCTCGAAGCGGGAACAAATTAAAAGTTTAATCTCTTAATTGAAAATTTGAGAAGGCAAATCCTAAAGTGGATTACTATTTAGATAATATACAATTCTACGATTTAATGTCTAAAATTAAATCAATTTATATTAATTTTGGAAATTTTGAAATTACTTTTAAAAATTAATATTTGAATATAAATTGTACTGTAGTAGAGAAATTTAAAAGGGAGATTGTCCAAAACGCCAAACCCAATGAAATCACATTCCGGGCTAGTGTAGATGAAGTAAACAGATTGTAATAATTAAATGAACAATTATATTTTTTAGTACATTTAAAAAAAAATACAACAATAGTGCATGCAAAAAATATTTACAAAATTAATACATTTTTAATAGTTTATTTACAAAATTAATATATTTAGTATTCTTTTAATTTAAATATTTCCGTTTTTTCGTTCGAAGATGTCAATCTCCACCACCACCGCTATATTCACCGAACCCACCATACCTCCCTCATCCGCCACTGCCAAATCTATAACCACCCGTCTCTTGATCCCTCTCATTCCGCCGCATCTCCTTCCGAGATTCCCTCTCTCTCTTCCTTTATTCTCTCTCCAAATCACCATCCTCCCAACCATCATCTCGTTAATTTTTGTATGTAATCTTTTCTTTGTGCAGTATAAACTATCATCATTGTGGGGCAGCGAAAATTTGGTATGGTATTCTTCTCTGCTCCACTCCCTCTCTCTCCTCTTTTTTCCCTTGTAGTCACAACATCACTTACTTCCAATACTTCAGCACCCAACAATCCTGCTAACGTTGTCAATCCCAAAGTCAAACGGGCTATCCCCATCCGATCATGGACTCCATACGACGTGGACCTGGCTAGGGCTAGCTTACCTCTATATTTTCCAATATTCTTCTTACAATAATATTACACCGAAAATGAAATTCAAATATTTTGTTAAAGTTATCAAACTTGCAGTTTTTTCACCTCTAAACCTGCAGTTTTTTTACCCTCACTTCTGTAGTTTTTTCATAGTGTAGTTGGTAACCAAACATTCATACCAAGGTAACCAATTCACCTCCACACCTGTAATTTTTTATAGTGCAGTTGGTAACCAAACTTTCATATTAAGGTAATCAAACCTTCATACTAAGGTATCCAAACCTTCATACCAAGGTAACCAATCCACATCCACACCTACAGTTTTTTCATAATAAAGTTAGTAACCAAACCTTCATAACAAGGTAACCAAACCTTCATACCAAGGTAATCAATTTAGTTTTATTATGTTATCATGTTATTTTGAATGTAATGCAGTTGGTAGCCAAACCTTTTTTGCAGTTGGTTGCCAAACCTTCAGACCAAGGTAGCCAATTAAATTTTATTAGGTTACAAATTTATTTTGAATGTAATGCAGTTGGAGCCAAAACTTCATACAAAGGTAACCATTTCAGTTTTATTAGGTTACCAATTCAATTTTATTAGGTTACCTTCATAGTGCAGTTGATAATCAAACCTTCATACCAAGGTAACCAAACCTTTATACCAAGGTAACCTTAACGTTCATAGAAAGGTAACCAATCCACCTCCACACATGCAGTTTTTTCATAGTGTAGTTAGTAGTCAAACCTTCATATCAAGGTAACCAATTCAGTTTAATTAGGTTACCAAATTATTTTGAATATGATGCAATTGGTAGCCAAACCTTCATACAGTTGGTTGTCAAACCTTGAGACCAAGGTAACCAATTCAGTTTTATTAGGTTATTAATTTATTTGGAATGTGATGCAGTTGGTAGCCAAACCTTCATACAAAGGTAACTATTTTAGTTTTTGTGGATAACCAAATCGTCAAAAAAAAATCAGTTCTCAGTTCTAATTCATCCTCCAATACAAAAATTATTTTCTTTTGTGATGAGTTTCCCTACTTCTCAGTTCTTTTTATATTTTGTGAAATCAACAGGATGAACAATCGGAAAGCCAAGCTCGTTCGTGCAGTTAAGTATGTTCGTGTACTATCTGAATGGGACAATCCTTGTATTGACAAACAAGGTTGGTCAGGAGTCAGACCCCTCAATGACTCATCCGAGAGTCCTGTGGAGGATCTTTATGGCCCATTGGCTCCACAAGTGGGTCACCAGGATGAAGTTGGGGAAAGCATGTTAATAACTGAGCGCAACGAAAACTCTAGCACGGCGGCGGAGGAAGATGACGATAAAATATTTTTTTATTTTTCCTCCTTTTGATTTTAATTTTGAATTATGGATTTATTTTTGTTATTAGATCCCAAATATTTGAATATGAATTATTAATTATGTCAGTTATTTTCTCTTTGATTTTAGGGTTCCTTATTAATGTGAAATCGAATGGTTTGAATTTATTATCTTAATTTTGTAATTATTTTGTGGATGCACTAATGTTGTAATTTCTTTTTAATTGTTATATATTACTGTAAATGACCCATTAATTAAATTGAGATACGTCAACCCATATTGGCCTAGGGTTAAATATACATTTTTCAACTCTATTAGGGGCCGGTTTACAAATGTATCACCAAACTTATTTTTTTTTCCGGTCAACTCATTGAACTATACGTTATTTACAAAACGTAATTTTGCCGTCTTTGTCTGTTAATCATTTAATAAAAGAATGACGTGGCAATTACGTGACAATATTGACAGGAGCGAGAAGCTGAGTTGAATAACAAATTAATTAAATTATACTCTATTCTATATCAAATAGTTAAACAAAATATAAATCAAATTAATATACATAACAAATAATTAAATTAATAATAAAATTAATTAATGAATAATTTTTACAAATGTATTTATATAAATTAATGAATTCAAATTTTTTAATTTTTAAATATATTAAATTCATTTTAAAAATATAAAATTATCTAATATTTTGAAATTAAAGGATTATTATCTCTCTGTTTTTTTTTCTTGAAAATCCTAAATGTTATCAAGAAACCCAAATTTAAGAATCTCATCTCCAAATTCTAAACAGTATCCAATCTCATTCAAAGAACATTATCGAAATTCAGGAACATACATTTCAAAGAAAAGAAATTAAGCTGAGGAAACAGTATACAAAGAAGAAGAACAAATAGAGCATCTCCAATCTCCAATCTCCAATCTCATTCTCACTTTCATAAACTCTCATCATTTCCATTGATCAAAACCCCCAAATCTAGTTCACGACCGTCACGGAGCCAGATCGATTTCTTGCGCAAGGATGAAGAAGAATAGAGCATCGAAAAATTCCCACTTTTGAATAGAGATCGATTTCTTGCGCAAGGATGAAGAAGAATAGATACTGGAAGCTTTAGATCTGCTATTTATTTTTATTTTTGAGTTATTTATGTTAAAGGAAATAATAATCAGAATGGGCTGTTAAATATTGTACAATAATCACTAATTATTTGCTTCCATATCTTTGTAAATAATTAGGCTTGATTATAGGTAATAGATTAGGATCTTGATGTATTATTATTAGTATAACCATCTATTCATATTCAATATACAAGAAAATAAATTCACTCTGTGTTTATTTTCAATTTAGAATAGATACTTCATTTCTCTTGTCGCTACTCTAGTATTTGGAGCTTGGATTTGCCTTTCTTCCTCTTGAAGAAGAAAAGTCCCATATCTTACTTTGAGATCTGTGATTATTCATCCACTATACTTTTCTGTCCGTACACAGCGAAGAAAAAGTATGACAGAAGGAAGATTTGGATGGATAAATGTATATATGTATATGTAATGGAATGTGATCAAGCTCTGTAAGCACAAACTATGGGTGCTCTGCTTTTGACCCGCCGGAACCTGGGTTTGTAAAATTAGTGGAATCTGTAAGCACAAATTAGTGGAATCTGTGATAAAGCTCTTTAAGCACAAATTAGTGGAATCTGGGTTCTCGTGGAAGAATTGCGCAAACCTCATTCTGTATCATTTGATTTTGATCTTAATTAATTTGTGAAATTTTAAATTGTAATGTGAATTCAATCTAGTTTTAAAATACTTCATCCGTTTCAAAATAACTGCTTAGTTTTGAATTTTTAAAGTTAAATTAATTATTTTTTAAAACTATTTTTTGTACTATTTTTAGTCAGAATATAGGTGTAGAGATTATAACAAAAAAAAGTATATACAATTTACTACTAATATTAATTTTTATAATGTTAAAAATATATTTATACATGTTTAATTATTAATTTTAAAAATAGTCAATTTGACTAAAAAAAATCAAAACTGAACAGTTATTTTGGAACAGAGGAGTAACAATTTTACACTTAGTTATATTTTTTAAATAATTTATAATATTAATTATTGCATATTATTATTATTATTATAATTATAATTATAGTTATAATAATAATAATTATAAAATTATCTGATATTTTAAAATGGAGGGATTATTATTAGTATTATTATTATTGTACTTTTATTATTACTTTTTAATTTTTTTTTAATTTGTAATATACTAAAAAATTAAAAAGCTTACTTTTTTAGCATATTTTTATTTTTTAATATTTTTTTTATATTGAAGCCTAGATTTAATGATTTCATAATATAAATAATAATTATATTAGTTTTCAAAAATAAAAATAATAATTAATTTAAAATTGTATCATACCGAAAAAAAGATATTTTTGTATGCTATAATACCAAAGTTTTATCATATCAAACAAATATTAATGATTACAATAAATTTTAAAAAAATTTATTTTTATTGTACTTTTATTTTGAATGAATTATTTTATTTATTTGATTTTGATTAATTTAGCATTAAATTTATAAAAAATTTCATCTAGGCATGCCACAAAGACAAAAAAGGCTGACAGGTACGTTTTCTCTCTTTTGAGTGGCAGTTCTTTTAATTTTTTGTCTAGAGTCAAATACTTTAACAAAATTTATAATAGTTTATAAAAAAATTATAGTTGAGTGAGTGGAATGAAAAAAAATTCAGTTGTATTTGTTAACCGACGCCAGTAGGGGGAGAAAAGTATATATAAGTAATAACCCTACTGGCCAATTAGAGTTTCCGATCCACCCCTGCAAATTGGGTTGACCCAGCAAACCGGATACAGGGACTTTCCGGGACTCGGGAGTAGTTCGTATCTAAAATGTTGTGCGTCCAAGTCTCCGAGAGACTTGAGTAGAGAGCCCGAGTCAAACAGAGAGGGAGAATGTGTGAGAGGATTCTGAGGAGAGAGAAGATGTTTCTACGTAGGTTTTCACGGCGAGGGTGAAGGAGACGACGGGGATAGTAGGGTGTTAGAGGTTGTCCCGAACGCCAGGGAGGTGCTGATCAATCTTTACAACAAAACCCTAAAGGAGATCCAGGCTGTCCCCGAGGATGAAGGCTACCGTAAGGCCGTCGAGAGCTTCACGCGCCACCGCCTCAAGGTGTGCCAGGAGGAAGAAGACTGGGAAGTGATCGAGAAGCGTCTCGGTTGCGGTCAAGTTGAAGAGCTCATCGAAGAGGCCCAAGATGAGCTCAAGCTTATAGACAAGATGATTGGTTCGTACACAAGATTCTTTTTTCTCTCACCCCCTCTTCAATCTTTAGTTGTGTGTATGAATGATAGACAGATATTATGATTGTGGGTTATCAAATCCTCTGAAATAAATTTATTTTTTTGATTTTCTGATTTTTGATTTTTTTTTTAATTGACACGACCTTTTGCATAAATTGAGAATTAGACAATTAGGATGCTAAGTCATGAAAATTACAAATTTAGTATCAGGATCTCCTCAATACTTATCCTTAGCCAAGTCATAATTGAGAAGAGTCTCTGGGAGTAAGATCAATAACTTTCAACTTTCAAGATAAAGGCTGAGGAAGGTATCATGGTAGATTGGCCCATTGATTGGTGTTTAACTCTGATAATGACGATATGATTTAGGTATTTCTTCCAAGTTACATATTGTTTCATTGTTTGTGAAAGCATATATCTTTGAACTGAAACTCTTGGTATAAAGATTTATATTTCGTCGAGTTTAGAAAAATGCAGGCATAATGCACTTCATTATTATGTTTCCTTTATGCTCTCTCGTACCAGTGGTTACAAGAGTTTTCAAGGATCGGTTATGATAAATATCGCGACGAAGCATAATTAGGTGTGCTGCTTGCCTGCTTCATCATTGTTCGCATTTTTCCCTGACCCTTTGATCAAAATTTTATTAATCCTTCCTCATTTCCTCTACTGTTTTAACATGGTTCAGTTGTTGTTCTTGGACATGGTGAAATTAGCTTTCCCTGATTAGTGTGTTATACCAGTTTTTTCGGTGCAAATTGATTGCTAAGAGTGTGTTAGAATTGATCCTTTCCTATGAAAAGTTGAAAACAATGATTCGAAGAATTTCATTAATCATGCATTGGACTATTTTAGTAAAGGGTAAAAAGTAAGAAGACTGGTGATTTTCTCGGAGCATAGAACCTTGCATCCTCCATATTCTACTATTTTTTAGGTTCAAAGGAGAAACATTTGTGAAAATTTGCATTCAGTTCAGTTGTTAAACTTAGATGTGTATGTCTAAATTGCAAAGGTACAAGTTATCTCATATAAACTATTTTGATCAAGGCGGGAATTTAAATTTTCCTCCATTTCTCAGATTTAGCTATCAGCCGTTATACTGGTTCACACTTCAAACCATGATTGTTCTGACACGTGATGCCTTAGACCATTGTTGTTTGGTAATCAAAATCAAACTTCACAGGTTAATTAGGTTTTTCCCATCCACATCGGAAAAAAAATGGGAGGAAAGCCAAGTATTTTGTCCATCTATTTTTACTAAATATAAATTGTTTTGGTAACTGAAGTTATTTTTTCGATAAGGTATACTTATCTTAGTAGTGTTAGAGTTTTGCTTGGTCACTGACTGACTGTTATTAGAGTTGAGGATTCGTGCAATTGTGGCCTTCTCATTTATTTCTTTCCTAAATTCTTCCAGGATTTTTCCTGCATCAAATATACTCCATATAGCCTGTTGAAGTTGGCCCAGAGATTAGTCTACCAAGTAACATGCCTATTTAAATAGTCTTACGTGCTTAATTTATAAATGCTAAATAATTTATAATTTCATTTGTTTCCCGGTGAATGTTTGTCTAAAGATACTTGTCAGAAAAAAGAATAAGTAAAGGCTTGTCCAAGGCTTAATTTTTGGGTTTGTGACGATATTCTCATTAAGCACCACTTTATTGTAATTAAGGCTGTAAAATGAGCAAACAGTTCGGGCTCGATTCGTACTCGTTTGACAAAAAATTTGATTCGAGCTCGACTTGAAATATAAATGAGTCAAATATGAGCAAATTTTAAAGTTCGATAAATTATTCGAACCTCCTTAAATTGTAATTTTCTATTGATACTCGGATCATATTCGTTCGAAAAGTTCAAACTGATCGGGCTCGATTTGGAATCGTGCTCGACTCGATAGCTAAATGAGTCTAAATCAAACTTTATTTTATACTCGATAAATTTTGTGAATCAAATCTGAGCAACTCAATACTCGGCTCGACTCGATTCGTTTACACCTTTAATTGTAATATTAAGATGTTTTTTCTTTCCTTGCTTGTTGGTTCAGTGATGTGAGCTCTTGCTTGCATTATTCCCCTTCCTGCTACCTAAAACTAACTAAAAAAGTGTTGGAGAAATTTATAATGTATTTTGTTGTCATGTTCGTATGGTGCTCATTTCTGTTGATTTTGGTCACAGAATGGGATCCGTGGGGTGTTCCTGAAGACTATGAATGTGAAGTTATTGAGAATGATGCTCCAGTTCCCAAGCATGTTCCCCAACATCGACCTGGCCCTCTCCCCGAGGAGTTCTACAATACTTTGGATTCTGTTACAACAATAGGCTCAAGTAGTGAGTCGCAATGAAGCGTGCTGTTGGCTGTTGTTTGGGTTGCTTATGAAGTAAAATCTTTGATTGGTGAAGCCATATGTTTCCTATGGTTTCCTGTTTATGTTTGTATTCTGGATATAGTAGTAGCTAGCAGTAGTAGTTCTGTTTGCTGGAGTGAACAGCGCTTGTTAGTTGATAATTCAAAAGGAGCTGGTCTGGTACGTGCATGTGTATCTGATAATTAAGGGTGATGTTACCCCAAATCTAATGGATAAGAGTTTTTTCTTTTTCTTTTCTTGTTTTTTTTTTGTAATACTACATGTTTAAACATAAAAAATTGTTGGTATTCAAATTTGATGATACTAAGTAGTAAAATAAAAGAAATAATTGTGTCTCAATATGTAATATCATACCATAATATCTAAACAAAAATACTACTACAAAAAGAAAAAGAAAACAATAAATATCTAAATTATAAAGTTGGAGTCCCCACTAGACATAAGCACTTCGACTTGTGCTGCGCTGCCTTTCTATACTATAGATTTAAAGAATTTTTTATTTTATCACCCAAGCCGTTTGAACAATCATAAACCTTTATTATTACTATTATTAATAGAATTAGTATTATTGCTATTAATGATAAGATATACGCATAAATAGTTTAGAAGGTCAATAAAATAAAATGTACGGAATTATGAAATCTAAAAATATTTTTAGGGCACCTAATTGGTTTATTATTTCGTTTTAGTGTACTTTTTTTTTTTGACTAATAAATTAGTCTACAAATCCAAAAACAGGTCGGCTTTGAGTTAGAATCTGGTGTTCCCTTTCCAAGTCTCTCACTACTAGAAGAGTACTAGCAAGTAATCTACTTTTCCAATTTATCCTTATTTATTTGCTCGGGCCTCAACTCTCTCAAGTCAAGCATTCTTCTCCCCTTATTATCATCTTCCCAATCTAATCTAATCCCAATCGATCAATCCCTCCATCCATCCAAGTTTCTGTCTGCCGGGTGAACTCACAAACCTCAATCATCCAATGACGGCGTCGTCGGATCTGGAAATGAAGGCTAAGGAGGCGTTTGTTGACGACCACTTCGAACTGGCCATTGACCTTTACTCCCAAGCTATCTCTCTTAACCCTAAAGACCCCAAACTTTTCGCCGACCGTGCTCAGGCCAACATTAAGCTCCACAACTTCACCGGTAATCGACCCCTTTTCTGTTTATTTGCAAAATCGAAAGAATCATGTTATATTTCTAGTTCTGTCGGCAACGGGTTGATTTTGTTTAATCTTTGGGGTTTTACTTGTTTTTCCTTCGCTCAGCGATCAATATAATAAGCTTTAATTTAGGTTCTGATTCTATTATTTAATGTTAATAGCTAAATTTACGGGTCTAGTCTTCTAACCCTTTTTCCTGATTTTGATTTTTTTAGTATTATTAAACATTATATACAAAGATATTATGTTTGAAGGTGGTGTATATATTTTTTAGCTAATTTGGTTTGGGGATTTTGAAAAGCTGCGCACTTTCACTTGGATTTACTTAGGGACTTAATGGATTTGTTGGTGGTTTGTGTGTAAGGGGTTATCAACATGGAAAAAAGCATATATTAATTTCATATTTTTGTTATCCTATGCTACTCATATAAAAAGATATATTTGTGCTATTGACTCAAGAGCCCTCAAACATATTGGGAATTATGACACGGTTCAAAGATTCATAGGCTAAGGATGATGAAAATATTGTAACTATGTTTTGATTTTTGATTTTTGATGTTTGGGATTTTTCGGGCAAACAATTGGAGGTAAAAAAGTTTGATAGATGGATATTGTGGGTTCAATTTCCCTTGAAGTTATTAATTCATACAGGCATACAGCCAGATGTGTATGTGATTGATAATGTCAATATATGACTTTATGAGCATATGTCAGACTGAAATAATGTTTTGGGGATGTTTGCACCGTCAAGTCAGCTGTTTCTATGTGTCTCATCGTTCATTTGAAATTTAATCAAATGCTTTTTATTTCGGTTCAACGAAGCTACCCATAATTGTGTGGATGAAGTTCTGGCCAATCTGGTTAAACTTGGTACACCAGATGCAGATTTTGTTTGTGTGTTTTGTGTGCATTCTTGTCACTAACTTGTGCTCTGAACTTGTTATGAAGATGGATGGTGTAACATTTGTGGTCGTGTTGAAAACTAAAATTTTCCACCTTTTACACAAAGGTTTCAAGCTATATTATTTGTTCTTTATTTTACATTTTCACAGGGCTGTGCACCATAGTGATTCCACTTGCATTCATATTTCAGTCTTCAGACTTGCATATAATTTAATTGATTTTTCCTTTATGGTTGGTATTTATGCTATTATCCAAATTTGTATTTTTTATTAATATTTTTCTATATGAGCAGAAGCTGTTGCTGATGCAAACAGAGCGATTGAGCTGGATCCTTCAATGGATAAAGCATATCTTCGTAAAGGGTGAGGATCTTTGTAATTTGGTGTTTGTTTGTAATCCAGTTACATCCATGGAAATTCATGATTTCCACAAGTATATGTATTTTCTAATGTTCTATATATGTAAACTTTAGTAATTTCGTCTCTTCGTGTTTCTGCTTACAGTACTGCTTGTATTAAGCTAGAAGAATATCAGACTGCTAAGGCTGCCTTTGAAATAGGTGCTTCTTTAGCATCAGGAGATTCAAGATTCATTAGTTTGATCAAAGAATGTGATGAGCGTATTGCAGGTAATGTTATTGCTAAGCATCATAATGAATTCTCAGTGATCAGATCCTTTAGTTGATTTGTACACATGATAGAATTTACTATATAACATTTTGATGTCAAACTGCATCCCATTTAAATTTATTACCACATTGTTTAGGAGGCTATATGTTGATATTAATTTTTCCACATTCTTGTCTGGTATAGCATACAGAGGTTTATAATATTTTGGGGATTTGATATTGTGATTTTATGAATAAGTTTGTAAAAGATCTGATTTGCTAAATGTGTCTGGTCATACCAATTCGTTTGATTGAGCAATGACGGTGTATCATATTGGTCGCTTATCTTTCGAACCCATGGTTTTTTCTCCCCTGGATATAATATCAAGGATTTTGGAGGAGAGACTAATAAATACTCTGTAATTTCTCTCTTGAGCAAGTGTGTTTATGTCCATTATTCTTTTTGATGGGTTTTGCTTGCTTATTCAGAGGAAGCCGGTGAGCTACCAAAACAGTTGGTAGATAAAGCCCTAACTGATAATGTCCCATCTGCATCTCAAACGTCGGGGAAAACTGATGTACCTCTAAAGGATGCTGAGCCATTTAATAACTTGTCTGATCCTGTGAAAACATTGCCATCATCATCCAAACCAAAATACAGGTATTGATGACTTTCTGTGTTTAATTTGTCTTCGCAAATTACAAAATTCATCTTTGCAAGTTCCAATCGTTCAGTACATTATGCTTTCAGTTAACTATATTATACTTGGTAGTATAGAAATAGTTGACCAAAATTTAGAAAAAGTCTACCACAAAAAAGAGTTGTTACATATCTTTTCACATAATATTCGAACTTTTGATAGATGTATTATATATTTCTTGTGTAATTCTATCTAAAGGCAAACATGAAAATATCAAATGTTTCCTTAAAGATTATTGGACAATGTCGGGGTGATGGGTTACTCAACCCCATGTGATGGACAATGGTTTCATTGTCTGGAACACTAAATTTTGTATGAAATTGTCAAATGATATTTTTATGTGTGTTTTAATTTCTTTGTCAGTACAATTCATGTATCAGTTATTACTTACCAGAGTATTATATGATAGATTTTTCAGGAAAATTGCAAATTATTAGGGTAAAGAATAAAAAATTGATTGTATTGGTGCAAATTGTTGAACTGGTATATCTTGTTCATATACTTGTATGTAGACTATAAGATCCCACAAGGGGTGGTCTGGATTCTAGAAGCTGAGGGTAGCAGCTATAGACTGAAACTTGAAAAATAAAATCGTCTCATTTGTTATCTACAGTTTTATTTTCTCTACAATTTGTCAACTATTTGAACTATTAAGGTGTTCGATTAGTCGTATATTACTAGTTATGAAGGAGGTACCTGTATTTGATGTAATCTAAATGGCCAATATATGCAGGCATGAATTCTATCAGAAACCAGAGGAAGTGGTTGTGACCATCTTTGCAAAGGGTGTACCAGCTAATAGTGTTGCTGTAGACTTTGGCGAACAAATAGTATGCTTCTGCTATTTAACTTCTTCCTTGGCATATTTATTTTAATGCTGGTAAAAAATCAATTTCTTAGCCGAAAAAGACTAAAATCCAAAATGTTGACTCTCTTGTGGTTGCTTTACAGCTTAGTGTCACCGTTGATGTGCCTGACGAAGAAACATATATTTTTCAACCTCGATTATATGGGAAGGTGATGCACAATTTTGTGTTATAACTTCTCTTGTTATAATGTTGCCAGCTGTTAGTCCTTTGAACTAAAGTTAAAGATGAAAGTGTGATATTATAATTAATATTTAAAAATAATAATCTGATTAAAAAGGTGCCTGTTCTGCGAGTCTTGGTTTTGCTGTTAGTAACTCACTTGGAAACTATACTACATTTTTTTTCTTGTTTATATTAACATTATAGCTTTTTTTTTCCTTTTGCCTAACATGGGTAAAAGGAAGTCTCCTCCAATATTTTGCTGGATTTCTGCATTTCCATGGTGCCAGAATGTGTTGTAGACCTTTGAATTTTGACCTAGTGTTTTTCGTGCATCGTGCATAACAGATAGTTCCTGCAAAGTGCAAATATGAAGTGCTTTCTACGAAGATTGAAATTCGTCTTGCTAAGGACTGAAGCCATACACTGGACATCTCTCGAATTCACTAAGAACATTTCAGTTCCTCAGAAGACATGTGTGTCATCAGGTAGGTCAACATGCTTATGTGATCCTGGTTTGTTCCACTGATGAATTTAGATTGATTGCATGTGAGAGTGCATTATTCCGTGCCCTGCGAAACTTCTTTTTAGGTAGGTGTGTTTGGCTCGGGTGCAAGACTTGCCAGAAATAAAACTATATATTTTCAGTTATTTGTAAGATTTAAAAATGGGCAATGATCCATAGCCAAAGGGGGGATGAGATCCCCATCCTTCCAACGTCCATGAGTGATCTAATGGTGTATTATCAGTCCATCTGCTGGATAATTATTAGGATGGACAACAATAATCATGCAAAGCCCTGACCCACAGGAGAAATAACTTAATTGCCTCTATTTAAATTGCAAGTCATCCGCTAGATTATTATGCGGTAAGGAATGAGATGATCCTTCATCACTCCTCTCACATCTCTGATACTCATCTTCGTCCATCCAATCAAAATCGCCTTCCTAAACGTAAATCCTTGGCATTGTTTCGGTTCTCCTTCAAAAATCTCTGTTGTCAGATACTCATGAGCTCCAAATGCATACTAAATTCCATGAATTGAACAAACCACAATCAACAATAAAAAACGAACACACCCTAATCAATTTATTTTAACTACATAAATAAATAAATTAAACCGTGATTTGGATATTGATCCATAATATATCTTTTCAAATTACTAAATAGTTTACTGGAGTCCCATTGCATTCCCAAAACATATTTGACCTGAATTGAAATTAGAATTGAAGGAGAAAATAGAGATTGAGTGAATTTATTATGTACCTTGAACACCAAAATGATAGACCCCAAGGCCAAGCCAGTAGGCATAGCCATTATCAAAATAAGCTTCCTTATGCCGCTTGGAGTTAAAGAAGATATTGCGGATAGAGATGCAATGTTGCAGCGAGATCGAGATGGAGGAGTTCATAGATCTGAAGAGAGAAGATTGATTAATATAATTTGCATCCGCATGATTGTCTGGCGGAGCCCTTCCCTACCGCATGATAGTGTTGCGGTGCCCTTCCCTACAATATAATAATCTAGCAGATGACTTGCAATTTAAATTGGAACAATTAAGTCATTTCTCTTGTGGGTCCAGGCTTCACATGATTATTGTTGTCCATCCTAATAATTATCATGCGGATGGACTGAATATACACCATTAGATCATTTCATGAATGGCTTGAATTGGGTTGGAAGGATGGGGGCCGTCGCTAAACCCGTCACCGAACTGTTGCCATAACTCAGAACCGTCGCTATAGCCCGGTTCAGACACTATGACGACGAGTTTAGCGACGATTTTGTCTGTCGCTAAATATATATACAGTCTGCTTCCTATGCATCTGTGGCAACCGGTTGCTGGAATAGTTGTTAGGAAACTATTCCAGCAACCCAAAAAAAGAAACATGCCAGTACAAGTTGTAGGTGGCTGAGACAATTAAAAAGAGAGATGCCACTACAACTTGTAGCGGCTATGACAACTTCAACATATTAATATTAATATTTTGTAATATTATTAATACTAATAGTAATATTTTGTAATATTAGTATTAATAATATTAATATTAATAGTAATAGTAATAACTAATATGAATATTAATACTAGTATTACTATTATTCTTATTAATATAAATGTTAATAATACTAATATTAATAATATTACCAACTAATATTAATAGTTCTAATAATTTATTCCCTCCGTAGCTAATTTACTCATGTATTAGGTTCTATTAGGTAAAGAGGGAGTAAATTATTAGAACTACATAGTTGGATTAATATTAGTTATTAATATTATTAATATTAATATTAGTTATTATTATTATTAATATTAATATTATTAATACTACTATTACAAAATATTAATATTAGTATTAATAATATTACAAAATATTATTATTAGTATTAATAATATTGCTAAATATTAATATAAATATTATTAATACTAATATTACAAAATATTAATATTAGTATTAATAATATTACAAAATATTAATCTGTTAAAGTTGTCCTAGCCGCTACAAGTTATAGTGGCATGTCCCTTTTTAATTGTTCTAGTCACTACAACTTGTAGTGACATGTTCCTTTTTTTTGGGTTGCTAGAATAGTTCCCTAACAATCGATTGTCATGAATGCATACCCTATATATGTGTGTGTGGATGGATGGGAGGTGATCCAGGTCCAAAGTTGGATGGGATCACCTATCCAACCTAATCTGGACCGTTCGTTTCAAGATCAAAAGGCTGAAAAAAAGACTATCACATAACAGTTATTAAGGAGACCAACAAACTGTTATGTTGTGCCTGACCCACATAACAAATAATCGTATTGTCCTTGAATGAGTAAAAAAGGTTACCGGACAATAGTGCTGAGGTAGGAACAAGCTCCGCACAATTATGATATGATTATCCTCTTTTCAAAAAATAACATCACAACAACTCTGTCTCACCATTCATCCTTTTCCTCCTTCCTACTCCATCATATAAAATCCAAAATCTCATCAAAGACTAACCCAATCCCCATCAAATGAAATCCCAAGCCCCACCCCCAAATCCCCAAGAAAATGAAAATCCAAATCCTCAAATCCCATGAAACGTAAAACCCAAATCCCACTTCCTCTTTGTTAACCCAAAGGCCAAAACCCTAACAATTTTTTCCTCAATATTTCCCCCCAAACAATCAAAAATGGTTTCCACTTCTTCCCCATTAATCCCAACAATAGCCCTCTTCATTTCCCTCCCCATCATCTTCCTCCTCACCCCACGAATCCTCCCTCCTCGCCACCTCCCCCCAATTTCCCTCCCTGACGACCTCTCTCCTTCCAAAAAGCCACCTTCCCCTCCGCCAAATCTCGCCTTGGCACCACCAATCTCCGCTCCAAAATCACCTTCATCTTCTTCGCAAACTCCGACCTCTATTTCTCTACCTTATGAGATTTTTTTTCCAAAACCACTCCTCCCTGTTAAATAACTACATCACCCAAAAGTTACATATTGTAACAACAAAATTGAAAAAAAGAAATGCATGAAGATGAAGATGAGCAATACTTTGAATGAAGGTGGGAGGAAAATTAATGATTTACTCTTTTATTAAGTCGACATCGGAGATTCTTTATATAATGGATTCGAAATTGGAATTTACCCAACAAGAATTGAGTGCTTTAGATTCGTGGGAACCAATTGAGCAATCGAATAATATGTAATTATTTCTTTGATCGCGCTGATTAGCTCGACATTAATACTCAGTCTTTGGTGAAGTTTTGTTCCTACCAGTACCACAACACATAACAAATAATCGTATTGTCCTTGAATGAGTAAAAAAGGTTACCGGACAATAGTGCTGAGGTAGGAACAAGCTCCGCACAATTATGATATGATTATCCTCTTTTCAAAAAATAACATCACAACAACTCTGTCTCACCATTCATCCTTTTCCTCCTTCCTACTCCATCATATAAAATCCAAAATCTCATCAAAGACTAACCCAATCCCCATCAAATGAAATCCCAAGCCCCACCCCCAAATCCCCAAGAAAATGAAAATCCAAATCCTCAAATCCCATGAAACGTAAAACCCAAATCCCACTTCCTCTTTGTTAACCCAAAGGCCAAAACCCTAACAATTTTTTCCTCAATATTTCCCCCCAGACAATCAAAAATGGTTTCCACTTCTTCCCCATTAATCCCAACAATAGCCCTCTTCATTTCCCTCCCCATCATCTTCCTCCTCACCCCACGAATCCTCCCTCCTCGCCACCTCCCCCCAATTTCCCTCCCTGACGACCTCTCTCCTTCCAAAAAGCCACCTTCCCCTCCGCCAAATCTCGCCTTTGCACCACCAATCTCCGCTCCAAAATCACCTTCATCTTCTTCGCAAACTCCGACCTCTATTTCTCTACCTTATGAGATTTTTTTTCCAAAACCACTCCTCCCTGTTAAATAACTACATCACCCAAAAGTTACAGATTGTAACAACAAAATTGAAAAAAAAGAAATGCATGAAGATGAAGATGAGCAATACTTTGAATGAAGGTGGGAGGAAAATTAATGATTTACTCTTTTATTAAGTCGACATCGGAGATTCTTTATATAATGGATTCGAAATTGGAATTTACCCAACAAGAATTGAGTGCTTTAGATTCGTGGGAACCAATTGAGCAATCGAATAATATGTAATTATTTCTTTGATCGCGCTGATTAGCTCGACATTAATACTCAGTCTTTGGTGAAGTTTTGTTCCTACCAGTACCACAACACAATTGTGCGATGCAGTTTTGTTCTTACCGTAACACTATTGTGCGGTAACCCTTTTTACTCATTCGAGGGCAACATGGTCATTTGTTATATGGGTCGAGCACCGCATAACAGCTTGTTAGACTCCTAATTACTGTTGATGCGGTAGACTTTTGTCTCAGCCATTTGATCTTGCAACAGACGAACCAGGTTGGATGGATAGATGATCCAGTCCAAATTTGGACCTGGATCATCTCCATATATATATATATACACATACATACTCCCTCCGTTCCATAAAAGATACTATGTACAAAAAAAAATTGTCCCTAAAGTACATAGTCCAAATTCAAAATGTTATGTAAAATCTCTTTTACCTCCAAAAGTACTTAAGTTCCACAACTTTTAGAAAAAAGATAGAATCTTTAGTGTACTTGTGTGTGGGGTCCATTGTGGATAAAATGGGAACTACTTATAAACTCTTTTTTCTATTTTGGTTTTTCTTAAATTGTGTGAAAAATGTACTTGAAAACATTCTTTATAGGACGGAGGGAGTATATTGAGAAGTGAAAAGAATAAGTAGCCGCCATGGTAGTCGGGAAGTAAATAGAAAAACATTTAATAATGAATATATTGTTAGGCGACAGTTATTCCTTGTGCTTTTTGTGGCTTGATATTGATCATCACTGGGCCTCATTAAACTATTGTAGATGACCAATTTTCAACCGAGTTCAGAGCATAAAACAGCTCTCAGGATACTTGTCTATTAACAAATATCATTTTATGATTATAGGTGCTCAAAGACCCATTTACCCTACCTCAAAATCAAAAACAGTGGACTGGGACAAACTGGAAGCAGAAGTGAAGAAGGAGGTATATGCTTGTAATTTGTAGGCTTAAGTTTCTCTCCGCTCTATGTGCAAGTTGATGAACTGCAAAGTAAGTGTAGGCCTGACTGATTATATTTCTTTTTGTATTTCAGGAGAAAGAAGAGAAACTTGATGGAGATGCAGCTTTAAACAAATTTTTCCGTGACATATACCAAGATGCTGATGAGGACACTAGAAGAGCAATGAGAAAATCTTTCGTAAGATTGATACCAACTTTATATAAATCTTTGGAAGTTGACTTGGGGATTTCATTTCTTCATTCTTCACCCCTTATCTTTATTTCCTTTTTTTTTTTGCGGAAGCCTGTTCTTTTCGCATATGTTTATTCTCTCAGAGTTGACTAATCTAGTTTATGCATTTTTTGGTGGCTCCTTTACTTTCAAGCTCTTTAAACAAATCAACGGATTAAGTGAGTTCATATTTTTTTTGGGTGTTCTGTTTACAGGTTGAGTCAAATGGGACGGTGCTGTCCACAAATTGGAAAGAAGTGGGTTCGAAGAAAGTGGAAGGAAGCGCCCCAGATGGCATGGAGATGCGAAAGTGGGAATATTAGAGAAATATATGTGGCATGATGATTTTTTTCGCTTTCAAGCTTTTTTGCTAGTTGCTTGTTTTTGTTTGAATGATTGGAGATGTCTATATTCTTATTGGAGTCAAAACTCGATTTGAAAACATTTCTCTTCTACTCAGACTACTGCTGCTATAAGCACTGGTTGCATAATGTTCATTGACAGTGGTGGGGTTGGGACTGCGAGGATGGATGGTTGACACTTGTGGAATTTTACATTTCATAAAATTTGTACTTTTTTGCTCTTCTTAATGTGTTTATATAATCTTCTAAACCCTCTACCCCGTTTGAATTTTACTTACCTAAACGTTGAGATGTACCCTACTGTTGTTTTCTTTGGATAATTGTTTTCGGCATTTGGCAGCAATGCGTACTGTAGTGCTGTAATTCATACCGAGCTGGCTCAAGCTCGCCTTGACCCAGGTCAAGCTTGTCGAGCTCATGCTATTCCTGGTTTGTTTGTGAGAAAAGCGAATGTTTGGCTCGTGAGAATCAGATGATCGTTAAAGGCTCGTATAAAGACCGACTTGTTTGTGTTATTATAGTAGGATTGGTTAGTTTAAGCTCGAATAATAAAAATACTTTTTATTTTAGTTAGAAATATAACTTGGCATTTTGAACTCTATTTAACATATTTTCAATTTAAGTCGAGTAGTTACTTAATTTAGATAGTTTGTACTATCTACGTTTTAATTAATACTGACTTTTAAAATTGGTTAGAGGTATTTTTCAAATATGAAATTGACACGACTTGTTTAAGTTTTTTTTTTAAAAAAATAATCATAATTAGCATTACTTGTTAGATTATTTTATCATATTTACAATTGATTGACGAGTGAAATGAATTTATATCAATATTAAATGTATAATATTTTTAAATTGACAGTATTGATTTCAGAGAGTATTATCCATAAATTACAATGTCACTAAAACTAAATGATTTAATTTTGAATTTAAAATATATAAGTCGACTTCAAAGGCAAAATGACCCCCTCTCCGATTCTCAGAGATTTTAATTCTCCCATATTTTAAATCACCCTGTATCATGTGTGTGCATATGATGTTAAGAGAAACACAATGCAGCTTAGTTATTTAGTTAAATAAATAAAGAGTATTTTAGCTATATTCTCCTCCTCCTCATGTCATGTGCATGACTTATATTTTGGTCAATTACAATAATACCCTGTAAAGATAAATAGCGTTTTATTCAGTCGATTGATTTTGTCCCGAGAGTAGGAGAGTGGCGAGAGGAAGAGAAGATGAGAGATGAGAGATTTGGAGCAGCGAGAGAAAGAGAGCGGCGAGAAGAGATCGATCCTTGGCTGGTCATCGGTACATGACCACAAATCTCAGATTGATTTCATTTCAAATTTATCAAATCTCAGATCCTTAATTACCAAGTCCTTCCAAAGCTTTGAATTGGAAGAAATAGCTTCCAAGTCTCTTTATAATTCTGGTATGATTTTTGATTATTGATATATATCCATCTATAAATGGAGATAAACTGTTTGATCGTATTTTTTGCTTTGATTTTGTGGTGATTTTGATTGTTATTTTATGGCAAGTAATTTGTTTTGGTTTCGTCTTCCTTCCTCAGTCGATTTAGACTTGATTTTTTGTTCTCCTTTTTATTTTTTTCTTGACGATTTTCGAAATTATAAATTATTGGGGTAATAAAGAGACATTATAATCTAAAAATGAAAATGGGATAACAGTTTAATTGTCCTTGAGGTTAACAACCATGTTCAGATGAGACGATGAACTAATATTTAGGGCCACTAAATGGAGTTAAAACAGAGAATTAATCAAAAAGATGCTAAATTGTGCAAAATAGAGCTATTTTTTTCTTCTTAAAGCTGAGGCTTTGTTGTAGAATTTCAAAAAGGTTATTGTACCTAGAATGTATGAAGATCCTCTTAAAAAAAATTCTGTCTGCTCGACTCTAAAAAGAATTTAGTTGGTTATCTAGCAGCTCAATCAAGCATATGGCATATATTCAATTTCCAAATCATGCTTTCCTATATGAAGTTTAGAAGACGCAAGTGGAAAAGGATAAGTGATTGATTAGCTAATTAATTCTCCAACTATAAACATAACATACATACCCAGAGTTTGAGTTTGGTTGACAAAAGAAGAGTCTCCATAGCTATTCATTCTTCCAAGTTTGATCTAAAAAGAAGAAGAAATCTAGAAAGGAGGAAAATGAATAATGAATAAGAATTGGAGTTCTCCTTTAAAACAGGTTCGCTTCTGAAAAACAAGTTGCATGTAAGAGAGGTAGAAGGATCGGTTTGTTTTAATTTAATAATGGACTCTCTCTGGAGTATTGCTACAATACAAAAATTAGTTTACAAAATGATGTATCAAAGTGTAATTAATAAATAATCTACTATATTATACACGGGTGAGTCCAATGATCGTAATCAACCACAATTCTTTAGTCAGTATAGTATTATTTTTTTAAAATGTATACAATTATTATACATATCGACTTTTTGAGGTCAATTTTCAAAATTTTAAAATTCAATGTAGTACTTTTTAATTAGTATACATTTCGTTATAGTTGTTTGTATTAAATTAAATAATTTTGTGTTTTTTTTTTAACTTTTATAATTTTGTAAATTAACTTTAAAAAGCTAAAATACACATCTAATTTCAAAACGGGAGGAGTATGTAGTTGAGGATTTTTAGATTTAAAACCAGAATTGAACAAAATAATAACCCACCAGCAAATAATAAATGGGTGTTTAATTTATTTAACATAATGACCAGAATTCCTTTTTTATTAATTCGGTTGGTCAATTGCAGCAGAAAATAGTCGAGTTTTTTTTTTATTAAATCGGGTTGAATATTTGAACCGTAACCATGTTTTTGGCTACGGAGTTGGATTTTGATTATTCGGGTACATTAACGGCGTCGTATATTTAGTCGTAACCATGGTTTATTTCTCTTTATTCTCTCGAGTCTCCATCCAACTGGTCTTTGGATCTTTTGGAGTTAGGGTTTTAAATATTAGTAATCCTTTGTTATCGTTTCTGCGAAGGGTAAGAAATTTGGCATCTGAAAGAGTTGAAAAATTACGCACTTGCGATTCCCCTATAATGGGAAAATGACAAATCTATCTTTCTTTGTTTCATAGAATCCTTGTATCTGGAATTGGGTTAACAATTCTGTAATCATCAAAATCCGAAGGAATTTTGGGCTAAAGAATGCAATTCTTTGGAGGGTCGGAGATCAGTCCGTCGCCGCCGGCACCGACGGCATCGGGAAATTATGGGCACATGATGTACGTGTTCAACAGGAATGGGGTTTGCTTACTTTACAGGGAATGGAATCGTCCGCTTCGTACCCTCAATCCCCAGCAGGATCACAAGCTCATGTTTGGTCTTCTTTTCTCTCTCAAATCCTTAACCGCCAAAATGGATCCTACCAGGTCTCGTCGTCTTTAGTTTTTACTTATTGTTTCACCTTTTAACCAATTATTTATTTTATTTTGTCAGCCTACCTTATTCGATTTGTGGGTTTGTCCTCTAAATACAATTATTATGATTATAGATGCATAGACTTTACTCACATTCTGTAGAATGTTCTTCAAATTATTGAATTTAGCATGAATTGCCTAATATCTTCCTTCATTAGTTTATATTAGTTGAATTTGTCATATGGTAGCAAAGAGCATTATTGATTTGTATTACTGGAGCGTCCCTAAGCTTCAATAGCTTAAACCTTTTATTTTGTTCTATTTTTATTTATAAACTTTTTATATGTAGTCGTAGGCATTGTTTCCCCCCCCCCTAAACTCTATTCTTTCGGATAATGTTTTAACTGAGCAGTGTTGAGAAAGGAAATCTTGGAGTGCCGCTGTTACCTGGGCAAGGGTGTTCATTTCACAGTTTCCGTACAAATACATACAAATTAAGTTTCATGGAGAGTCCATCTGGGATTAAGGTTAGGAAACTATTTGTTTTCATTATGGCGTGTTCTCTTGCTTCCAATGTGAGTGGCTATTTTATGTTAGACTACTATTTGTACTGAAATGTGTTTAATTTTTTGAGAGTTTGTTAACATCGTTCCTAGTTCCCACTATATTATGACACAATCTTTTTTATAATTTTCTTAACTTTTATGTGTTTTTGTGCAGATCATCCTCGTCACTCATCCTAGGGCTGGGGATCTTAGAGAACCGTTAAAGTACATTTACAACCTATATGTTGAATATGTTGTGAAGAATCCACTTTACTCCCCAGGAACTCCGATTAAGTGAGTTATAAGACTAGTTGATGAATCATTTGCTTGCATGAACTTTGAGATTTTGATATTTTGGGTTTTCATGTTAGAGCATAATTGTCAAATCGTGAATCGTATCATGTATTGAATACTCTCATATCGTGTTTCATGTATCGTATCATACGATACAGAAATGAAATGAAAAATGTGGTAATATATTTTTAAACATATAAAACACTCAATTTTTTGGACAATCAACTATATATAAAAGTAGTCAAGTAAATATTATTATAAACTAAAAATAAATTTATACATTTAGCTGGTAGCCAAAATACTCTAAATTGATTTATTAGATATTATTTTAGAAATCTTTATAGAGTAACAAGAGAAAATGAAAATTCAGAATTACCTTTTATCTATAAAACAAAAGAGAATAATTCAAATTAACAAATGAATATTTATGTATCTGTTTATAGAAAGTGACGTGAGCGACATTCTGAAGAAAATATAAAACTCTAAAAAGTTATTAAAGGCTCATCAAGTGATATAGAATATATTTATACTAAAAAATCTCTTCATTTGAAATGGTAGAAGGTTTAAAGTTTTTTTTTTATTTTCTTGTTCTACATAAAAAAAAATTCAAGTCGGTTGCTAACTTTAAAAGTACCGTGCATTATATCATTTCGTAAGAATCGTATCGAATCGTAACTGAATTGTAGGATACAGTATCATTTTAGATTCATCCTGCGGTACGTATCGAATTGTCTACGTATCGTACACGTATCGCATATCGTAATATTCTGACAACTATGTGTTAGAGTAGGCTTTACCCGTCATTTTGCTTAATTAGAAACTTAAAGAAAAAAAGCAACCTGAAATTACGTGTTCATAAACTCATATTGCATCATTTACTAACCTTGTTTATCCACGGATTTGCTATATGAATTAAATTTATTTTGTCAGATTATTAAATGATTTCTTGAGTAGCAAATATATCATTCTCACAATAGTTTTTTGTATGTGCTACATTTGATGTCTGGTCAATCTTTTAACACTGTGTGCTTGTTGTTGTCTTTGGAGCTCATATAAAAAGACGCGGAGTTTGAATAGTCAACTTGATTAAGTCATCTTTCAATCACACAGTGTTGTCTTTAACACTGTATGATTGAAAGATTCTGAATCCTTCATGAGGGGTTATCTCTCAGTTGTGCAAATTATTGAATGATATGGCAGCATAAAACATGTTCTATTTTCCTAACTAAGTTTGGGGTTGCTAGCTAAATGATCTAAGTCAAGGCCTCTTGCTTGCAAACTCTTGGATGGCCTTGCCCCATCTGGCTCATATAGCTGTGTGAATAAATTTTGCAAGGGAACAACATTAGTCATGGAGTGTGACAAATTCCAGTGATTATATCAACAGTTAACTAATTAACCTGATAAAGAACACAAATTAACTATACTTGTTGAGAAGCTTATACTGGGAACTATACTTGAGAATTGGAGGTTTAGCAGACTATGTCTTGCATTATGATGGATTACACATTTTGGCATGTGAAAGAGGGAAAATGACACTGTTTTATGACAAACAAGCTTTACAAGATTTAGGGAAAATTTGAGGATCAGAGTTTATAGTTAAGAAAGTGATAACAAAGATAAACACACGCATGACGCATACCGAGCCTTATGACTGTCATATCACCTTTAGATGTCGATGACACGTCCTTGCAGCCACCTGTTATATTGGGTCTCATATTGAGCGTGCTTCCTTAGGAAGCCGACCTTTATTTTCTTGAAACTACCCTGAATCTATTATAATTACTTATATTCATGCTACACAGTCAACTGAGTTTCTCTAGAAGTATGATTATTTGGACTAGTTTTGGTTATGTTGAGCATCAACTGATTTCTCTTCTACAAGTATTATTAATCATCAACTAGATAAAGCTGTATTTACTTGTGCAGGTCTGAGCTATTCAATACGACTCTTGACCAGTATGTAAGAGGCCTTGGATAGTATGACAAGGTATTGCTCGACCCAATCTGTTTACCCATAATAAACTTGTGTTGGAGTATGCCACAGTTGAAAACTGAAATTAAATAAGTTTGTGTTGGCAGGTTCTAGTTTACAAACCTTCGCATACCAGTACATTTGATTGACATACAGATCCTTGGAGCCACCATTTAGTATGTACCCTTTGACAAACCTGGTTTTGATGTGATCATGCCAATCTTGTGGATCAATGTTACGTGGAACTTTATTTTTTTCTGTTTATGAAAAAATTAATAATCATATTTGTCAGTCAAAAATGCACATTACGAGTGTGGTTGGACACAATTTACTTAAAAATCTTTGATTTCACATTTTGGCTGCTCAATTTGTGGAGAATTTTTCTTCTCTTCTAGAAATTGTGGGAAAGTCATTGCATCCTTCCTTTGCAGTTGACTTCGGCGATGGATGTTTTGCCGTTGATGATTACCTGCATCTGTTAACCTATGACGTAGTTAAAAAGTTTTCTAAGCGAACCTATTGAATGGTATTCTCTGTCCAGGAAATGGAGACCTGTTTTTTTTTTTTTTTGTCCTTTCCTTGTCATATAAATTGTTTGGGAAATGATATTTTCACACGTATTTTTTGATATTTTCAAATGTACTCCTCTCCTACGAAGGCGGGACTCACTTCACTCTCATGTGAAGATATAAAAAATACATGTGGTAATAGTGCTCTCCAAATTGTTTGCTCGTCACATCTAGATGTAATTTTTTCATTGATTATTTTGTCAATATTAATCTTTAATGACTAAAATTTATAATTTGGAAAAAAAAAATGTCTTAGCTTAGAAATTTGAAGAAATGGTCCGCCGATGGTTTGTTGCTACTAGGAATATTAAATAGGGTCCTTGAAATGATTTGTGTTGGTATATTAAGGTGCTGTTTGTTTATATTTGATTGTCTCTTAATGGATTGTTTCTTATTCGCTAAGAGGCATGATGTTGTTTGTATTTTTTTTGTTACCTCTGAATGTCTCTTAATCGGTAAGACAGAAAATAAAATCTTAATAATTAAGAGGTACTTCTTAATGAAATTTTTTTGATATAAATATATTCAACAATATTATTCACTAATTTTTATTAAATTGAATATTTAAAATTATTAAATAAAATTTTACCCTTTAAAATGGTAAAATAGTGTCATTAAGAGAATTTATTTTTTAGTTATCAAACAGTTTTTTTAGATTCAGATCTCATAACCATTCAGATGATCTAATTTATTAAGATATCATAATATCTTAATTATTCAGTTTTATTAAACACAACTTAACACAACCTTGCTTTTCTAGAAATTTAGAATTTCTAGACAGATGTTTCCTGCTAATCCATTGTATTTGTATAATAAACTATGATTATGCTTTGCTTTAAGCTTAATATTACTCGATCCTTTTCAAATTAAATGCCCAGTGTAACACTCCCTTTCCGAAATAGAAAGAGAGGTTACTCAAAACATAACAAAACTGAACGAAAGCTCTATGCCACGAAAGAATAGTATTTATAACCAATAAATATCAAAAGGTCAACCATAATAAATACCAAGCTGGCCCAAACCAAAATCTGAAATAGTTATTACAACTTCAAATAAACTCATCTATCAAGCCTAAACAGAATATCTAAATCATTGGACCAAATGGAGCTCTCATCACACTTGCCCTTGATCCCCCTGATTACCCGTCGGAAGAAAAACACAGCATGAGCCAAATGCCCAGTACGAATATAGAATACAAGAATAATGAAACGAAGCAACTAACTCAATAAAATGAACTGAACCGAAATGAATAAAACTAACACAACGAAATATTAGGCTGAATCAAATGGCTGGATTTTATTTCATATCGAGCTCAAAAGTATAACTCGCCACATAAGCAAGTCAAATAATGCCACACAGGCAATCACACATCGGACTGCGCAATCCAGATGTATGCAAAATCGAAAGACGTGTTTGGCACAAGCATCGCCACTCCGCAGAACAAAACAGAAACTAGGGCCGACCCATACGCCTCCCACAATAAAATACCAAATGGCCAACTCCCACCGGAGCACAAAACGGAGATGTCGTGGACTGAGCACACCGCCACGGAAAGTGTCATGACTCTCGTGTCAAGACGACATGCCTGTGGTACCCCCATAGGTGGTTATAGCTCAGGTATACCCTACGGTATATTCTAACAAAAATATCATGTCACAACACATGCAACACAATATTAATAGAGAGGGTTCTATATGTACATGTTGAACCAAATCGAAATATAATCACAATGTCTCAAAAAGAAAGTAACAACATGTACCGCTCTACAATTATCAAAATAAATAATAACATGATAACCTAATTCAAAGAGTACAAATTCGAGTCATATGAATCAAATCCAAAATGAAACTATTATATGAATTTCACAAAAAATAATTATGTGAAATAATAACGAAATTTGAAATACGGAACAAAACAAACAAATCAAATTTAACAAGAATATCGCTGAAAGAGTACGGAATCGGTACCTGGATTAAGCAATACAATACCCGAAATTATATCTCAATTAAATTTGTTAACCCCTTCGGTTCGATCTAAATTAAACAATTTAATAAATAATATAAGTATACCATTATATAAATAGTAATACATATGAACTGTTTATCTTAAAAAAAAATTTCATGTTCTTCGAATTACAAAACATTAACAAAATTTACTAAATTAATATAACCCTTATACATAGCCAGGCCAGTGTCTTAGCTTATACTTTTATAATTGATAGTCCTGTAATTTTTATACATAAGAAACAATTTAATTTAAAGAAATTTATTTCTCACATTAGTATCACAAAGGATGGCAACGCAGATTTTATGAAAATATATATATACTTAGATAGAATACCATATATATAATAAAGAATCTATTAATTGTCTTCATGTTCACTTTATTAGTATATCAATGGCATCATTCACATATACTGTTATGGCAAAATTTACATATATCTATGATGGATGCCCAAAGTAGCAACAAAATTTTATAACTTCCACCGCGTGAGTATTATATTATTAACTAGCCTCAATAGTTTTGTATGTATTCTGATCATTCTCCAATTCTAATTGCAGAACATAATTACATCAAACACAACAAATTACTTACCGAAAAATTTTGTTATCAGAATACCGCCGTCGTCCTTTTCCCTTCAGTCAATTCGTGTTAGACGTAATGTTGAGTAAATTAGGTTTTAGGTATTTATTTATTTATTAACAGATTTATTAATTCTCCTAATTATAAAAGAATTTATTATTATCCACATATAAATTAAACTCAATTAGTTTTAAAGCCCAATTAATGTAGTCCATATAAATTAAATACAGTGGTTGACCCAAACATAAGAAAAGCTCAATTAAAATATTTTAAATTTTTTTTAAAATACCATTTATTTAACTTTTTATTTTCCGGGTATTACACCCAGCCCAGCCCTCGTTCTGACTTTTTTTTAAAACTTAGTTTTATAACATTAATGGCAATTTCATTCATATAGGTTGAAAGTATATATAATAATAATCTACTACTAATTTTAATTTTAAAAACAAATTTATATATGCTTAATTATAATTTCTAAAAATAATCAACTTGATCGAAAAAAGTAAAAAATAGTACGAAGGGAGTATTATTAGTATTTTTTTAATTCCGCCTTGAATATAAAGTCTATCATACAAATATTTCATCTCCTTGAAAGTAATTAAGTAAATGATTGTTTATACTCCGTAAAATTTTGAGTAAAGTAAATTTTAGGAATCAAGACACTACTACTTTTAACCAAAAAATATAAATAATGCTACTATCATATAAATTATATCACATAACTCTCACATACACACACATATATACTGCGGGTTCCGCATATCAGACGGGGACCCACAATATGTATGTGTGTATATGTGAGAGTTATGTGATAGAATTTATGTGTCTATAGTAGCATAACTCAAAATATATATGGAGTGATGTGTGTGTTTTTTTTTCTTTTATTGAATACCATACCAAAACCAAATGATGGAAGTTGTGATTTGGTTAATTGGTAGAGTTGGTTAAGGCATATGCACAGCATGCATGAGGTTGGAGAAAACACCAATAAGAGTGAGTTCACGTGAACAAAATAAGAAGAAGTAAAAAGAGAGGAACCCGTGAACAAACGCAGAATATATATCAATTACAAGGAAAAAGCAGCTGCATTTCTGTTTCTTGTTTTCAGTGTAATTATTTTATTTTAATTTCTTCTGAATAAGGACCCACACTAATGGCAATTTCATTCGTCTGTACTATAATACATATTGATAGGGACCCGTGACATACCATGTGTAAATTATTTAGATGGATATACATAAGGAATTGTTATTTTCATAAATAAAATTTGATATTTTCACAAGTTAATGTGTGATCTATTTACCATTCATGTGTGAAAGAGTTTGCCAAACTACCACTTTTACGTGTGAAAATGTCAATTCCCTATATATCACCCTCTCTCTTTTAAGTATGTTCACCGATTTTTGTCCTCCCAAATCAGCTTCATAAAATGATCACTGAATCCTATGGCCTGATCCCTAATGTCCTTGGATTTCGATCTCTTTTCATCTCAAAAATAATTTTGGACATGAAAATACTCTATTCGTCTCATCATAAATTGTCTATATTTAAAACTAAAGTTATCAAAAAACTTCTCATTGAAATCAATTCATTAATGCATTTAATACTATTTCCAACTCTAAGTAATTGAATTCCTTCACAAAAAAAAAAGAAAAAAGAGTCATTATAACTTCTCTTCTAGTTGTATAGTTTTTTGTACGTGACAAATAATACTCCAATGTTTAGGCTAATGTGGCATATATTTACTAAAGATGGCATTATTTGGACTCAGCATATCTCCAATGTTTAGGCTACCAGTTAATTTTTAAAAAGAAAACATGAAAAGTTTATTAATTGGAAAAGAAAGGAAGAGTTATTACATGCATGAACTTGAAGTACTTGATGAAGCAAGCAGTTATATATATGATCGAAATTCCAGAGAATTTGAGTGTCATTTCTTGCATCTGGAAACCCTTCTGATCAAAACCAACAGACAGAGTAGACGATAAAACACGAAGAAACCAATCAAGATGTATATATTTGTCCATCTCTGACCCTCATGGAGCCCTCTCTTTTGCAACACATCACGTCCGGTGAACATGCATGTCTTGTTTTTCTCATCGAACCATATCAAACACCTTGACAACAGGCAAGAATACTCATTAATTAGCAGGGCATCAAGTGCATACTTGTACATGGAAAAGTAATGCATGAACACCCAGTACTTGGGCATGTTATCTTGCGAGATGAAGTAGCCGGAGAAGAGAAAGAATCCGGCAAGAAGTATGGTCACCAGCGAAGTTCCGGCGATGTAGTTTGGTGCCACAGAGCTCAAGAACAGAACAAACGAATTGGCCATCAGAACAATAACCCATATGACCAAAACGAAGTAAGCAAAAGCTTGCCATGTCGCACAAAGTCCCACCAAGAAATAGACTGCAATAGAGTACAGAATTGCAATCACAAGCAAATATGGCAGGAAAACTAGTGTGTTTGCTACTAAATAGGATGATAGCCTGTAAACTCCGCTTGAAGTTTCTCCGAGTAGAATTGGCCTCTCATTGATGAAGATTGGCAGAGTTTCAGTTGTGGATGAAAGAAGGAAAGTGAGAGTGAAGGCAAATAGTCCCAATCTCTTCTCGATTCCGGTCTTGTCGAAGCCGATATTGATGTAAATCGTCCCTAAAACAAGTCCCACGCCGAGTGCTTGCAATGTGTTTGTTAAAAGTAGCTGCTTAGTCCTGTAAATAATTTTCCAAAACCTGTTATAAAGCGCGGCGATCTCATGCACCCTAGAGCTCTTATATCTGATCGCGCCTCCTCTTGTTTTGCTATCAGAAGAAGACATAACGGGGGATGGCGCCGGTGTAATTATGGATTTACTAATTTGGAGCTGGTTTAGTATTTCCATGGCGTATTCGAGTGAATTGAGCTGCGAGGGGACTGTGAAGCCATTGGATAATAAGAACAATTCAAGGGAAGAAAGTGTGCCATGATGAACAACTTTTCCTTTTGACAGCAACATGATTTTATCAATGGTGGAAAGAATCTTGAAACTTGGCTGGTGAATTGACAAGATTACAGTGCGGTGACGCGAGTCGGCTATTGATCTTAGAGTCTGCATTACATTAAAAGCAGATTTACTATCAAGGCCTGATGTGGGCTCATCTAAGAGCAACACAGAAGGGTCATGGAGTAGGCTAAGGCCTATGGAAACTCGTCTACGCTCTCCGCCTGATAGGCCTTGAGCGAGCCGGGTGTGTGCTAAATGTGTAAGCCTGAGCTCACTTAGGAGACTATTTACAATTGTGGGAATTTCGGATGTTTTGGGGTTGAGGAGGCCAGCGGCAAAGGCGAATGTTTCGGAAACGGTGAGTAATGGGTGGCATGTGTCGTGCTGGGGAACGTAAGCTGAGAGTTTGCGGAATGAAGAAGGATTAAGGGGGGAGGAATTGAGTAGAAGGGTGCCGTTTGTGGGCGAGGTTCGAGCGGCTAAGATGTCCAGAAGGGTGGATTTTCCGGCGCCGCTTGGGCCAACAATGGCGAGGATTTGAGAGGGGTATGCTGTGAGGGATATGTCTTGTAGGATATAATTGGGAGGAGTTGGAGTGCATGTTTTGAAAAGAAAAGAGGAGGTGGATTTGGAATAAGAAATTGAAGAGGCTGTGATTTCGTAGGTTTTGGGAGGTGGGGTACTCGGAGGTGATTGGAATTCTGCCATGGTAGTGAAGATAATTTGTGAGAGAGAAGTATGGAAAGGAGGAGAATGATTTGGAAGGATGTAATGTTGGTGATGGTGGTCACGGAATTGGAGTATTATTGTGTTTAATTAGTAGCTTGACAGAAAAAGAGTAATGTTAGGGGTCTCAAACTTAAAATGTTTATGAAGTGCATGCTTTGTGATTGACCGTCTAATAAAATACTTCTTGTCTTATCCAATACTATATCATTTTAAACAAAAAATTTGAAACTCTTATTATTACCCGTATAAATATATGTAGAAAAAAATTTATTAGGAGAAAATGTCAAGTGCCCGCTAGCTAGCTAAGAATTAGGATCCTTTGAAATGGAGAGTCTCCATTTCATGAACAAGATTTAAAATGTGTTAGAATGTGATGTTATACTGACAGGAGAAAGAGACATGATGATGGGGAATATACAAAAAATAGAGACTCTCCATTTCATTTGAAATGGAGAGTATCCTAGTCTGCTAGCTAAATAGTTGTGACTTTATACATTATATGCTACCGACCATAAATTAAACAGCAGGCATGTGTTACTTGTTTTGGTAGGGAAACGACATGTGACTTCTTATTTCTTATTTCTGTTTTATTAGGGTGGCCATATCCCACGGAGTACCATTTTGGCCATTGAGTATGTGTGCAGATTTAATTCTCAAACGGATTCTAAGTTTAAGAGAACAAATTGAAAATAAATTGTTTTAATAATATTATTATTGCTAATATGAACATAAAAGGAGTTGTCAATAAGTTGAAGGAACATTCATTTGATCACATCAATTTTGAACTCTAAAGAGTAAATATATATATATATAGGGAATTGATATTTCTACAAGTAAAAATGATAGTTTCACAACATCCTCTTCACATGAATAGTAAGTATGGTTTACTCTCAGAAAAGATCTTCAGGAACTAATATTTTCAGTTGTGGACAATTCCACATATATATATATATATATATGTATATATATAAAAGAAAGATGGATGACACATCAGGTAGGTTTAAGAAAATAGTTAAGTGCTTTGGAATGACTTGATTTATAAATATAAGCCATAGAGAACAGCAATGCAAACTGCCAAGAACAATATCACGAGTTCACAGTTGATGTCGTACGTATATAAGAAGTGTTTTATGGATGAGACATGAGAATTGAGGTAGCTAGACGACGGATTTTGCATTAAATGGGTTAACCGGTCCGTGATTCATTTCTCCTTCCTCATCCACTTGTGAAATTCTCATGCCATCATCATCCACTTCTCATAGCAATGCTACTATCACATAATTTGGGTCGCATAAAGTTTACATACACACATGTATATTTGCGAGCCTTGCATGTCAGGCAGGGCCCATAGTATGCATGTGTGTATATGAACATTATGTGATCCAAAATTATGTGATAATAACATTATTTCATTTCTTAATTGCTTCTCCTGCTGCACTCATTAATCTCTCTTTTTCATTATTGTAATTATACAATTAATATAGTTTGCATTTATTATCATTTTCCAATTCTTAATTAGTTGGAAACCTTATAATTTTGTCTTGTCTTTTTTATTTTTTGGGTTTTGGAAGTAACTAAAAAAACTTTATTTTATGCAACCTGAAATTTAGTTTTGGCCTAGTGTATATTTTGCACGGTCTGACTTGTAATATAATTTATGTTTTTTATTTAATAGCAAAAATGTCACCGAGTTCAATTAGTTCTGGATGATGAGAGTTACATTTTGCAACATTAGAGAAATTAGTATGGATAAATTTACCCAATCCAAGAAAATCCCACAGAATCCATTTATCAAGTCTTTTCAGCCATTACATGTGAACAATCGCAACAGAGCTGCTGCTGATCCAAATTTGTAATTAATGAGGCCAAATGTAAATGTCTTCCGTTTTGAAGATCAATTTATCCCATCTCTATTCATTTTTCTTTCTTAATCTAGCGAGTATATTTAATTTAATATAGCTAGGAGGATCAGAGCATCATCATATGCTACTTCTCATTTCTCTTTATTCTTCCTCGGTAGAATTCCTCAGTGCCTTTTGGTACGAAGAATCACTTGCAGATCTTGATAGCATTGAACATTCTGAAATGCAACACGTCAAAAATTAACACAAAACTAAATCACAAATACAATCAAGCAACTATATATAGCGTAGGTTTGAAATACGAATCATCTTTTATACCTTGTGATATTGTTGATGATGACGACGACGAGCTGTACGATCTCTTGCAGCGAAGAATTGCGCTTTGTATACCATCCTGTTGTTGCAACGCCGAATCATCTCTCCTTCTCGCCGGGGCGGGCACGGGCAGTATTCCGACAGCCGATCGGCTCTTCACCAAATTCCTACAAACTTGTCGAAACACCGATGCTCGGCTTCCTTGCTGCTTCCTCGGCGACAATTGATCGAAAAACCTAATCTTCGAAGCCTAAGCATAGAGAGGCTTAATCATCTTCAAATACTTGTGCACTCCAGTATCTTTATGAAACGATTCATTCTCCGGGATATTTCTCTGTATTTCGCTTCTCAAACTGTCGTCTGTGCCTAAAACAGTAGCCATCGGAACCTCTTCGACCCTGCTGCATCTCAAACTGACTTGTTTCTTTTTCGGAGTGGCCATATTATTACTACTGTTAGTGTTAGGCTCTAATTTGTCAAAACCCTAGCATGAAGGCTCGAAACTCTGGGAGGTAGGAGATCTGAAAAAAAAGGAGAGTGAGGCTTACAATTTGGGTTTGAATTGGCAGTATTTTCGTGGCTGAAAACGCAGGGCCAGGGCCATTATAAGGATTTTTGACAATTTGTCAATAAGAGCTGTTTTACGGAGGAGGAGATATTTGTCATTGTCAAAGCTCGCTCTTGATGTGGACGGAGATATTGGAGTTGTTTTCTCCTGGAACTCCCTTAGTCGCAATCAAATTCAAAGGAGTCCTCCTCCTTTGGCGTACACCGGCGGTTGAATCTTCAAGAGGTATATATATATATATATATCCAAAATAAGTACTACTCTTGAAATGTCTTTATTTTATTTTATTTTTTATAATATTTGAAGTATGAGTATCTATCTATCACGATGTTGTCATATTCCAGTGGTGGCCTTGCAGCACAAGGCATTTTTTTAGAGTACTCCTACGCAAGCACTAAAATTAAACAGAAAAATTAAATCGGAAGAATAAAATAAATTTTTTTTTTGCGAACAAATTAACAATATAATTTATTTAATCGTGGGAACAAATTTACTTTGTTCTTCCGTTTCAAATTTTTCTATCTAATTTTTCTGTCCGCATATACTTATTGCATTTTTTATGTTTCTACTTCAAAAGCAAAGAGGGCATCTCCAAATTGGTTTCTACACTTGTTTCTATTTCAGATTTAATTTGTTTATGAATAATGCTACTATCACATAAAAAATTACACATAATGTTTACATACACACACATGCATACTGTGGGGTTCCGCCTGACATGCGGGGCCCGTAGTATGTTTGTGTGTATGCAGTGGCGAAGCCACGTTGTAACTTGTGGGGTCAATTGATCCCATTGGGAAAAAAATATTTTATGATATATGATAAATTTAGAAGAAATTTAAGTGTAATGAACAAATTGACCCCACTAAAACTTTATAAATTTTTTAATATACGAGATCAAATTGAAATTTTTATAAATTTCTCAATTCAATATTACTTCTACTCATTTATGTACGAATATTCCTCTAATATTTTTAAAATAAATAATAATCTAATTTAGATTATTTTCCTAACATAAGAAATTTAAATATTTATTAACAAATTTGTGATTAGAAAGGAGTATCATGGGTCAATAAGGGATGTATATATATATATATATATAATGTTATTACTTGTTATATTAACACTATTGTAATTAAATATATGTTTTACATATGCAATCGATCGGAAAGCACAAAATTATCTAAAAAATTGGCTCAGGGCGCAGCCCCCGAACCCCCACCAAATTATTTATAGGATCACAATATTTTGATCCCACTGGATCAAAATCCTAACTTCGCCACTGTATGTATATAAATATTAGATATAATTTTTTATGTGATAGTAACATTAATTTTTGCTTATAGCTTATGATTTTTTCTTAATATTCCTCGGTGTCAAGTCCTATCTATTATCTGTCCATACTTTCATGGTTCCTGACTTCATGCCAAGCTTTATCGAGTCTCCAGATAATTCTCCTTACAAAATAGAGAACAGTCAAAGTCTCTAATATTTTTATTAATAATATTATTATCACATAAAAGTATCACATATCACTGTATGGGAGTGACAACTATAAATTTATTGTTAAGTTAAGTGGACAAAGTCAACAACAAATTCATGGGTGTCACCCATACAATATGTGCAGTGGCAAAGTCAGGAATAAATTTCAATGGGATCAAAATTATTGCTAAGCTATAGATAATTTGGATGGGATTCGGAGGCAGTGCCCCTGAGTCAATTTTTTTAAATACTTTTGTGCTTTCGTGCCACACACACATACACATATATATACACTATATTACAATTATAATATAATAAGTAATAATATATGGTATATATACACTATTTTGATTCATAATAGACTTTCTTAATCACAACTATTCATAATTAATTAATTTTAAAAATAATATAAATTAGGTTATTATTTAATTTAAAATATTATAGAGAGATATACATATATTGAGAGGATACGAGTCATATGTGGTTAAAATTTGATTGATAAAGTTATAAATTTTTAATTTGACCCCATATAATAGAAAATTTATAAAATTTTAGTGGAGTCAATTTATATATAATACTTAATTTTTTTAAAATTTACTTTATATTATAAAACAATTATTTTTTTCAGTGGGGTCAATTGACCCCACAATCTTATATGTGGTTTCGCCACAGAGTATATAAGCGGTATGTGATATTTTTATGTGATATTAGCATTATTGTATTTTTATGTTCAAAACATAGTAGTTTTGTCTAACTTAAATTAAATTAGTCGAGATTTTTATTGCATGAGTTACTTATTTATTCTAAAAATTAAATAATAAAAAATATGTGAAAGCACATAGACAATGTCCAAAATCGTCAAATTCGTTCCATGGACCTATGTGTCCTACTATTTTTTTTGTGTGTGTGATTATACTCGTAAATATATGTATATAGTTGATTATGATTTGTGTAGACAAATCATAACATGAAAAACTACATCAAAGAAAGCTAACTTGAATGTTATGAGATTATCGTGCATGATTATCTATTTAGTCATTTATATAAAATTTGGGAAGTTAATTATATTTGTGTATATATGTTGAGTAGTCGAAAGTGCTTAAATTTTACTCGAATTATAATTCTTTTATACCACCTTTGATTTAAATTGATGTCGTATACTCCTTTCCACCATAAAAAAAAATACAGTTTCAAATATGATTAAAATGATCTATCAAGAAATAAATAAAAAAAGTGAATCATATCTAACAAATCTCTCTTTCCATATGGTAGAGATGTAATTAAATTATAATCCCTCCGCCCCATAATAAATGTTCAAAGTTAATTTTCATGGTCAAATTGACCATTTTTAGAATTATTAATTAAAAATATTTATTTAGAATTTTCAAATTTCGAAACTTAACACTAGTAGTAAATTCTCCGTAGTTTATTATGATCATAAATCATTTGGCGTATATTTTGATTTTTTTTAAAGATTTTCTTAATTTAAAAAAATCGTCAATTTGATAATAAAAGTCAAATTAGGACGTTTATTATGGGAGGGAGAGAGCATCTATTTATAATCTAGGTTGCAAGGGATATATATATATATATATATATATATATATATATATATATGTAATTCAGCTATTTAAAAAAAACTACTAATTATAAGATTTATTTTTTTCATCATTGTTATTGAATCATACCGTGTTTGGTGTTGAAGATATCTCAAATTAACTTTTAAAAGTCAATAATGATAAAATGAAACGAATGTAAGAGATAAGATTTAATTTTTTTATATATTATTTTGAAATAGTAAGTTGTTGATTTGATAAATGTGATAAGTTATGGGTGTAATGCGCAAAGTTTATAAAGTAAGCAAGTGATTATAAAATATTTGTTGTGTCGGAGAATATTCGTTTGGTCGAAAAATATTCTTTTTGTCGGAGAATATTCGTACGACGGCGCAGTCATTGGTGGATCCTACAACGGAATGAATGTCGGATATAGAAAGCGACAGAAATAACCTTTTTATAAAAATAACGGCAAAACTGTTACCGTTAGTACTGTTGAAATACCCGGTGGTTAAAATACAGTAGCACACGGTATTGCACGGTAGCACACGGTATTGCACGGTAGCACACGGTATTGCACAGTATTTCGAATTATTGATTCATACGTAGGAATTAACTTACTCAATTATTGTTACAGTAATTACTGTTCAATATTTTATATTATTGATTCAATAATTGCATAATATTTTATTGGTTCAATATTTGCTACATTGATATTTTATATCTATAAGTGCTACTTTTCTATTTTATATTATTGACTTAATAATTGTTATTGCACATTATTTTAAATTATCAAATCAATAATTCATATTATTTGAATAATATTATTAGATAGCATTATTGACAATGTCTAAGGAAGTTCTGTCTAGAAAATTCTTATCGGAAGGCCCCCTCTTTTCTGGGAACGACCTGGTTGTCAATATTGTAGTTCTGTAATATTATTTGTGAATAATTGATTTTTAATATATATGATAAGAAAATATTTATTCAATGTGAATTTAAACGGATAAATTTTTAACATGTGACATTTGTTGAAAGTTGATATTTTATCTTGTCCGATAAAATATTTCATTCAAATATATTATTATAATATTACATTATAGTAGTATGATGTGATTATACTCCCTTCGTCCCAAAATAACTGCTCAGTTTTGACTTTTTTTAGTCAAATTGACTATTTTTAAAATTAATAATTAAGCATGTGTAAATATATTTTTAACATTATAAAAATTGGTATTAGCAATAAATTGTATATATTTTTTTTTGTTATAACCTCTGCGCCTATATTATGGCAAAAATGGTACAAAATAGTTTAAAATAGTCAATTTGACTTAAAAAATCAAAACTTAGCAGTTATTTTGGGACGGAGGGAGTATAATAGTATAATTTTTATAATTTGAATGATAACATTATTATAGTAAATTCATGGTATAAAAGTTAAACGAGGATGAAAAAGTACAAATTGAATTTGAACTCTTATGATGCAAACAATGATGTCATCGGAGCGATGAGATAAACAATGATATCATCGGAGCGATTAGGTAAGCAATGATGTCATAGATCGATGATGTAAGCGATGATGTCATAAATTATGGCGAAAAGACTATTTACCCTTACTCTGCCGAGCCTATAAATAGAAGCTCATTTTTTTTTTATTATTTCTCACCAATTCACTAAAGCTATAGAGAGAGAAAGTATAGAGAGAATAAGAGAGAAAGAAGAAGAGTATTATGCTATTACGCTAGTGCAGTCTCTAAATTTTAAGGTAAGGGGTATTATTTCTTTCGTATTCATGAAGAGAGTTATTTTCTTTTAATACTCGTAAGGATTGTTATTACATTCTTTATTATTCTGTTGGAATAACCTGTCTACGCGGACTACCGCATGCATGGTAAAATCATGTTGTTATTCTATTCTTTATTATTCTGTGGGAATAACCTGTCTACGCGAATTACCGTATGCCTGGTGAATAACCCTCCGTATTCAGTTGTTATTAAATTGTGAAAATAATCTGTCTGAGCGGACTACCGCCAGACGGATAAAAATTCAATTGCAGTTTCGTATATTGTTTCATTTCAGATTCCTAACTCTAAACTTACTACGGTAAGTATTACTTCTATAATTCCTGAAATGATCAGATATTACTTGAGTTTTGCACTTTATTTAATATTATTTCACTAGAATATTGGTCTGAACTTTCTTGTGAAATTTTTATCTTTTCATGTCGAGTTACTATTCACGGTAATTTTTTTTTTCCAAATCATCTTTGATTGGATCCAGATTTTGATCTTCATTCTTGAACTCTGGATAAATTCTCTAATATTTGTCCTTTATCTCACTGGATCCGTTATTCGTATTATTTTTCATCATCCTCAATTTTAAATGGTGATATAACTGAATATCTTTGGTCTGTAGTGCAAAGATGAATAATTACGTGATGAATATCTTTGGTCTGTAGTGCAAAGATGAATGATTATCTGATGAATATCTTTGGCCCGTAGTGCAAAGATGGATATTTGATTCGAGATGTATATTGATTGATGTTACAGGGATAAAATATTGATGATGAACTTTTAAATCAAAGAAGATAGTAGACATCATTCTCTACTTAACTCTTCTAATGAATTGTTATTTTCGCTGCGAATATTGATCTAAAATTTGTTGTCCATAATATTTTATCTGATTTATTGAAGGCTAACGATAATTTATTTTTCATTATCTTAGTCATAATATTCTTTACTGGGCTAGTTGAGCTCACCCTTTTATTTCATTGTTCTCTTCAAAAAATTAGAATATCGCGGGTACTAGTCGGGGAATGGAGTGATGGTCCGAGTTAGAGCTGTAGAAGTCCTTACTATTTTTTTATTTAAAATAGTGTGATAATAAATGTAATGAGGACTTAGTTTGAATGTTAATATTTTCTACATGTCTGTATTGACACGCACAGTTGTGTGGTCGTATTTTGCACGACCGTGTGATATGAAAGATTATATTTGAATTTTGTTGAGTGTATTTGATGACTCAAAATGAGTTGAGTATTGAATTTATTTTCGGGGGCGTCACAGTTTTTCATGTAGTCACTAACTTTGATTTTATTTTTTTAATTTCTATATGTGTTACAACTTTTAATTTAGAGAAAAATAAGAGAGAAAAGACGAAAGAAAGCCTAATCCAGATCCAGAGGTATGAAATGTTAATAACTTTTTTTTTTCCAACATATTAACTCATGTTTCCGTAATTTTACCATATATTGGTTATGTAATTATTTGTATTACGCAAGAAGGGTAAATAAACAACTCGAGCAGCAATATCATGCTATTCCTTTTTATTTATTTGTAAACTTAACTATTACATATATGTTAATTTATGTTTTGTGCATGTGTTCATATATAGCCTATTGCTAATCACATAAAATTAGAAAAATTATCTTAATGAATAAGTATATATAAATATACATAATTAGTAATATCGTTATCACTATATTTCATAATTATTTTCATGAATAAGTTTATATATATATTAAAAACATGTCGTACCTTGGTATTGAACAAGTTTATTTGAATTTTGAAAGAAGAGATTCGAGGTCACTCCATGTCTGTATCCCATTCCCATCTTTATACTTGAGAAAAAGCAGCTTAGATATTCTAAAATGATGAAATAAAATATAAAAAGATTAAAGTAGTCCCCTTTTATTTTTTTAGGAAGAGACCCGACGGCCCAACAGAAACTCACGGCCTTTCTTCTTAACCAAACCTAGGCAGAAATGAAGGTCCCAAAGCCCAATAAACGAAGAAACTTTGAAAGTCTAGAAAAATGATGAGAATTATTTTGACTTTTCAAAATCAAATTAAAACATATTTAAAAGCCAAGTAAATATGAATTTATATGGAGTAGTGTCTAATTAATACAGTTATGAATATTATAAATTACTACTCGAAACCTATCTGTTATTAATTATAATATTTCTTGTTTAAAAAAATTAAATAAATTACATAAGAATTTAAAAATGTCCAAAATCGACTTATGTTATTGAATCGAAATATTGAATACTTTTGGATCATAATGATTCATACAAGTAGTTGATAGAAAGATATGGTACATGTAATTTTTGAGCATTTGCTTAAGATATTTTATGTTTCTTTTCTTTCATTTGGTTGTGTTTCTTTTGACACATGCTAATGTTATATATACTACTCATTGGGATACAGCAGCAGTTAATCATGTAGAATGTATCATATCATGTATAAGACTGCTGGTCAAATTTAATACCTCTCATTTTCTGATATTTATTTAATTAATTATTAGACTAGCTAGCTAGCTAGGGTTATCAATGAAGACCATATAGAGAGAGAGAGAGAGAGAGAGATGAGTACTGGTAGGAAGTGGCAAGGCACACTCCTAGCTTCCTGCGCCTTGAAGCAGCTGGTGGGTTAGTGGGTGGGAGGGCAGGCAATAGGTACAGAAATGACTGGTATTTGATTTGTATATTTTTAGATATTCTTTCAGACAAAAATTATTTCATTTGAATAATACTTTTCAGGAGGGAGAGAGAGTAATTTATTATCTAGTTCATTTACATTGGTCAGAGTAATGTTTTTGGGTTATATATATATATATATTTTAAGTATATGTATGTATGTAACTGTTTATCAGTTAAGTCAAGTAGTATGAAATATACCTAAAACCTATTTCACGTGATTGGCGCATGACTCAGAAAAATTGACCCACGGTGAACATGGTGCGGTTTAGACGTTTAGTGCGATTTTAAGCCCAAACCACACTCAAAATCGCTTAGGTGCGGTTTGATAAATCTAAAATCTCATATGAAATCGCTTGTGATTGGTGCGGTACGATTTTAGACTGTGCGGTGCGATTTCAGTTTCAAAACTAATTGAAACAACAATTGATATAAAATAAGCTCTCTGTTTTTGAAATTGATATAAATTTATTAATGTAGACAAATACAAGAATGAAAACTATAAACTACCTAAAATGTCTCTTGCAGTATCAGCATGTTATTCTGATTTGAATTACCACTCAAGACCTGCAAGCACTGACGGAACTAAGGGGGGTCTAGGGGGTCATATGACCTCCAACCTTGGCATGAAGCATGCTAATATTAGTTAAATTTGATCTTTGTTATGTAATGATATTAATTCATTTATTTTCTCAAGTCCTTCTACCTATAAAAAATTAACCATATTACTATAAGATAAAATAATATTAAATAAGTTTGATGATTAATTAATTAATATTGCACTCATTTGTCTTACTGACTTAATCATACCTTGGTATCATTTTTTTGTAAATGAGAATAACTTAATTCATTTTCTTATTTTGAGTGGCTCGTCTCAGTTGTCTCCAAGGAAGATGACTAGAATCACAATATAAGATTTTGAATATATAATATTATAATTTATAATTTATCTATAAAAGTAGCTAATCAGTTGACTAAAAATTTTAAAATCTGATTAATAGTCTCATAGTTTGAAAGAAAATTAAAATATATATATATATATATATGAATATATGTATGTATATGTATTTAAAGTCATTAGACTCACAACTCAAAGGTTGACCAGGGTTGGAATAGGATGTTGTGAAATACAATAATTGGACAAAATAAATTTGAAAGAAGCACGTCAAGTATCAATAAATAATTTTTTTCACTGATGAATTTTGACCCCCTCTAAAAATGTTCTAGTTCCGCCATTGCCTGCAAGGTTGTGCACCAAAAATCATGTCAAAGAATAAGGTACACTTTATTGTAATCGTCTGTATGACTACTTAAATAAAGATAGCTCCATCATGTAATTATTTACATATATACTTAAAGCCTAAAGGTTACCCAGAGAATCAAGAGGAAAGCAAAATATATAAGTTAAGTAAATAACATAATGGAAAGAAACTCTTCAAATACGTCAAAGAAGATAGGGGGCACATTTTATATAAAAAAGAATTAACATGCAGAAGTAGCTATAACTATCCTTTTTATATAAGAATGAATTAATTGAAATACCATAATTTGATGAAATGCAAGCAAATAGATTGGGGTCACATTTATTAGATAATATATGACCACTCATACTAGCACGTAGAAGAGAAATGATGTTGCCACGATCTTGACCCTTGGTAATGCGGACCATCTGTTGAATACTTGAATTGGACCACCATGGGATAAAACGTCCCACATGGCGCGATTTTGATTTTATGCGTGCGATTTTAGTTAGCTAATAATCAAATCGGAACCGTAAATTTGGTTATTCAACCCATTAAAACCGTCACATACGCCGAAGTCGTTGATACGATTTTAATTGGTGCGATTTGTATAATTTTTTGTGCGATTTAATTTTAATTTGATTCCTTGCTCAGCCTTACACACGAATAACACGACATAAGGAAGATACTAGTTGCTAATTTTAATTGTTGAGACTATTTGGAGAAGCGTGGACCACAAGAAGAGATTTGTCTAGAAAAGGCCGGCCCAAAAAATAATGTCACATAAGGCAGTAGAGCTATTGGCCCACAAATTAAAGAATGCACCCAAACCCTTCCACGTGTTAATAACTCTCTAATCAAACGGCAATATAAACGTCGTCAATGAGAAAACAGTACTAGTAGTAACTTTCACTGTCGATCCTCCCTCGGGAGAGGAGAGGAGAGAGAATTTCTCTTTTTGCGGACACCTGCTCTGCATCGAATTCCGTTATTTTACCCGAACCAGCTAGCTCCCTATCTTTCCGAACCTGAGGCTCATTAGACTCGGCTTTCCCCTCTGTTATAGCGGCTGCTATTTCTTTTCTTTTTTCCCATCTCTTTCTTCATTCATCTCGTTCTCTCTCAGAGACTCACACACAACACACAGATACACACAGTCACTCGAAATACACGTGATTTCCGGGATTGGACGGAGATCGCGATGGCTGAGCAAGCCGGCGAGAAAGAGTCGGTGATTGAATCGGTGATGGAGAAGATCACCGACAAGTTTCACGGTGATGGTTCATCGTCCTCAGTTTCTGACGACGAGAAGAAGGCCAGTAAGTCTTCGCCAATGTCGGCCGCTAAAGCGAAGATCTATCGTATCTTAGGGAGAGAGAAGCCTCTGCACAAGGTCTTGGGAGGCGGTAAACGTATGTTTTTTTTTCCTTTATAGCTTCTCTCTAAATAAGCACACTTGTATATAGATATTGATAATTAGGGTTCACTGTTCTTATTCAGTACCGATCTACACGAACTTGAATTAGTTAATTAGGTTTTGCATTTACATTGAGTTACCGTTAATGTGTTAAGATTCATCCATTAGTATGATATTTTGTCATAATTTATTATTACTTCAGCTTGATTAGTAAGTTAGATCTGAGTGAATAATTTTGTTCCTTAATATTGTAGATGAATTTTGTTTATGAGTAGCCTGTATATATGGCTATTGAGAATTTTGTTTCTTTACATAAATGGTTTCACCACGGTGGAGAAATGTTTAGTTAGTTTTTAAGCAAAATGTTTAGGTCTGGTTTTCTTTGTGAACATGATACAGTGTGTTAGATTTGATTCCTGTATGCATAATATGAATGCTATCCTATTAGTTGCTTAAATGTACTAATCATTAATGAGTTGTGATCGCTATGGATTTAATGTGTGCCAATGACACATATAGATATTATATACTTTACATCACTTTGTATAGATGTTCAATTTAGTTGCTTTAAAATAATCTTTATAAAAAAGCCTATATTACAATTATAGTTTCTCCACAGTCTATGTGCTTTTTATTGTCTTAAAACCGTGCAGCGAAAATGATTGTGAACCAGCATTTAAAGTATGCAGTACTCTTTAGTTTCATATTGTTAGAAACCCAGAACTTAGTCAACTAATATAGTGGAATTACTTTGATGATTAGAATCGAGTATGTCACAATTCAAAAGAGCAAATGACCTAACTTTATATGCTTTAGTTTTCTTTAGTGGTGATTCATTTACTTGTTCTGTACTTGGATCATTTATCGAGATGGTTGATCATTTATCGGTAGGAATGCATAAATTTCTCGCAAGCTTTGTTTTTGTTTTTATGCTAACCTTTATTCTATGAACCAAATAGGATATATTCACTTGGAGTTGTGCAATGTACTCGTGTAACATAAATAGTGGGATAGAGTAGTGTTTATCTGTCTTAATGTTCAATATTCATTGGTATATTCTGTCTTACACTTGTACCTGTTGCAGCTGCTGATATATTTCTCTGGAGAAACAAAAAGATTTCGGCTGGCGTGCTTGGTTTTGCCACTGCTATATGGGTCCTTTTTGAATTGTTTGAATACCACTTGCTTACTTTAGTATGCCATATCCTAATATTGGCTCTGGCAGTCCTTTTCCTATGGTCGAATGCATCCACCTTTATCAACAAGTAAGCTGTTCAACATCACTCTTGTTGTTAATAATATAAAGTTATTTAATTATTTTCCTCGACATTATCAGGTCTCCACCCAAATTTCCGGAAGTTATACTTCCTGAGGATATTGTCTTGGGTGTAGCAGGTGCCCTTAGAATTGAAATCAACAGAGCTCTGGCAATCCTCCGTGATATTGCGGCAGGGAAAGATCTGAAGAAATTTATTGTTGTATGTGTTGTTATCTCTCTTTTTGCACTTTCTTCCTTGTTTAGGGCAACACACATAATACATATGATGTCAGTTTGGTCCAATCACACAAACAATTAATGGCAGCTTGTTTTACTTATTTGCCTGGTGAAGGATATAATTTTAGCTCATGTGTCATGTTGTGAAGATCGTGCACAATACATATTTTTGTTAGCTTGTATGAGTATGTTATGTTCGCTAATATAATTATGGTTTTTCACATATCAGGTGATTGCCGGTTTGTGGTTATTTTCAATTCTTGGGAGTTGCTGGAATTTCCTTACCTTGTTCTACATATGTAAGAAAACTACATGATCTTTTTAATAAAATTGTACGAATTGTTCATTGAGGATAGTAATATTGGTGCTCCATCAGTTATTATGGGCTCTCCAATCTCTATACTTGACTTCCTTTTGCTTTTAATAACAGCTTTTGTGTTGCTGCACACTGTGCCTGTGCTTTATGAGAAGTACGAGGACCAGGTTGATGCCTTTGCTGAGAAAGCAGAGGCCGAGATCAAGAAGCAGTATGCTGTGTTCAATGTGAAAGTTTTGAGTAAGATTCCTAGAGGACCATTGAAAGACAAGAAGTTTCTATAGAGATGCAGGTTCGCTAGGTTCTTGGCATTGACAAGCGTTATGTGGCTATGTGCCCCAAATTGTTGTTGTGATTTTGTTATCAATTGGGACCCTATTTTACTAGTGTAATTTGTTTGGGTTCCCTATTTTGACACGAATATGGTATTTTGTGAGATCTTTTAAGTTTTAGGTCTTCATTTATCCTAAACATTACCCGGTTAAGGGCAGCTGCTTCTATTAGTGTATGAATATTATAATCATAAGTTTTGTCGTGGTTAGTGCTCTTCCATCTTATCTCTTGTATTGAATGCAGGGAGAGAATGTGATATCCCACCCCTAGAATATTATTCCTTGTTAAGTGAGCCCTACACTGGCATAAAACCAGTCTACTCCAATCATACCGGGAACATATAGTAGTATAATTAGTATCAGAAATAAAACCAAAAACAAAACATCTAGCTTGGAACGAAGTAAAGAACCAAGAAAATAACCGGAGCAAGAAACATCTAGCTTTCAAAGAAGTAAGGCAATAATAACCTCAGCAACTCACGCAAGCAGCTTGTTAATAAAACAAACCCATGAATACGAGGAGCTTAGGCATATGAACATTTGATCATATACAACTGACCATTTTATACCATTCTCTGGGATACCATAAACTCTTCACCATTTTATAACATAGAACATGTAAAGAGATGTTATACAAGTTCTCTTGTCTAGGAATAAAAATCACCCTTTATGATATGATTGGTATCATTCATGATTTCTCATATTTTCACATGAATGAATATAAGCAAACTACGAAGTAGTACTTTCTCCATTCCAAAATATTTGACATGCACAAGGCTGTATTGAATCAAGCTACATAATATTACACAATACCACATAGATACCCTACTTAAACTAAATACCCAGTGTTACAAGTACCACACACACTACATAATTACATAGCACAAATGTGGCAAATTGGTTTGTAAAATATCCTAATAAATCTCTCTAGCATGATTAACAAACACCCCAAGTAAATTATAACGAGATATGTATTCATGGTACTACATGCTGATTCAAGCTTTCCAGGGGATCAGGTTCTTTGATGTCCAAGACTTTGATGCCTGAGGTTCCAGTTTATTTTCAAATACTGTTCCTTCTTGGAATAATAAATTCAAGATAAAAGGAGCTTATTATACATTCATAGGAAAGTCCTCTGGCCAAGAATGTTGATTTATCTGGGAAATTGTCAACATTCTAACAGTTTAAAGGAAGTAAGATAGCTGCTCCTTCTTCCTTGAACCACCCTCTCCGTACAAAGCATTCCATTGCTTCAGCTCACTCATTACAGATCCCTCCGAAGCAAAACTGGCAGCAACCTGCAGGAGAACAAATACTCTTTTCAGATTCAAATGTATACATCTAACAGTCACAACTCCCTCTGCATAACATAAATTCGTTATGCCTACAAATTATAAACTCAGAGTCAAGTTTAGATTCCACCATAACATAGTGAATCTATATATCAACATTTCAACTCAAGGGTACATGATTTAGTGGCAGTGGAAGCTATGGTTTCTTTCTGGGTAATTAGTGAATTGAGACACGGCTACATATGAAGTTAATCAAAATTTCAGTTTATTTATTCCAAAATGGCTATATAGTCCTTCAGGTTCATTTACTGACAAGAAACTCACATGTCCAAGTCGGTCAACTACAGCAGGTTCACTAGATTTTCTTATGAAGTGTTGCAACCTTTGACAGGACCATTTTTTTTTCCCTTTTTGGATAACTAAACCTTCAACATTACCTGATTCTTTGCCTGCCTCATGTCTTCCATGTTTACAGACCTCAGAGTAATTACTCTTTCACTTTCTTCCTTTTTCTCCACAGTAGCTTCTGAATTCTTCCCCTCTGCGATCAGACGCTTCCTTTCCTGTAATTACAAGTTATTTTGGACAAGAGAAATGATTATGGAGCAACTACATAAATTTAAGTTGAAACAAAGAAAGAAAACAAATGTAGGAGCTCAGGATGGAAGAAATTACCAAATCCTTCTCTCTCTCTTGTTGTATCAGCTCTCTCACAGGTCGATAAGCTGCTGTTACACACAAAACCTGTAGTCGATTGTTATTGCCAAGTCTCATCCCCAGTTGACATAAATCCAACTTATTAATTGACATTTCAAGTAACACAAACCTTAAGATCGCTTCCAGTATATCCTTCTGTCATAGTTGCAAGCTCCTTAAAATCTAGTTCTTCCACCCTTTCTTTTGCCAAAAGTGTTCGCAAGATCTTTTCTCTGCTCTCCACAGTTGGTAGACCAACCATGATTCTGTTCATCAGAGAAATTGGAGGTTAGAAACATCTATACTCATCTGCAACATAGTCCTTTGGTTCCTTTCTGTGTATTTGTCTGTATGAGAGAGAGGTGACAATTATGTACGGCCCTAACAATCCAGATATTCATTTGGTGTTTCAGGGTGGACTTCTCTGCTTTACTTTTATTGGAATTAAGTACAATATATTGATGACTGATCACCAAATAACATGAACCATTTCGCCTTTCACCAATTTACCATCTCGTTCATAACATGAAGCAGGGGAATATTACATGATGAAAAGGATGAAGACAAACTAATACTGCCATTGACATTGTCAGAATGTCAGTAGAAACCTGAGATATCTAAGAGACATTCTTGAAATCACATTCCAAGATCAGTAAGCTAAAAGAAAGATTGATGGAAGGGAATCCGGTCAAAGAGATTACTTCAAGTATCTTCATCTAGTTATGCTTAGAGAAAGGTACGGAGAGTGTCTTTACAAGATGATTTACAAACTGAAAGCTAGCGGTGAAGTTGAAGCTGATGAGGACAGCACAAGAAAATGACAACTACAATAAACATGCAATGATTCATGCTTTTTCTAAATATTGAATTTTTTATAGTTGATGTAATTGTGGTACAAATACGAAAAATTTACCTGCGCTCAAACCGCCTAATAATTGCTTCATCAAGGTCAAATGGCCTGTTGGTAGCAGCAAGAACAAGGATGCGCTCACCGGGTTTTGTTAGCAGCCCATCCCAATGTGTCATGAACTCGTTCTTAATTTTCCGCATAGCCTCATGCTCACCAACTCTTGTGCGCTGCCCCAGCATGCTATCGACTTCATCCACAAAAATGATAGTGGGAGAAACCTTGGCTGCAAGTGTGAAGAGAGCTCGGACATTCTTTTCATCTTCCCCAAACCATTTTGAAGTGATGGTTGACATCGAGACATTTATAAAGCTTGCTCCAGCTTCATTGGCAATGGCCTTTGCGAGCATTGTTTTTCCAGTACCAGGAGGCCCAAAGAGTAATATGCCTCGACATGGCTTAAGAAGTCCACCATTGAACAGGTCTGGTCTTCGAAGAGGAAGCATGACAAGCTCCTGCAGTGATTCTTTAGTTTCGTCCAAGGAACCAATATCTGCAAATGTCACTCCAATCTCATTTGCAGGAATCACCTCTGGCCTTATGCGTTTTTCAAATTCATTGTCCGAAACTTCCTGGTGGCAAATCATGATATTTAAAGAGTTAGAGAACGCAAAGAATGATGCAAAGTGAATACCTACTATTTGTTTCATATAAGCTTGTTGCTTGTATCAGAATGGTGTTATTTTTAAAAATGGAGTGTGCACACATAATATTAGAGAAGTATTAAGATCCATGATCCATCCACCAAACTAACTTTATGAAACCAGCAGTGCTAATATATTATATACCAAATTCTAAAAAAAAAATCAATCCATTTTTAGCAGTACTAACAGAAAATGGTAATATTTGAGATGTGACTTTGTTTAGAATTTCAATAAGACTTGGACACATTAGAATGCAAGCACTGTACATGCTCTCTTCCGCCTCATTCTTCTCTACCTTTTCAGTTAGAATAGGTACAAGAACTGGACTTACCGCTTTTGGTGGAGCAGGATTCTCACCATCCTTCTTTGCTGAAGAAACTGATTTGTCTGCCTCAGTTTTATTTTCAGTTGTTGAGTGCTCAGACTTCGATTCAGGCTTTAACCCCACAAATACTCCCCCTGCAAATTCCTAAGGTTGATGAAAAGGGAGCATAAGTAAGCCATATCACCGCTGAAATAGTCAGTAGTAGTATAATAAGACTGTTCAAAAGTAAAAATAAAAGATAAAAAACCTTGGAAGATTCAGCATTTGTCTCCAGCTTGAGAGTGTCTTTGCCACTAGTTTTTTCCCTCCTGGAAGAAACTCAATCCATGGGACAAACTGTACAAGGGACAAAAGGGTATACATGAATTTGTATGAGTAGGGATCAGAAGACAAAATTTACGTGTCAAAACTAGAGAATAATTGGTGTCTACCTCTTTGATGATATAAGGAGCTTCCCATTTCGGTATTCTGGTTCCTTCTTATTCATCAAATGGAAAGATATTGCTGATACCACAATTTCTTCAATGTAATTACTGAGTACCATTGTATCTGCATGGCAGATTGAATCTAGATCATAGCATTCAAGATCATTTGCTGCTAGTACCTCAGCGATATGATTTTTGTTATCCTGAGACTGAATTGTCTTTATGTCCTCTTCTAATTGAGCTTTCCAGCTTACAAGACGATTCTCATCTTCAGGTGGCCTGATCTCGATAGTATAAGGAAACATATTATTTAGGCTCTCATCCATTTCCTTGCAATCATCAACTGACTCGAATATCCGAGAACCAAGAAGCAACACTGATCCTGATAACTTCTTCAACATTTTATCAAACAAGTTGTAAAGCCTTGGTGATTGGAGAAGAAGCTTCTCAACATCCCTGATGTACAGTATGATGGAACTGGTTTCAGAGATGGAAGCCAAAACCTGCGGTAAGATGGCAAACCTGCTCGTCAGTGTTCAATGGAGATTCTTAAACTGTAGGGTAGTATCTGACTGGGGAAATTTTCAAAACAAGAAAAGTCACTAAATAGTTGGAACCTAGTTTGATATAAGCAACTCGACATATCTGATATTTACCTTGTAAAGTGACTGCACGAAAATCTTTTCATCAAAAGACCAGTTGCTGACGTGCTTCAGAGCAGCTAGAAAAAGTAAATAACTCCTAAGGTTAGTAAATGTACCTTTTAAAATTTATATGCAAGCAATAGCATATCAGATTTATTATGATAAATGATGTTCAAAGGAGCAACAAAATAAAGAGAACACCCAAAAATTTCTAAGAGCAGGCAATAATACCTTTATATATATAATTTTGGCTCATTTACTCGGAAGATTAAAGTTATGATTGTGTATGGTGCCAAAAAGATTTTGTATCTCTCATATATTTTTTTTATCTCAGATAAACACTTCCAACTTGGGGAGAAATAATTGTTTACCTATGGTGCCTCCTTCCACAATTATTTCCCACGTTAGAGGCATTTCATCTGATTTGCAGTAACTAATTTCCGTGTTTTCCACAAATAGATTACATATCTACAAGATTGCAGTAATGAATGACCTTGGATGATGCAAGCAAATAAATCAAATGTTAGAAGTATAGTGATTAGTGATTCTATGCCAAATACATGGAGAATTTGTCAAACAGAATTAAGTATCTCACTACTGATTCGGTGCTGCACAGAGCATTTTCAGCACCAATATAAACCAAATAAAGAATTACTATTATCATCAGGATTGTGAGAATTAACATCATTAACAGAATTCAGAAAGCATTTTGCTAGTCAATAAATGTCTGTACAAGGACACCGTCATAAACCTTTAATGTATCAAATAAAAAGAGAATAATCTTCAGAAACTTTTCATACCTCCAGTATCATTCCTTGGTGTAATGATTGAGAAGGAACCAAGAAAACTGGACATCTGCCCCAAAGCCATATCTGTGATGGACTTCTTGAAAGGCTACACAAAGGTAAGATATATACTGAATCAGGTACTATTCCACTTGAAGCAGCAGGTCAACTTTTATTTCTTAGGGGAGCAATGAAAACATTGACGGATTTAAAACTATCAATTTTCAATATATGGACGTGTCTTCAAATTAGTGTATACTAGATTGGTAACCCATGCAAGGCACGAGCTTTCGATAAAATTTGTATTTTTCAAATTTATATATGGAAATAGTTATATATGCATAGATAAACTTGAAAATAGTATATAACGTTTAATAGGTCCATTAGATCCTAAAACTGATTTTCAAATGATGTCATACATGCATGTTTATATATCCAATCATTGTAGATAGTTCACAGGATGTATCAAGAAAATGGAGAGTTTTGAATGATTGACTCGGTATTGACTCGTGACCAATCAAAATGATTAGGTGAAATTATAAAATTATTATGATAAGATCTCTTAATGCCTTGTTATATATAATTACTGATTCATCTTGTGAGCTTTATCTGCTTTACAGCAGAGGTTAGAAGCAGACGTTGGCTGAAATTAAATTCAAAATTGATACTAAAACTAATTCTGGGTACAGAACATTACGTACAGTTTCTTTCTTAGAGCTCCCGTACTTGCCCTGCATCTGTGGATAAACACAGTAACAAGAATGAATGTAAAGTTATACCAAGAACTGAACTCAACAAGATTAGGGCTGTTATAGTTACCACCTTCATAGAAAAGTCGGTCACATCCAACAGTAACAACTTGGCTTCAAAGTAATGTGACAGAGCCTTTGCAAGCATTTGATGGTAGAGTTCTTCAGAGAACACAAGCAAGCAAGCAATAAATAAAACCAAATCAAGCCAAAACTCAGTTAGAGGCATAGATATGATCTGAATGCAAAATCGGATAACATACATACCAGCACGGCCTGAGAGCAATATAGCAGCACTACTTGCAGGCGAAAGATTTCGGGTGTGCTTAGAAACATCCAAGTGTTTGAGATGAACATATGCTGCACTTGTTAATAACATCCGTGTCCGCTCACTGTAATTTCCATCAACAAAACAGAATACAATAATGACTGTTATACAACACCAGGATACAATTTACAGTGAGAGACCTATAAATCCCAACAAAGATTTTGTAACATAATGGTTGGTTATATTCTTCTTCTTTTATATATACGTACATATATATATATGTGTGCAAGGATTAAATTAGGGATATCGTCAACATATATATGGAGAAAATATAAAAGTGTTCCAAGAAGCAATGAAAATTCTATAAGAAATTATAGATTCATCATCCATTTAGCAATTATCATTTTGAACAGAAACATACATAAAAAAAACTTGCAAAGATGAGCTGAATCAATTACCTGAGATAATAAGGAAAGTCCTCAAAAGTGACTTTGCTTTCTTTACCGTTTTGGAGGAGGCGGAGTAGCTCCTGCTCAATCTGGTCGGCGGTAGCTCCAGTGGTGGCCGAAGTATTAGAACCACCACCAGCGGTCCATTTGCTAACAGTTTGTCCCGAAGCCAATCCAAGGCCTACCCCTACGCCTACGCTCAATGCCGACAGATATATGTGCTTCTGCTCCATCTCTCTTACTTTCCGACCAAGATCTACACTATAATTATCTCAGTCCTTCCTATAATTGTCTCTCAACAACCAACTACTGTATATAGAATTAATTATTTCCGGCTAACTTATAAATAATGTAGAAGAGAATTTTGAAGGAGAAATTGAACTGAAGCAGGAGAATGTACTGTTTCTATGTATTTGGAGAGCACTGCTATATATAGAGAAGAAATATCTTAAAGTGCACAACTTATACTACTAAATACTCATGTTAAAAAGGATTAATTTACATAAAAAATAGAGAAAAACAGAGTCCACTACTTTTAAAAAAGAAACTTTCATTGTATTTTTATATAGGTAACATTTAATTTTGTACTTTAATTTAAATATTTTTTGAGAAGTGAAGAAGCAATAATTTTGATTTTATCAGTAAAGTTTGTTTCGGCTTCTCCCACAAGTTTATGGGAAAAGGAACCACATAAAAATATCAAAAACACATGTAAAATAGTGCTTCTTTTTTTTAATAAGTTGCCATTTGGCCTTTTTTTATTGGCTCTTTTTTCTTAATTTCTCTAAGTTTCCATAAATGCACTCAATTTCTTTAATGGAATCTTTTCTTAATTTGTTTCATGCACCTAATTTATACTATTTATCCATGTGTTTTGGATTAAATTATTTCATTTCCACTTTTTTTCTCTTTCGGATGGATGGAAACTTGGTTGGAAAGAAAAGCCTATAATGTTTTCTCTTTTTGTGAGAGGGGTTGGTGACGGTCACTTTTTCTTTTGATCGATGGTCATGGCGGTCAATTCGAAATTACTAATATAATTATCATTACATTATTGGTGTGGTTAGTTTAAATAATTTTCTAAATAAAAATTATGATTTTAAAAAAAGTTAATTACTCGTATATATCATTTTCAAAGTCTAAATAACGTCTTATATATTAACAGTAATGCTACATATACAAACTATTTTATAAATATTTTACAAACTGCTGACGTGACATACTTTACCTCAACATATTGATCAACAAATTGCTTCAATATATTCTTCGGCCCAACATAAAAAGTGGTGTTGGAGTATGTCACATCAGCAGTTTATAAAATATTTATAAAATAGTTTGTGTCCGTAACATTATTCATATATCTATATAACAAAACACAACTGAATTTGAATTTTCCGCTCAATTCAAAAATTATCTGGGCTGTCCAAAATTTAAAATAAATCTGATCGTTCAAAACTAAATAGTGCCAGAGACACGAACGAGTACAGCTAGTTAATAGACATGATATGATAATATGAACATAAACAAAAAGAAAATATGAAACTTTACTATTAGTTACCCCGATTACTTTACTTGGATCCCAAGAAAAGAAAGTTACTTCTGTGAACCTTTTTCTTTTCTTTTCTTTTGTGCTTTACACCACATTAACTTCTCCCGCCACTTAACTTCTCCTTTTGTAAACAGTAAGTCTAATAACACATAAAATTGCTCACATATACTTATATATATATTAATATAGTCCACATGCAGAGCAAGTCATATGAATTATATCAATATATATGTGAGTATATATGAACGATATGTGAGCGATATTATGTGATAGTAACATTACTCTTAATTTGTAAAAAAATAAATTTACTTGTTCAATTATTGATAACCATGCATGCATGGAAGCAGTGGCAAAGTCAGAAATAATTTTTAGCCGGATCAAAATTATTACCAAGTTATAAATAATTTGGCGGGGGTTCGGGGACAATACCCCCAAGCTAATTTTTCTTTAATACTTTTGTACTTTCGGGTCTCATACACATGTATATATATACTATATTGCAATGACAATATGATAAGTAATAATATATGGTATATGGTATATATACACTATATTGACTCATAATAGACTTTTTTAATCACAAATGTTCATAAGTAATTATTTCATTAATTATTTTTAAAAATAATATAAATTAGATTATTATTTAATTTAAAATATTATATAGAGATATACATATATATAGAGAGGATACGAGTCATATGTGATTAAAATTTGATTGACAAAATTATAAAATTTTAATTTGACCCCGTATAATATAAAATATATAAAATTTTAATGGGGTCAATTTATATATAATACATAATTTTTTTAAAATTTACCTTATATTATAAAATAATTATTTTTTCAGCATGCATGCTAAAAAAACAAAAAATAATGCTACTCTCACATACAAACTTTCACATAACTCTCATATACACACACATATAAAATATGGGTTCCGTATGTTAGGCAGGGGCCTACAATATGTATGTGTGTGTATGTGAAAATTATGTGAAAGTTTTTATGTGATTATAACATTGTTGAAAAACAAAAGAAATAAACATGGGACAACTTTTTCAACTATTAATTTATTTAATTTTCTACTTTATTCAAACTTGTGTTCCGGTTTGCTTCTCAAGTGAAAGATTTCTTTTCCGAAACTACTTTATGAAAGTGAGATGGTTGGAAGCTTATGCATGGATGGAAACATGAGACAAACTTTTCCAGATCAGCAGCACATGTCTTTATTTATACTCCCTCCGGCCTAAAATAACTGTTCAATTTTGACTTTTTTTAGTCAAGTTGATTATTTTTAAAATTAATAATTAAGCATGTATAAATATATTTTTAACATTATAAAAATTGGTATTAGTAGTAAATTGTATATACTTTTTTTTGTTATAACCTCTGCACCTATATTTTGATAAAAATAGTACAAAAAATAGTTTTAAAAAATAGTCAATTTGACTTTAAAAAGTCAAAACTAAGCAGTTATTTTGGGACGGAGGAAGTTTACTACTACTCCCGTTCTTTAAAGAATGCAATTTTAGTAAAAAGTACACAAACTAATAAGTGGGATAAAATGACAAAGCAAGCCTTTTTCTTTCTTTAGTGCATTAACTTCCCCATTTAATGCATTAATTAAAACAAAGGCATATTTGAAAAAAGAAGGTTTTGAATTCCTAAAACTGCATTCTTTAATGAATAATTTTTTTTCTATTAAAACTGTACTATTTAAAGAACGGAGATAGTATTACTTTTCCGTCCTCATTCATATATATATATATATATATATATATGGTGGCTTACACGTACGCATGCAGCTTTTCCTCTTCTTTTCCAAATGAATAACCCAACCCGGCCCCAAATACTCCACCCCACTCCAGTACTCCACTATTATTATTGGAGCATTAGACTGACTATTAAGTCATTAAGTATATATATATACACACACACACACACTCCCACTGTCCCACTCGGTTGGTTACTCCATAACTCCTCAAACAATTTGTAATGGAGTGACTATATATATATATTTTTATATATACTAATTAAGCTGTTGCATGCATGCATGTGTTCTTTTCTGTGAACGAAAGCTGCAGCATGTGATCGAGGTTATAAAGAATTGATGTAGATAGATTATAGGTCAATATAACATATATATATATATATATATACACACCCAGATCGACCAGTACCAAATTAAATCTTACTAAAACAGAAAAGAATAAATCTCAAATCAAATAAGTGTACACCAATTTTAACCACTAGGTTAAGATTTCATCGACTTTAAAAAAAATTAAATACTCCTTAAAAAAATTGCAAAAAATTAAAAATATTATAAATAAAATTTATAAAGTTAAACTAAATCTTAATTATATTAATTATTATATGCACATGCTAACGACCCTATCGCATTTTAATTAACATGTCATGATACGGTACGTATAATTGTCATTTATAGTTTAATGGACATCTGTACACGCACACACTTAACAGCCTGCATGCCTGTACCATAATTAAAGAATATACTACTACTAGTAGTAATTCTTTAACTACTACTCACGGCAAGGTTGTCCCACGACAAACAAACGCATACGCATAGCCTCTGCTACTTTAATAGCAAAAGTATTACCGCCCAATGATCGAGTGCAAAATGTAATGATATATATATATATATATATATATATATATATTATTAAAACTATCCCTAATAATTTACATTCTCAATATACTTGAGCGAACTGAGTAATTTTTTATTTATTTATTTATCAGAGCAGCTGAACGTGACATGCATTCAGCTTCCACTAAAAGTGAATGACCAAACAAATGTAGTTGTCGACTAATTATAATGTAGGTAGTCCTTATAAGTACTACTTTACAATTGCAAGGATGATGGTGTACGCATCTTTTTAGGACGTACAGTGACAGAAACCGGATCCCTTCACCAGTAAGTAATTAAACAAGTATATATATATAGCTAAGCTTGCCAATAAATTAAATCTATTTTTTTCTTCTATTAATTTCTTTTGCTGTTATAAATAATTACATGTAAGAAGTCGATACGTTGCCAAATTCAATGTCAAGTTAGGCTTATACTCCGTTTACATTGACAGAACGAAAACAGACGATTTTAAGGAATTTCAAGTTTATGTTTAAATGTTAGTGGTGGTGGTGGTGGGATGGTGAATAGAATGGTAAAATGAATTTGATACGTTTAGGGTGAGTTGAATGAATTTTATTCCATTACCTCTTACCAGGAGGATACATATAATGAAGTATCATTCCAATGGAGGTACAATTAAAAAGATTGGGATCAGTTTGTGCCCTTATGTTGGGATTTGTGATATCAATTCTCATCAGACTGGCCCAATAAGCATATTGGACCACCTCCTCCCCTAAAAGGTTAACCTATTAGACTGAGGCTTACCATACTTATTAACCCATCTACACTCTTGAATTTATCCGATATACGATTCATGTGAACTATCCCAACAATTTCTACCTTTCGCTTCAATACCCATCACAAAATACTAGAGTATTCACCATTAAGCACACTTTCTTTGAATCCTTTAGGAGTATCCCCCGTTCGACTCTAATTACTCTACCACGCCCTAGGGTACACGTGGGACTCCAACAATTTTTCTAGAGTCATCTTCCGAGCCCGCTCCATCCGACTCAAACCTTTGTGCTCCACCTTGATTCAACTCTATTTTCTCCACCTTGTGATATTTTGGGCCCATCGAACCTGAGCTTTGATACCATTTGTAGTGTTATTGTTCCATCCACAACCCACATCAATTCTCATCAGACTGACCCAATAAGCATGTTGGACCACCTCCTCACCTAAAAAGTTAACCTATTAGGTTACTTATTAACCCATCTACACTCTTGAATTTATCCGATATATGTTAGGATTATTGGATCACACACACGCACATGCACACGATTAAAGAGAATTAACACAGACAGATTTACGTGGTTCCTCAATTTGGGTATGTCCACGGAAGAGGCGTTTCTTTTCCTTTCTATGAATGAATTGATTACATAGAGTTATACAATAGGTAGTATTTATATCCACCAATCCTATTTCAACCCTACTTCATATTATGGTATTGATCCCCATAATACCCCTTCCATCTGAACAGGAAACCGACTAAAATCCAAGTCGCAAAAGGAACGCTGCTCGCGTCCGCGCCCCTTCACCCCAGCGGGGTCTTCAGCCCTTATCGCTCCGCCCCAGCTGGGCTGGTCTCTGTCCAGCAGTGCATCCTCCCGCTCCAGCGGGTTTAATATCCTTTCGGGTTCCGTCCCAGTGGGGAACATGCTTGGTTTATGAGTCACAAGTCCAACGAACTCCACCTTGACGAATAACCTCGCCCATTCATAAGTTAAGACACTTGTTCCAACCAAACTCGGGGGGGTTCCTCCTACTAACATTCGGAGACATTAACCAAGTCCAAGCAATGCTTGAACTTGTCCGCGGTCACAGTCTTTGTCAACATATCAGCAGCATTTTCAGAAGTGTGCACCTTTTCCAATATCACATCACCCATAGCAATCAATTCTCTCACATTGTGATACCTTACATTAATATGCTTGGTCCTTGCGTGATATTCCTGATATTTTGCCAATTAAATGGCACTCTGACTATCATAATACAACTGTACTCCATCCTTGATTTATGCCCAACTCTGTCACAAAACCCTTTAACCACAACGTTTCTTTTCCAGCCTCAGCCAAAGCCATATACTTAGATTCAGTAATCGATAGAGCTACTAGAGATTGAACCATGGATCTCTAATAAATCGGTCCACCTGCTAAAGTGAACATATACCCTTGTTGTAGACCTCAAGTCATCCAACCTTCTAGCGTAATCCGCATCTACGTACCCCACCACTGATATCTGATCTTGCATTGAAAACATAATTCAATGATCTGCAGTGCCCTTTAGATATCTGAATATCCACTTTACTGCTTTTCAGTGCTCTCTACATGGATTTTCCATGAACTTATTCATTGTGCTGACTGCATGTGTCCAAATCCGGTATTGTACATACCATCGCATACATCAAACAACCAACTGCACTTGCATAAGGCACCTTTGACATATCCTGAATCTCTTTAGCCTTTTCTGAACACTGTGCTGTAGACAACCTGAAATGACTCGTCAATAAAGTGCTGACCTATTTAGCATTAGCTAAACGTTATAAAAAAGAGGATACTCTTACAACCCATTTTAGTTGCTTGGTTACATGTTACTTCTCAATCAATCAATGTTCAAGTGTCCACTGCTCAGCAAAGTTCCGTTCATATCCCATTAATTCGTTTCATAATTTTGTGCTTGTCCAAATAATTAGGGTGAGCTGTGTGTGAAAAGATCTGAACTCGTCAATTACATGCAATAAATATAAAGCAAAAATAATTTACCTTTGTACTTTCTACCTCACATTAATTTAAAAAACCAAAAGATTTTGATTTTAACTTTTTGGAGCCACTTGCAAAATTCTAAAAATTAATATTAATGTAAATTTATATAAGTTTTAAAGGGGGGAAAACAAATTTGGTAATTACTTGTACATTTTAGATTGTTTTCAATATTCATAATTGCATGAATTAAAGACAAACACTATTCATATTAATTTTGAGTTTTAGAATTTTGTTTGAATTGTTTAAAAAAATATTCTCAATTTGTGGAGCGAGAGCTTGATTACCAAATGAAAATTTTGGTAATCATGTGTTCAAACCAATAATCAGGAGACACAACACAATGTCGGATATTTTGCGTAAAAGTTTATATGAAATATTATTACCAAATGAATACTTTTAAATGATTAACGATACGGGACAAATGAAATTTAAAAAAAAAAAAAAAAAAAAACTTCCCATAAGAAGACGTATAGAATTCGATGCGGTGAGCCTCACCTATGAAGACCGACACATCCAAAGAAGTTGAATACGAAACATATGCTTAAATAGGAAGTAGAATGTAGCAGCCTTTATTTCATACATATAGCAGAGGTGCTCTAAAACAGTTTCAAACATTTGACTAGAAAAAAAGCAAAAGACCAGACGAGAAGACAGAAAACATTTGAATCTTATTAGCTGCTGCTGCTAATATCTCAACACCGAGGAGGATCTTTATTATTATTTCTTATAAGCAAGCAGCAAGCAGCAAGCAGCAAGCAGGCTTACCCAGAGATACTCTGTTCTTCCTCCTCCTACATGGGAAAAGGAGGGGGATAAGTCTGCACAACCTTCTTCCAAGAAGGCCTATTGCTAATATCATCCCACCATGCACTCACATGCTTCCTATCCCTGATCATGTACCCCTTCTTCATAGGGCCCGCCAAGTAGTGAGTGAACGGCAGGTGGCTTAGGTCAGCAATACTGACGAAATCCCCGGCCAAGTACTTGCTCTTTGACAGCCTCTCTTCGTATATATCAAGCACTTTTCCAACCTTCTCTTCACTCTCTTGGACTAGCTTCTCATCTTTCGGAAATCCCATTTTGGAGCTGAACAGAATTTGGAGGACTAAGGTGTAGAGTGGTGGGTTGTAGTTGTTGGCCTCAATTTGCAGCCATTGATCCACCAACGCCTTCTCCTCAAATGTCTTTCCAAGCAGTTCTGTTCCTTGGGACTTGTACTTTTCAGCGTAATAGCGAATGATGGCCCTGGATTCTGTTCAAATGTACATGCACAAGCTAATATTTCAGATCTTACAAAAACTAATACCCGCATTAACATTCCATCCACTGGAAAAGGGCTCTCTACGGCAAACATACTGTGCATATGCAAGTACACAATTGCTCATCATTTTATTACATACGACTTTGTGCACATATAGTGTACAAGTAGTAAAGCAAGGCACCGCCATTTTTCAGGATTACGTAATATACAAGTCAATAAAGAAGAACATCTGTTCTTTACAGCGCAGTTATATTATTACTATTTCAATGACAATGTGTGGTACAAGCCTGCAATGCATAGTTTAAAGCTGGAATACCAACTCCATTTCTCAGGATCAAATCCATTTACAAGAAGTACAACTGTGCACACTGCCTAGTTAACAAACCAGAAAGTAATACATTCTCTTTTTTACTTGAATTAAGTCAAGTACTACCTCTAAAATTTCCCTCTCTAATCAGTAGAATCAATCACATTTGTACAGCTGATGTGTATTGCTTTTGTCAACTTTGACCATAAACTATTAATTAAATTGTGTGCATAGTGGGTACTGGGTACCAGGGGAACCAAGTGCATTGGAGGTGGTACCCTGCATCATCCTTAAACCACGGAGTTCAACTTCCCGGGACGCAGGAGAACGAGCACACGTGCAGATAAGCACAGCCGCCAGGACCTCTAAAATAAAATTATTACTGTGAAAAATTTAGAGCGTGAGATTATCTGATTATGCTGACACAAGTAACCTAATGGGTTTCCCAGGAAAAAGTAGCCTAATATGGCTATCAATCCTCCAAATATTTTATTGGAAAAAGTCTAAAAAATAAAAATAAAAATGATCGGTAGATCATGCTGCTTTGGCAGCTTTGCCATGTTGATCATTGTAGATATTATTCCGTAACTTTATGCCCAAATTTAGACAACATAATCGTAAGATACACTAATTATGCCAGAAAAAGCAATACAATGGGTATAATTTGTTACTATTACACTATGTCTGAGAGTTTTTAGTTGAAAAAAAGAAAAGAAGAGAAAGTTACCGAAGAAAGGAAGAGAAGAGAAAAATTCACTTTCTATTTTTCAACTTTCCACTCAAAAGTGAGAAGAAATCTTGGATCAGATCCTCTCCAATTCCATTTGAAACGGAGACTCCCCGTTTCATGATTCAGATCCATGGTCCAGATTTTAAAATGTGTTAGCACATGATATGATAGAAGAGGGAGAAATGACGATGGGGTACAAAGAATGGAGACTCCCCTAACTTTCTTTTCTCACTTAAAAGACACCATAAAGTAATGAACAATTAAAGCGCACAGATGTATTAAAAGAAATCATTCAGCCATGTAAGAGTCGAGTCAGGTAAGGTCAAGTCAAGTCAAGTCAACATTCGGAAAAGGAGAATGGTATGATAATCATAAGAAGTATACTGTCTATACCAGACAAAGTGAAATCTCCATCTTGAATCACAGGAACAACCCCAAATGGCTACATTCAACAGAACAAAAAACAGTTAAAATATGATGTAACGAAGATGAGCTTAACAAAACACAAATTTCCCTGAAAAACATTATGCTCGCTCCGGCAAAATTACTCCTTTCAATTCCGGAACCCGATACATCGGAAAGAATAGGAAACAAAGAAAGAAAATAAGTAGTAACCTGTAATTTGAGAAATTCAGGGGATTGGTTCTCGCCGGTCAAGATGTTGATCGGAACAGTCTCGAATTCGATTCCCTTCTCGATTAGACAAACAATCACGCGCTTCGTGGACGCGGTGGCCGGACCGTACACTTTCACTGCCATTTTTTGCTTCTCTTTTTACCTCTTGTGCAATTGCTACTTGTTCGACTTGGCTTTCTATTTTATAGTGGATTTTTTGTTTGCTTCAATATAAGTCTCTTCTACGTGTTTGATATTTTCGCATCATCATTTTCAGGTGAGAAAGAATCACGTGAAAATATTAAAAATATATGTAAAAATAGTGCTCGTTCAATATTTATTACTGTATTGATAAAAATTACAAGAATCTATATCAATTTTAAATTTAATTTTTTTTTAAATTTAATTTTAAAAAGTTAACAATAATCAAATAATATTTAATGAACAAAGTATTTATTGTAGCACATAAAAAGAATCCCATTACAAAATTTACAAAGTTTAGTTTTTTTTTTCATATTAATCTTAAAATATTACGAATATGTATTTAATTTAATAGTGACATAATATTAAATTATATCATTAAAAATGAGAACTTTATGTCATTTCATATATTATAATAAAAAACTCTTTTAATAATATATTATTTTAAAACTATTTTTAATGCTATATTTTTTATTATATCTATTAATGTTTGAGTAAATTAGAAATTGTGTTTTTTATTACATTAGTAAAAACATTTATCTATATAAAGTCGGCGAAGGTGAATTAGACAAACTTTTACTTATTTTATCCCTCTTAAATTAAAAGTATTCGTACTTTATTCTTTAAATATAATAATATTTAAATTTTATTGTCTAAATTAATATTCAAATCTATTAAGGAAATTGATATTTTCACATATGTTTTTCATATTTTGACATAGTTTTTTCTCACATGAGAAGAAAGTGGGTCTCACCTCCATGTGAGACGGGATCATATTTTTTGGAAATTGACATTTTCACATGTATTTTTAATATTTTCACATAATTTTCTGTCTCATAAAAAAAAAATGAGTCTCATTTTTATGTAAAAAAAGACTACAAAAATATTAAAAACTCATATAAAAATATTGCTCCAACTCTATTAATAGTGCATGATTCAAGAGTCATGCATGACCTCAAGAGTTGAAGTGAAGAAACTTTGACCAAACACCTTTTTGTTGTTTAAGTTTAGCCACCGGGCACCGAGGGTAAAGATATCGTTGTCATAAAAAATGTCTAAAGATCTTTATATTATAACTTTTAAAAAATAATGTTATTATCACATAAAAATAGAAAATATAATGCTTATATACACACATATATATTTATGGACCCACATATTACGTGAGATCCATCAATATGCATGTGTGTATGTGAACATATTGTGCCCTATTTTTATGTGATAGTAGCATAACTGATTTTTAAATCTAATAATATTTTTATTTAACTTTCAAATTAATTTTTTTAATATTAATATAAATTATATATGAAGTTCATGTGTAGATTTGTTATTATTATAAGAATATGGGGTGCGGTAGGGGGTTATAACACTTGAACTTGTGATCTTATATAATTTTAATTAAAAGTTTTTTACTATTGGATTATTAATTTGAACATACGTTGTTTTTTATTTTTATTTTTATTATATAATTAGGGAAAATAAGATCCAAATTTGTGATATTGCATAATCATAGTATTTTATTAACATAAAATTTTATTATTGTATAGTAAGTGTAACTTATTATTTTTATAAATTCTAGTAAGTAACTTTGAAAAATACAAAGAAAAAAGCTCGTTTGTTTCTAATTGTTGATGTCTAGAATAAAATTAATGAACATTCAAGTGAGTAATCTATACGTTGTTACTTGTAATAATGTATGACTAGCGGAAATAATTTATTTTTATTCTCTCTGTTTCACAAAAAGAGTTTATTTATAAAATTAATAAATATTAAATATGTTTTTTTACAAATAATAAATTATTGATAAGATTATGATGGCTAATATGATATTAAACTTAAATAAATTATGTTATTTATACTATCATTTATTAAAAGAACTCTTTAAGTTAAAAACTAGGATTAATACCTAGAACTTTAAATGTTTTTTCACTTTGGGGATTGTCTTCTCAATTTTTTCAATTAAGGGACTAAAATTTTAATTTCTTTTCACTTTGGGGATTGTCTTCTCAATTTTTTTTAATTAGAAGATTAAACTTTTAAATTTTTTTGATTACGTCTAAATTGATAGTGTCACATGAAAAAATTGATGGCATCACAGCGACACGTGACTAAAAAATTCTTATGTGTAATATTGAGTCTCATTTTAATATTTATTTAATTAATTTTTTATACCAAAAAGAATAAATATAAGACCATTATTAATTTTACTTTAAAAAATTGTCATTAAATTTACTTTAAAAAATTAAAGTTACCAAAAAAAATTAAATTTAAGAAATTAATAATTTAGCAAAAGGGTAAAATTATCATTAAATTTACTTTTAAAAATTAATAATGGTTTTATATTAAAATTATTATAATAATAATAATTTACTTTAAAATTAATAATGGTCATATATTTATCATTTTTGGTACAAAAGATTAATTGAATATATGTTAAAATGAGACGCAATATTACATATAAGTATTTTTTAGTCACGTGTCGCTGTCATGTCATCAATTTTTTGATGCGACACTATCATTTAAACGTAATCATAAAAATATTAGAAGTTTAATTTCCTAATAAAAAAAATTAAAAAGACAATTCTCAAAGTGGAAAAAAAAATTAAAAATTAACGGTATTAATTCATATTTAAATCTAAAAATTATATATAATTAATTTTTATGAAACACACAGAGGGTTACTGTTAATTTTCAATGTCATTGATAAAAAATAAAATAAAAAATACGGATACCTTCCCGAAGGCCGACCCTAAAGTAGGATATAGGTTAAATTAGGTGTGGATTCATGGGTCCATCCAACTTGACCCGGGCATCATATTTTGTTTGAACATAGTAACATTTTTGGAACATTAATTTTAAAGGAAACGGGATATGAGAGACACCTTTTATTTTGTAAATTGCTTTTAAAAATAATATTATTGTTTTGAAAAATTAAAAATATTGCTTTATACTTTGAAAAATTAAAAATATTATATATACTCAATTATGTATAAAAAAAAAATTATTTCTGTGCAATAAATTTACCTAATTATATGCGTTGTCACTCATTTTTTCTTTTTGCCTTAATTTTAGAAGTATGTTACTAATGTTGGGCCATGAATATCTTGGGCCGGTCAAATCTTATTCATCTTGGGCTTTTCGGGTCAAATTCCTTTTTACTCTTGAAGTATTGGGCTATTATATAAATGATTATGGGTGAATTACATATTCTAGTACATTTTTAAAAATAATTACAACAACAGTACATACATAAAATAATTACAAAAGTAACACATTTTTTCATGTTTATTTATAAAATTAATGCAATTAGAAATCCTTTAATTTAGGCGGGTTAATCGTCATTATCTGTCTCTGGCAACGGCCTTATCCTCATTCTCATTCTCTCTCTCGCCATTCTCTATCTCTATCTCTCATAGCTCTCTCTCTCGCTCAAGCCAGAAAACTCGGTCGTCACCTTCATCTACCTACGAAGGTCCAAAGGAAAAAGAAGAAGATAGAGATGAATAGAATAAGAACAATTGTTGCTTGTATCACCACACGATCTCCCCTTCCGGCGTTTCCAATTTGATCTCCTATGGTGAGAAATGGATTTGGGTTTGGTTTGTTGAACACATAGAGAGGGATTTGGTCTGGTTGGATTTGAACACAGAGGGAGGGATTTGGGTTTGTTTTTTTTTTTTGAACAGAGAGAGAAATTGATTTAGGTTTGATTTGTTTCTTTGCTTTTCGTCAATTACATTTACTCCCAGATTAAATTCAACTTTCTTATCACAATAATAAATCAAAGGCTGCCAGAGTGTATTATCCCTCCACTTCAGTTGGGATTTCAAGCCCAAAAACGTCTATCTTTTTGTAATTTGCTTTCAATAGACTGCCAGAGTGTATTGCATCAAATTGGTAACCAACCCTTTATACTAAGGTAACCAAACCCTTTATACCAAGGTAACCAATCCTCTATTCCATAGTAACCAATCCTCTATACCAAGGTAACCAAACCTTCATACCAAGGTAACCAAACCTTCATACCAACGTAACCAATCCACCTCCACACCTGCAGTTTTTTCATAGTGCAGTTGGTAACCAAACCTTCATACCAAGGTAACCAAACCTTTAAACCAAGGTAACCAAACCTTTATACCAAGGTAACCAAACCACCTCCACACCCGCAATTTTTTTATAATGCAGTTGGTAACCAAACCTTCATACCAAGGTAACCAAACCTTCATACCATTGTAACCAATTCACCTCCACACCTGCAGTTTTTTTATAATGCAGTTGATAACCAAACCTTCATACCAAGGTAACCAATTCACCTACACACCTGCAGTTTTTTCAAGTGCATTTGGTAGTCAAACCTTCATACCAAAGTAACCAATTCAGTTTTATTAGGTTGCTAAATTATTTTGAATGGAATGCAGTTGGTAACCAAACATTCATGCAGTTGGTTGCCAAACCTTCAGACCAAGGTAACAAATTCTGTTTTATTAGGTTACAAATTTATTTTAAATGTGATGCAGTTGGTAGCCAAACCTTCATACAAAGGTTACCATTTTAGTTTTTGTGGGTAACCAAATTGTCAAAAAAAATTCAGAACAGTAACTCAGGTACTTTCGAAAATTCACGACGGAGGAGGATGTTTATTCATTTTTCTATTCAGTATGGTGATCAATTTCTAGTGTGTACCTATTTTTTGTGTGAGCATAGTGGCGATTGTACTTACTTCTTGTTCATCTTATATATTTTCTCCAGAAACTTTATTAGAAGCTGGGTAGTTACTGGGAAGAGTGCAAAGTTAAGCACAAAGGCTTTGCTTCCAATCTTAGCTTTTACCTGCAGTGTAAACACTGTGAAAAGGTGCAATGTCTATTTGTTTTATTGACGTATTTGTTTTATTCGCGGCGGAGGAAGATGATGACGAGAGAGATGAATATTGGCAGAGGAAGATGATGACGAGGGAGATGAATATTAAGAAAGAGAAGATAATTTTTTATTCTTCCTCCTTTTGATTTGAATTTTGAATTATGGATTTATTTTTGTTGTTAAATCCCAAATATTTGAATTTGAATTATTAATTATGGCAGTTATTTTCTCCTTGATTTTAGGTGGTTTGAATTTATTGTCTTATTTTTGTAATTATTTTATGGATGCACCGTTATTGTAATTACTTTCTAATTGTTGTATATTAGTGTTAAGAACCCAATGATTATTTAGATAAAGTTTGGGCTGGAGCTGGTAGTGGGTGACAGGTGACAGCTTATAGACTAAAGTTATCCCTAATCTGTGGGATTAACAGGCGGCTGATTGAGGTGATGGGCCCAGCCGTCTTTAGCCTCCTTCATTAATGGAGAGTTGACATAATGTTGACGGGGGGAAGAGCAAGTGTGAAAAAGCCTACATGCAGTCAACGGGCAGGAAAAAATATCGGGGGAAAACATGCAAAGGTGATGAGACAATATAAAAGAAAAAAGGCACTACACAAAAGAGGGGGTAACAAACATTTTTTCTCTCCAGACACTAGAGCACACAACCTCCATTGTTAAACCATTTTTCTCTCGGTTCTATACTTATTCTCACACCGGAGCGATTCCCGACGGCCCAAAACCGTCGAGATCCGGTGCTGACGTGTCCATTGTGCAGGACAAAGAGTGCTTTTCGTGATTGAGGCGCGTGACGAGATTGTGGCGTTAACAACTAACAATTTGAGATATCCCAAAATAAAACATACAGACGTAAGTAACATGAGATTGGTGATCATATATATATATATATATATATATATCTGGCCATCTGGGGGCTAGCCAACTCTACTACTCTCCATCTCAGAAAACATTAGTACTTTTACAGACTAAGAAACTCACATAGTTTTTCAAATCAGAATATATATATATATATATATATATATATATATATATATATTTATAAAATACTTTTTTAATATAATCTGTAAAGTAATTTAAAACGTTGTACATAAGCAGATATAGTTGTCAAAGTAATTTATTATTGGAAATACTTTTTCTATTTTAAAGAATGGAGTACTGTTTTTTTGTTGAGTTATTGTTTTAAAAAGATTTGCATAGCACACATGTGACATACTAGAAAAATTAATTTAAAGTATATACAATACTAGAAATTAAATGTCATCGAAAAAAATGGTACGTAAAAGTTAATTTGTTCAATTTAACCGTTCATATTAAAAAGGAAATAATATTAAAAAAATGGTATAACAAAAATGTTAAAAGAAAATACTCCCTCCGTCCCAAAATAACTGCTCAGTTTTGATTTTTTTTTAGTTAAATTGATTATTTTTAAAATTAATAATTAAGCATGTATAATTATATTTTTAACATTATAAAAATTGGTATTAGTAGTAAATTGTATATACTTTTTTTGTTATAACATCTGCACCTATATTCTGGCAAAAATGGTAATAAAAATAGTTTTAAAAAATAGTCAATTTGACTTTAAAAAGTCAAAACTAAGCAGTTATTTTGGAACGGATGAAGTAATATTTTGTACATTAATATAAACATATATTGTCTGAAGTTTTTAGTGAGCTAGCGAGTATTTTCTTTCTTAATTACTACTCCCTCCATCCCATAATAACTGTGGTTTTAGAAGAATTTTTTTTCTTCAATTTATTTGTCGTTTACAACTTTCTGGGAGAATAAATTATTTACTTTCCTATATCACCCCTACCTTCTCTCATTGTCCCAAGAAATTCTCTCCCTTGTATTAATAGTTTCAACTTTCCATAAAGGGGTAGTGATGGAATTTTACATAAATTTTAATTAATAAATAATAATATTAAATGACTTTTTTAATCCATGTGCATGAAATTAAAACGACAATTATTATGGGATGAAGGGAGTAACTAATAATTAATTATTAGTTGAAAAAGGTAATCATGAAAATCTAGTTATCCAGATTAAAGTCAGCGTAGAAGTGTGAATGTCAAAAATATTGTCAATGGCGCGGCGCAGATGAGTGGACGTCAGTTAATGTTAATCATTAATTAATTATACTACTACAAGTCTTTCGGTTGTCGGAGACGTAACATCCATGCCGTAAACAAATAAACACGCGCCCCAAGATACATCCACGTTGGTGTTCATATTTCATAATCTCCGACCGACTATGTATGGATGAGATGAGTCGGGATTGGTTTGTCAACGTTGTAGTTCACCCACTACAGTCCACGTGTGAGTATCATCTTCCAAATTTTCTTCCCTTAATTTCCCAACACTAGAACAATATTAAAGTATCTAGCTAGCACGTACCCCGTCCCAATTAATAAATAAGGCACCGGCCCGTTATGCAACATTTGGAAGTTGTTTAGTTGTAACATGAGTGATAGTACTTGGTAGCTAGCTAGTTCATCGCCATGAGTATGACCACCATGAGTGTAGCTGCTTCTTCTTGGTCGGCTTTGTTGTTTTTCATCCAGCTTCTGGTTCTAGCCAAACTTTCCGGTTGCATATCCGGCCGGATTGCTTTGGGTTCGAGATTGTTAGCCAATGAGAAACAAGCATGGGTGTCGGACAATGGAACCTTTGCTTTCGGCTTCACAGGCCGGGACGACTCCTCAAGTGATGATGATGATGATCATAGGTTTCAGTTGGCAATTTGGTTTGCTCAACTTCCCGGAGATCTAACCATGGTTTGGTCCGCTTATTTGTAAGCTACTAGCTATATACTACTCCCTCCATTCCTATATGTAAGTCGTTTTAGACTTTTTTTTGTTATTCTTAATTATTTGTCGTTTGTGATTATCCAGGAGAATTGATCACTATTTTTTTCAAATTGCCACTTATTACTCCACCTAATTTTTGATCCATATTTATCATAGAGAGAGTATGAGATAAGTAGGAGACAAGTGAGGTGAAGGGTATTATAGACAATTGATAGTGTAGTTAATGTTTTTCAATCATTTGCTTAATTCTTGTGCACATGTCTAAAACGACCTATATTAAGGAAGGGAGAGAGTATATAATTTATTTATACATACAACATATATAGCTCTTTAAATTAATAATCTAATTTCAATATATAATAATTGTCTAGTTGGAATATGCAAGTCATGTTAATTTTCTGCATGGTCCTTTCTTGTTTGAATATTGAATAACTAAAGAGTGAAGAGTATATATATATAGTTTGCTGCTAGTCATGATTTTGAAAATATATATATATATATATATATATATATATATATATATATATTGTGCAATATGGCAGGCATGCATTACCACTTCTGTGCATTATTAATTCATAAACAAAATTGGTTGCTAGCTATCACTACCAGAAACATAATTAATAAAGTAATTACGTACAAAAGGGAATTAAAGACTTGAGCTCATGATAAACATTAATTACGGCTCCATCTCTAGTCTTTACAAAAGGTTTTGCAGGAATACTCTAACACTCTTGGCCAACCCTTTCATTTTGTCTCAATCATCTCAATAGAAACAACCCCGTCACAAAAGATGCAGTCTTAGAATTTGACACCACCGGAAACCTCGTGCTGATCGACGGAGGCACCACAGCCTGGACATCAAACACCTCAGGAGCGGGCGTCCAAACAGCCGTCATGTCCGACAACGGCAACTTCATCCTCTACACCGCCGACCGCAACATTTCGTGGCAAAGCTTTTCCCATCCATCAGATACACTGCTCCCCGGCCAACCCTTGACAGTTTCACTAGAGCTCACATCATCGAGATCACGTGATTCTCACGGGGGTGGTTATTATACACTTAAAATGTTACAACAAACCACATCATTAAGCCTGGCTCTGACCTACAACTTGCCCGAATCTTTTAATTCGTTCCCCGAATCTTACACAAACTACTCCTATTGGTCAGCCCCCGAAATATCCAATGTGACAGGCGACGTTATCGCGGTTTTGGACGAAGCAGGAAGCTTAGGAATAGTGTACGGTTCATCATCGGATGGAGCCGTTTATGTGTACAAAAATGATGGTGATTCTGGGGGAATATACTCTGCCGTAAATCAAATCAAACATTAGTCCAGCTGTTCCTCGACGTTTAATCCTAGAGACTAATGGAAATATACGTTTGTATAGATGGGATAATGATGTTAATGGATCGCGCCAATGGGTACCAGAATGGGCTGCAGTTTCGAATCCTTGTGATATTGCTGGGATCTGTGGGAATGGGATATGTAATTTGGACAGAAGCAAGACTAATGCCTCCTGTACATGCTTGCCGGGGACTAATTCTAAGCCAGGAAATAATAATGACAAGTGTTATGAAAACTCATCGGTTACAGGAAAATGTGGCCCTCATCATGAGAATTTGACATCAGATTTCAAGATTGAATCGGTGCAACAAACGAACTACTACTTCTCTGAATCATCAGTTATAGCAAATTATAGCGATGTACCCACTGTGGCAAAATGTGGTGATGCTTGTTTATCGGATTGTGATTGTGTTGCATCGGTGTATGGGCTCGATGAAGAGAAGGCCTACTGTTGGGTTTTGCGGAGCTTGGAATTTGGCGGATATGAGGATCCTGGCTCGACCTTGTTTGTCAAGGTTGAGGCCAATGGCTCATCGAGTCCAGGCAGAAATGGGAAATCAGGCGAGGATTCAGCAAGTGAGCGAACCAAAACTTTGGTTCTTCCTATTGTTCTAAGCATGACTGTTGTTATGGGGCTCCTATGTTGCCTATTGTATATTAATGTCCACAGGAAGAGATCCCTGAGGAGAGCTCTCGAAAATTCCTTGATTGTGTCCGGTGCTCCGGTGAATTTTAGTTTCCGTGATCTTCAAAGCAGGACTAGTAATTTTTCCCAATTGCTTGGAACAGGTAAAGTAGCAGTATAAATCTATGATCTTAATTTTCATCGATTTAATTAAAATCCAGATAGTGTCATTGAGAACATATATATATATATATATTCTTGGTTCTAATAAATTGGGTTTATTTGCAGGTGGGTTTGGCAGTGTATACAAGGGAAGCCTAGGAGATGGGACTTTAATTGCAGTAAAAAAGCTTGATAAAATGTTGCCTCATGGGGAGAGAGAATTCATAACGGAAGTAAACACAATCGGATCCATGCATCATATGAACTTGGTTCGACTCTGTGGCTACTGTTCTGAGGGATCACAACGGTACGCCATACCATCTTTTGATTGCTAATTAAGATATATTTCTATTCAATTAGTATCTGAAAATGTGATCATTGGCAGGCTTCTAGTTTATGAGTTCATGAAAAATGGATCATTGGACAAGTGGATATTTTTTTCGTATAAAAACAGAGGTAGACTTCTTCTAGATTGGCCAACCCGGTTCAACATAGCAGTGGGTACCGCACAAGGGATTGCATATTTTCATGAGCAATGTCGGAACAGGATAATACACTGTGACATCAAGCCGGAAAATATATTATTGGATGAAAACTTTTGCCCTAAAGTATCCGATTTCGGGCTGGCCAAGTTGATGGGCAGAGAGCACTCCCAAGTAGTCACTATGGTCAGAGGCACCAGAGGCTACTTGGCTCCCGAGTGGGTTAGCAACCGTCCTGTAACTGTAAAGGCCGACGTCTACAGTTATGGAATGCTTCTTTTGGAGATTATTGGCGGTCGAAGAAATTTTGACATGACTTGTGATGCAGAGGATTTTTTCTTCCCCGGATGGGCTTTCAAGGTAGTAGGTATATATATATATATAGTGAAATTTAATAATTAATTATGTTAAAATAGAACCCGATAATTGAGCGTTTATATGAATGAATTGTGATTCCTGCAGGAGCTGACAAATGGGATACCGACGAAAGTTGCAGATAGAAGACTAGAAGGAAGAGTGGAAGAAGAGGAGCTAATAAGAGCACTGAAAGTTGGCTTTTGGTGCATTCAAGATGAGGTTTCCATGAGACCTTCAATGGGGGAAGTAGTGAAAATGCTGGAGGGATCGGTTGATATAAATTTACCACCAATGCCACAGACAGTTTTGGAGCTGATTGAAGAAGGGTTAGATCATGTATACAAGGCAATGAAAAGAGAGTTCAATCAGTTCAGCTCGTTTACCATCACCACTGCTACTCACCCATCATCTCATGCTACATGTAGTTATTCCACAATGTCACCTAGATAAACATAATCAAGGTCCAAAATTTTGTGGGATTGGGTGGGGTGGGGTGGTGTGGGGGGATCATGTAAATGTAACTATCGTTGCTGCAATGGCTGACTAAGAGTTGGTGATCAGGTTGTACTTAGAGCACAAATGTATCTTTTTCATTTTTCAAGTTTATTTTGCATCATTTACGAAATAATAAATTCATTTACTATATTTATAGTAATATTAGTTAGTGTGCGCTACACCTGGCAAAAAATAGGTTTGGGTTGGTTTTGGGTTACAAAAAATAGTTATTGGTCAGTTAAGGAACCAAAACCATATTACCTATATTTAATAGGGTTCTTTACAGAAATATACAACAATTAGAAAGTAATTACACTATTAGTGCATCCACAAAATAATTACAAAAAGAAGACAACAAATTCAAACCATTCAATTTCACATTAATAAGGAAACCTAAAATCATGGCTGCCATAATTAATAATTCAAATTCAAATATTTGGGATCTAACAACAAAAATAAATCTATAATTCAAAATTCAAATCAAAAGCAGGAAAAACAATCAGGGGCTTCCTTGAGTAATCTCCAGGCACGCTAATGAAGACTTGACTATCAGGTATAGGATTCAATCTTGACAAGCGATCACAATCCACATCTTGCAAAAATAAAAATGAAAATTTCGTAGCAGCATCGAAAAATTCTGTATCAAAGGTATTGATTGTAATTGTAACACTGCACAGGCTCACCTTCTGATAACAGTAACCAAGAAGAAGTCATTCATATAGCCTATGATGAAAGAGATCCAACTCACCGATCAATGTGCCATCTGCTTTTACCTGAGAACACGAACCATCAGATTTCATGGACTTTAAACGCCTGTTTTGCAAGAACCTTATCACTATATTCAAAAAAAAATGATGATATGGTTACCCACAAAAACTAAAGTGGTTACTTTTGTATGAAAGTTTGGCTACCAACTGGCATGACATTCAAACTAAATTGGTAACCTGATAAAACTGAATTGGTTACCTTGGTCTGAAGGTTTGGCAACCAACTGCATGAAGGTTTGGCTACCAACTGCATCACATTCAAAATAAATTGGTAACCTAATAAAACTGAATTGGTTACCTTGGTATAAAGGTTTGGCTACCACCTGCATGAAGGTTTGGCTACCAACTGCATTACATTCAAAATAAATTGGTAACCTAATAAAACTGAATTGGTTACCGTGGTATGAAGGTTTGGCTACCAACTGCACTATGAAAAAACTGCAGGTGTGGAGATGAATTGGTTATCTTGGTATGAATGTTTGATTACCTTGGTATGAAGGTTTGGTTACATTGGTATGAATGTTTGGTTATCAACTGCACTATGAAAAAACTGCAGGTGTGGAGGTGGATTGATTACCTTGGTATGAAGGTTTGGTTACCTTGATATGAAGGTTTGGTTACCAACTGCACTATGAAAAAACTGCAGGTGTGGAGGTGGATAAGTTACTTTGGTATGAAAATTTGGTTACCTTGGTATGAAAGTTTGGTTACCTTTGTATGAAAGTTTGGTTACCTACTGTTCTTATTATTAATTTCATGATTTCAAAATATGTGCTAGGAAGAAAGTAGAAGTTTTCAGTATGGTGAAAGTGACTTAAAAGACCAACACAGAAATTTCATGCATTTGGAAGTCTCACAAATCACCAACAAAAGCAATGAAGCAAGTAACAACATATAAAACAATCTAATTAAAAAACATTAACCATCTCATGTAACACAAAAGGAGCGGGAGCGGGGACGGGGACGGGGACGGGGACGGGGACGGGGAACGGGGACGGGGACGGGGAACGGGGAGTATGAGATAGGAGGGGAGAGAGGGAGAGAGGGAGAGGAGGGGGGAGAAAGGGGAAAGAAGGGGGAGATGGGAAACAAGGGGGAGAGAGGGAGGGAGAGATCCTAAATATAATCCCTTCCATGCAGGAACCAAACCAATTTTATTTATGGGTTACATACGGAAACTTCTCAACACCTTAGAAAATTAGAAATGAAAAATAAGATCATTATTCACTAGAACAAATAGTACAGTAATGGTGGAACTCTCAAGCCCTAACAATGGCGGAGAACCTCTCGAAGCTCACCGACTCAGCGAAGATATGGACATCACCTGTTGATAAGCATTAATGGTGGTAACAGAAAACATTAAAAACAAAAATAAAAGTGAGTATTTAACGGAGAGAGAGAAGGGAGAGAAACGTGGGCCACGCGATTAAGAATACTAAATGCATTAATTTTGTAAATAAACTATTAAAAATGTATTAATTTTGTAAATATTTTCTGGATGCACTGTTATTGTAATTTTTCTAAAAATGTACTAGAAAATATAATTGTTCCTATTTAATATGAGTTATGTGGTTTGAATTTAAATGGTTATGGATCGAATACAGGTCGACCTATTTTTTAAATTATAGTTTCACTAAAATCTTAATTTTTGTTATAATAAAAGAGTCTTATTTTAATTTTTTAGACTCAAGTTTGAAACTAAAAAAATTTAATTGGTGTGACTAATTTAAGTATTAAAAACATTTATTTTGTGATTATAGGCACTTTAAAAAAAATTACATTAATAATTATTATGTTAATTAAAATTAATAAAATTATTGAAAATTTTATTACAATAATCAATAAATAATTTTTTTTTGTGTATACATAATCAATAAATATTATTTTTTTTGGAGGTGGGTGGGGCGGGGGTGGAGGTGTATACATAATCAATAAATATTTTTTTTTGTGGGTGGACGGGATGGGGGTGTATACATAATCAATAAATATTAATTTTTTGGGTGGGGGTAGGGTGAGTTGGGGTTCGAGTGGGGGGTGAGGGGGGTGGGGTGTATACATAATCAATAAATATTATTTTTTTTGAGAGGTGGGCGGCGGAGGGTGGGTGGGGGCGGTGGGCGGGGTGGAGATGTATACATAATCAATATATATTATTTTTGGGTGGGGTGGGGTGGGGTGGGGGGCGGGGGGTGGGGGCGGGGGAGAGTGGGGGTATACATAATTAATAAATATTATTTTTTTAGGAAGTAGGGGTTTATTTTAATTTTTTCTCTCTCAAAAAATTTAAATTTTTTTCTTTTTCTTCTCTCTCCAAACTCACAAACAGACAAATAGACAGAGAGTTAGGGACCACATTGGCTAATTTGGTTGCTGATGAACTTGATGGAAAGCAAATTGATAGAAGACCATACAATGTTAGGAGACAGAGGATGGTGGAGTTGTTTTTTTTTTTTGCATTTTTATTGATTAACCAAATAGACTATATATAGAGTGATTAGCATGAATTTAACTTTAGTTAATTGACCGACACGCAAGTCGGGAAAGGTGATCTTTTCTGTTAGACAGTATTGGTGTTAAAAATTTTGGATCCGCATGTATATAAGCTACTCCTAATACATATAACTGATACGTACACTCTTAAATAATAGGTTACCCAACAGTCTCCTAGAGACTAGATAGACAGACTCCTAATAATTAGGCTAATATTGGTCTCTAGAGACCAGACCCCTTGACATTAGGTAGGCACTTACCCAAGATGTAAAATACTTGATTTTCTCAAACAATGACTGAAATGGTTCTCTTTTCTTTTTTTGGGTGCAAACTGAAATGGTTCTCAAAAACAATAAAATACAATTACTGAAATGGTCCTCACGAGTCGTACACTAAATTTGTATTTTATATATGGGTCCTCTTAACATGTGCCCTAAGGGCACATGCTAAGCACACAGTTCAAGAGAATATTCTCTTGAATTGTGTGCATATTCTTTTAATTTTTGCATATGCACCAAGTTCAAGAAAATATACACATAATTCAAGAAAATATTCCCTTGAACTGTTTGCTTAACATGTGCCTCCTTTATATATTACCTACTCCAGCCCCCATACTCCCCTTCCTCACCACCAGGCCCAGTCAACGGCGTCGTATTAACTTTCACAAAAGGAAGGAAAAATACAAAACACGTTTTGAATAACAGACTTTAGCGGAAGAAAAGCTTTCGATACAAACGAAGCTTCCATCTTCATATTCCTACTTCACTACCGCCAAATATATTTGCGATTTCTTCAACGATTTCAACTTTCTTATCACAAACTAAATATATACAGCTCCAATTTATAGTTTCAGGAGCTGGTATTACCTCCTGAAACTCTCTCTCTCTCTCTCTCCGAATCTCTCGTTCTCTCTGCAAAAAAACTCTAACAATGGCGCAAGTAGTTGCCACTAGGTCAATTCACAGTAGTTCGTCTGCAAACCCTAGCTCTGGATCTCTTCAAAATCAAGTCGAAAAGCTCAAGCATTCTGGTTTTTCTTCCAGAGTACTTATTGCTTGCAATGCGAGAAAGAATCAACCCAGAGCTGTTCGCATTAGCAATCCTATCACTGCGAGGAGATCTGCACGTGCTGAGCCTGAAGTCATTCCTGTCTCGCCTGAAGACGTTCCCAAGGTCGTAATGTCAATTTTTTATTTTTCTATCTTGTAGTATTTGCAAGTAGTTGGAATAGAAAATAAAAGTTTGAATTTGATTGAGGAATTTGATGCAAATTGAGATTTTGAGTAGCTGACTGTTGTTTTATATGTTCTCATAGTCCTCTTATATTCTATGCACTCAAACTCTCAAAGTGATGTTGGTGAAATTATTGTTAATTTCTTATTTATATTATCATCCTCTTTTATGTTATAGTTCATGTTGTAGGTTCACCGGGTAGGTCGTGTTGTAGGAATGGTGGCCGAACTTTATTTTTCTTTTTTCAAGAAAGTGACATGGGAAATAGTAATTTTTGTGTATCACGCATAGTTTTTTTGTCTTACATGTGTTTATTTTTCAGTTTACAAATCTAACTGCAATTTAAACTTATTTGAGTTTCTTTGTTTCTACTATGAATCTCCACTGAAGAACTTTTACTCTTCCTAATTTGATTTTGATTTTGATTTTGATTTTGATTTTAATTGATGTTGGGAGTTATATAGACATCTCAATAAAGAATGTTAAATAATAAATGTGTAAAGCAGCACAAAGGAAAAAGTTCCTTCAGCCCAGCTCCTAGAAAACAAAGTGAGCTAGGATATAAAACTAAACAGTTTATTGATACTTAGACGTGCAGATACTTGCTGCTCTTTTTTCTTTTCTTTCTTCTGCTTAATTTTAAATTTTTTACAATGACGGTGTTTCAATTCCCATGATTTTAATTTAAAAATGTGTGTGATGGGGAATATCATTAAATATGACTTTGGACAGGCAGGTATAGCATTCACTCAACTCAAAGTGAAACATCAGTTATTAGAGTAATTTTTATTTCTGATTTTCACTCTCACAGTGTTGGATGTCTTCAGGAGCTGGCGGTTCTATTACCACTTTATTGAATTTACATTTAGTATTTTATTACTAAACTTAACGCTTAATTAGTTAATTTAGAAACAATACACATATATATGAAAAGGCACTTTATTTTATTGTTAAAAGTTCTTTTCTTAAACTTTTTTTGGGTGGTCACTGTTTAATTTGGTCAGGCAGACGAGCAAATTCACCATTTACAGGAAATTCATCAGCTTGGTGATACATCAGTGGGTATGTGGTCTAAGCCAACAGTTAAACGTAAGACAAAAATTGTATGCACAATTGGTCCTTCAACCAACACTCCTGAAATGATCTGGAAGCTGGCCGAGGCTGGAATGAATGTTGCTAGAATGAACATGTCCCACGGAGACCATGCCTCTCATCAGAAAGTCATTGATTTGGTCAAGGAATATAATGCTCAATCCAAAGACAATGTCATTGCAATCATGCTTGACACCAAGGCATGTTTATCTTCATGCTTGCTTCTTTTTGCTTCTATATCAAGTCTAGCATAAAACATTTGGATATAGTTCTATGGTTTTCCGTGTAGCATGTGCCCTTAACTGATAGCCGAAAGGCGATTCGGTAGTACAAATACAATCTAAGAAAATACCTGGATGGGGTTGGATTTTCCATGTACTGAAACACTATACTTCACAGATTAATAGTTAATGTATTTCCTTAGGTGGGATTTCCATAAGTCTTTTCGTAAGTTGGAAATGGTTGCATAAATATATCAAGGATAAGATGATAAACTGATATCGTAACTAAAGGACCCAATGGTTACCCCCATCCCTTGTGTACCAAGAGGGCGGTGGCTGAGGTGTGTGTGTGTGTAAATTCTGTCACAAAGTAGCAAAAAGAAAAGAAAAAGATCCTGATATTGTACTTGTATGCATTTGTACACAAAAGTATTTTATGATCTAAAGGAAGGTCATTACGAGTTTGTTTCCTGTTAAAACAAGAGTGGACTAGTATATATATTATATTATGTAAATTTTCTACTTATAAGTTGTGTACTTGTGTTTCATAGTGTTTTTCCTGGTAGCAGGGCCCAGAGGTTAGGAGCGGCGACTTGCCTCAACCAGTCATATTATCAAGTGGCCAAGAATTCACTTTCACGATTAAAAGAGGGGTTGGCACTGCTGATTGTGTCAGTGTTAACTATGATGATTTTGTGAATGACGTAGATGTGGGTGACATGATTCTTGTTGATGGTATGTGACAGCCCCTCGTTTTTTGTTTCTCCACATACTTGTATGTCTTAAATTACATCCATTATGCTAGTGATATATTGTATAGCTGGGAGTTGTCGATTGACTGGACATTACCCTAGTTTTGGCAGTATGAACCTTGCATAATTTTTCCTTGGTTTTTGTCCAGGAAGGATTATGTAGGCCAGACTTTCAGTCAGCACACTGATTTAGCATCTTCACACTTCCACTCCTAAGATTCTTGAGAGTTTTCTGGTTCTAATGATTCAAGCAACATAATTTTCTAGAGGCAATGTTTTTCAAATTTTATGTTTATTTGAAGATTCAATTGATCCTCCGCACTATTTATCTTTCTCGTGTTCAATTTTGACAATCTGAAGTTCCAAACGGACATTTGCAGAGGTTATTAGCCTTTAACAATAAGCATAGCTTGCTGCTGTGATACTTGTCAAAGAAAAACAAGAACACTTTTCTGCAGTTGTATTTAAGCACCAATACCCTTGTTTTCTGTTGTAGGTGGTATGATGTCTTTAATGGTTAAGTCCAAAACAGAAGATTCAGTGAAATGTGAAGTTGTTGACGGAGGAGAGCTCAAATCGAGACGACACCTAAATGTTCGAGGAAAAAGTGCTACACTGCCGTCCATCACTGGTTAGCCCCAAGCTCTGACCTCCTAAAGGACTACAATGTTTTTGTCTTCCTACGGAGAAATACCAAGTTGTTTGTTTTGCAAATGAACATAACTGTGTCACTTTACGTGCAACAGAAAAGGACTGGGATGATATCAAGTTTGGAGTGGACAATAAAGTTGACTTCTATGCTGTTTCCTTTGTTAAAGATGCAGCAGTGGTGCATGAATTGAAGAATTACTTGAAAAGTAAATTCATGTGAATATTGTTAAAAATTATAGAATAAGGTTAATATCATGCTACAAAAGATATATAGTACTTCAGCTCGAATCTTTACTGTCACTTTTTTATTGCTTTGGTAGGCTGTGGTGCTGATATACATGTTATTCCAAAAATTGAGAGTGCGGACTCTATACCAAATTTGCATTCAATCATTGCAGCATCTGATGGGGTAATTGTTATGTTCTACATCTTTTTCCCTTTGAAAAAAATTTGAATGCTTTTGAGGTAACTAATCCTTGGTTGCTTTGCTGGTAAGCAGTGGTGAATATACTTTGTTATTGAGTTGCTAACCCAGGCTGTTTCAGAAAAGCATAGAAATAAATTTGAAATATTCTTAGTTGGTGGGGGGTTTACACTCTGCAACTGTACCTGAACTTTTTATACCGTATATGTAATATTGTCATGATAAGCAGCTTATTGGATTCTTTTTACCCTAAATCTGCATTCCTTACTATTACATATTTACATGCTAAAAGTTGTATTGCTTTTCTCGTCTCAGGCAATGGTTGCAAGAGGAGATCTTGGCGCAGAGCTTCCAGTTGAGGAGGTTCCGCTACTGCAGGTATTATCATAGTTAGTAGTTACTAATGGCAACAAATTGATGATAGGGTGACTTTTGGTGCCAATGCTGCTGCTTCTTCTACCCTTTTTTTTTACAGTAGTAAGACAGGTGAAATAGCTTAATTACCAGTGTTCCAACAAAAAAGTTTATACATTGGTATGAGTGATTGACTTAATTTTTTTTCTAACAAGAATATAATTTAAACCACAGGAAGAGATAATCAGGTTGTGTCGTAGCATGGGGAAAGCTGTTATAGTGGCAACAAATATGCTGGAAAGCATGATTGTTCATCCGACACCAACCCGAGCAGAGGTATCAGACATCGCGATTGCGGTTAGAGAGGGTGCTGATGCAGTTATGCTTTCTGGAGAAACTGCTCATGGAAAGTAAGTTACTTTGTTTTGGATCTTCTAGCAACATAAGACACTGGGTACACTTCATGCAAAGTGATAGAGTTGTTTGGACTAGGGGACACAAGTATGCCACAATCTGTCATATTTCAGTGTAAGGTTAACTCTATTGTGTGGTTCCTGATTGATTCAGGAATTTAGGTTCTGTGAAGATGATGTATGTTATGGAAAACATGCTCAAACTTGGGAAGGCTTTGTACATAAAGCTTGGTCTTGCTTATATTCTTTGATTGCAAGAGTCTTCTATGTTGCATTTTCATTATCTTTTATTATCTGAGAATTCACTCCGAGTCTTTGATGTTATGGTTTATTCGAGTGCCCAAGCAATTCCCCTTCACGTATTGAATTGTTCGATTTCACGCTCATGCAGGTTTCCTTTAAAAGCTGTCAAAGTCATGCATACAGTTTCGCTACGGACTGAACCAACCATTGTTGGTGGGGAAACGCCACCTAATCTTGGCCAAGCCTTTAAGGTAGATCTATAGTCTTATGCTGTGTTTGGCAGCAGGAAAGGGCAGGTGGAGGTATAAGGTATTATAATGGGAGACGTACCACTACAGAAGGGATGCCTCATCCTTATGTTGTTTGGAGCTGGAAGTGTTAGATCTTGAGTTAAAAAATGCATTTGATAGTCCTCTATCACAGAGATTGTAAGAGAATGATATATGGTTCAAGTAGGAATTATATATTGCATTTTTGGTTATCCAAAGAAAAGAGTTCATTGTTGTTTAAAAAACTATTTAGAGTTGGCTCTGGCACTCTACACTTTAGAGTTGGCTTCTGCACTCTACAAATTGTAGAGTGAGCTTTGGCACTCTACCATTGTAGAGTTGGTTTTGGGGCACTCTACAATCGTAGAGTTGGCTTCAGCACTCTACGATCGTAGAGTTGGTTCTGGGGCACTCTACAATCGTACTCAAATTATAACAATGGACCTGATTGATGATTGAATTGGTCTATGTTTAATTACTATTAGTAATTAAACAGATTTGTGTTTAGTTATTATAAATAGTTAAACTGATTAGTGTTCAATTATTTTGGATACAAAAGTTATTTAAATTGCTCTGTTTTAATTACAGGATTTAATGAGTTGTAACTGATACAGAGTTAAGTTTGTAACTGAAAAAGTTTTAACTGCTCTGTTTTAATTACATGATTTAATGTTTTGTAACGGATGCAGAGTTAGGTTTGTAACTGAAATTCTCTTCATCTTCTTTCAAAGCTTTTCAACCTTTTCAAAGAAGTATATATAGATATGAGATATATTAGTGAGTTGCTATAACTGAAAATATATAGGCTTGACATATATCCTGGAGGTATATTGCTAGTAGCCTTTAGCAAACTTTTTTTGGTAAGGGCAATAAACACCTTAAGGACAAGGATTACCCGTGTCAATTCCTTGTTCTATTTGTTCTGTACATTTCTAAATCTTTCAGGAAGGAATAGGAAGCTAGATGGGAAGCACTTGTAGTTTTTTGCTTGGCAGGGAGGGGGAGTGTTTTCAATTATTTTTTTAAAAAAATTATCGTTAAATCTGCACGTTTCTGTCTCGATTCTGTGATGGAGATAGGAATATTATGTCAATTAGTACCAAACACCATATAGGCTAGCTATTTCTTACTCTTTTCCGCTCATATTGATTATTGGGAGGGGCGGGGAAGAGTTTTGTGGGCCTGGAGGGGGAGGGAACCCCTTATCTTTTTACTTCCTCTCCCTTTTCCTCTCTACCAGACAAGGTAGACGTTCATGACATGGGCTTTTACCTCTCTAGCAAAGGCTCAGCAAATTAAAATTTCCATTTAAATAGCAACACTGACGCTTGCTGAACCCTTTGTTTTTTGCAGAACCATATGAGTGAAATGTTTGCATTTCATGCTACAATGATGTCTAACACTCTTGGAACCTCAATTGTTGTCTTCACCAGAACTGGTTTCATGGCTATCCTCCTGAGCCATTATCGACCTTCTGGCACTATATTTGCCTTTACAAATGAGTAAGTCTTATGATTACATAATAATTCAAATGGTTGCTATTAAAGACTAAAGATAAAATTCAACTTGTAGAAAGTTAGAAACATGAGTTAGTGCTATTCCTCCTTTTTGGTGGCTATAATCCACTGATTTTCATTTTCTTGAGGTTCCAGAGTCTGGAAATTTGCATTTGTTAAAGATCATATTGCATTGTCCTTCAAGCATTCTTACAAGATTCTGAAAATTGTCATTACATATTAATTGATACCACTTTGGTTAAGATTTCAAAGCGTGGTGATTATAGAACTTATGTTTCAACAAATATCAAACCATCAACATCACATGAATGATTCATGATGTTTCCCATAACCTCCAAACAACTATTTCAGATCACAGCTACATGCAATTCTCTTCACATCTGTACAAACTTCCACTTAGACTCCATTCTTATGCTTGTTTTTTTAAATCTGTTTATTATACTAGTTAATTGAGCAAATCCTGAATGATTCCTTGTATTGGATGACCAGCCCTGTGGTTTTCTCCCTTTGAGCATCTTGCATGCAGGGTTATTATCTATGCCAGATTGAGGGGAACAGCTACATGCATGCAGGATTAATTTATTGATAATTACATGAACTACCTTAGCCTTTTAATTTGGGATGATGATTCCAAATTGCAATTTAGATAATCATGCAAATCTTATTAAAAAGGCAATCAGCAACCAATGAACTTGATGTATTCTTGTACCATTCTTGGATTTGTTTATAAAAGCAGTCTATGGAACTTCTCTGCTGATATTATATATCTACAGGAGTAGGTTTCTTTGATTAGGCTATGAATTTTATATATTCACGCCTTGCATGGGATTCTGGTATGCAGGAAAACGGTACAACAGAGATTGGCTTTATATCAAGGAGTGTCCCCTATATATATGCAGTTCTCAGAAGATGCTGAAGAGACCTTAGCAGATGCATTGGCTTTGCTGCAGGTGATTTGTCTTTGTACAATTACAGATCAATTCACAATTCAAAAATCTAGAATATGGTAGAAGGATAAAAAAAATGATGTGTTAATTGATGAATCATTGAGAACCTTGCATACTTTGTGAAGTGTCTCTCATAGTTTCCATCAAATATAGAGTAGTGAAATGATTTGCATGTTTGTGGTTCCGAGTCTATGACTCTACATACACTGCTTTGCTGCGCCTTTAGCGGTCAACGTTCATGACAATTCTTCTAAAATTAGTGTGGTCACTGAAATACAGAAGCAAGGGATGGTGAAGGAGGGAGAACAAGTAGCTCTTGTTCAGAGTGGCATCCAGCCCATCTGGCGATTCCAATCTACTCACAAAATCCAGGTCAGGAAGGTTTAGTTGGGGAAAAAGATATGAGCACCCACAACAGAGAGCTCTGCCATTACACGGTTGGTTATTGATTGTTAGATTCTTTGATCATCAATTTGGTTATGATTTTTGCTTGTAGCAGACAAACCTTGGTCTTACTTACTATACTGTGCACTATATGTATCCCTTTAGTTACAATTCTGGTATTATGAAAAAGTTGGTGACTAGTGAGGTATTAAAAAGAGCAGAGCAGTTACTTACACGATAATAAGCAGCTATTTTTTCTTTCACTCTGATATCTGGAGTGCAATCAGATAGGTGATTATGTTGAATTGGTTTTAACTAATCTTCAATGCATTATTAAAAGCTTATATGGCAATTAAGTTTGAACCAAACTTGATGGTGTCAGCTATGAGAAGCACAGTGATCAACATAGGTTTTGATGTGTTTGTGCAATCTAGAGACTCACCACTGCTAAATTGCGTCAAACGCATTCCCATTTATTCTTCTATCAATTGGCCAAATTAACACCCTCATTTCCGAGACTGCACAATGAATGTGGAGGTGAATGTATTCAGCATAGATTTCTAATCTTGTTTATAATATTTTAAATTCCAGTGACACCAAAATTTGAGTTGATAATGGGACAGTAATTTCATATATTGTTCCAGAAATAGATGAGATGCCAACATGCATGTGTCCCCGTATGTATTATGGCTTAAACTGCATAAACATCAATCAACCCAGAATTTTTGAACTACATAAACTAGACAATATCACTATTTATCAAAATCTAGCCAAGTGGTCACAAAATTACATAGGGAAAGGAGTAGAATAGACAAAGTTTGTTATATACTCCCTCCGTCCCTTAATATAGGACGTTTTAGATAAGTATTTTTGTCCTTTAATATATTACTTAGTTTTTAATATTATCCCAAATAATTAAATATTACTTTGGTTCTCTCACTATTTTTGGCCCAATAAACAACACTATTTTTTTCATTACAAGGGTAATATAGACAATTGATATTATATTTAATGTTATACAATCATTTTCTTAATAATTGTGCAACTCTAAAACCATTTATATTAAGGAACGCAGGGAATACATTATCAACGCATTTAATGACTGAAGCCATTAAAGCACTAAACAGACAACGATTTGTTATAAACATTATCAGTTAATTTAAAAGATTGAAAAAGAAAAACCATCTTACAATATCTTCTAACATGTGAATATTTACAGGAGATACAACCTAAACTTAAACAGAATCTACCCCCCCCCCCCCCCCCCCCCCAAAACAATCACTTTTCCTCTTGACTATCGAGGGTGTCAAGAAGATCAGTTCTATTATGAGATAAATAGGTCAGAAAAGCTCCAATGCATTTCTTCCTTCTTTTCCCAATAGGTCCCCTTAAACATATTAATCCATAATTAACTTACACCTAGACTAACAAAAAAGGACTAGATTAAGAAACATACAGATCACTACAAAGGCAAGCAAGCAAACAAAATGGAGAGAGAAGTTTGCTCAAACCCAGTTACAAGGCATTGAATAAGATGTTCCTAGTTCCAATGAGGCACAAACTTTTTGATCATTGTTGCTTGGTCCAACGGTGGAACTGTCTCTAAGCATTGCCATTAGGCTTCCTCCATTGTAACACCCCCTTTCCGAAATAGAAAGGGAGGTTACTCAAAACACAACAGAACTAAAGAAAATAATACTAAGGCTCTAAACCACAAAAGAATAGTATTTAAAACTAATAAATATCAATAATGTCAAACCAGAATAAATGCCAAACTGGCCCAAACCATAATTTAAATTAATTATTACAACTCTAAAGAAATTAATATGTCCAGCCTAAATAGAATATTCCTAGACCATTGGATTGAAAGGAGCTCTCATCACACTTGCCCTTGATCCCCCTGATTACCTGCCGGAAGAAAAACACAGCATGAGCCAAATGCCCAGTACAGATATGGAATATAAAATAAAGAACTGAGATAACTAACTCAATTAAAATAAACTGAACTGTAACGAACAAACTAATACAACGAAATAATAGGCTGAAACAAATGGCTGGGGTTATTTCATACCGAGCTCAAAATAAAACAGAAATATACCTTGCCACACAGGCAAGGTCAAATAATGCCACACAGGCAAGTCACACATTGGACCGCGAATCCAACGCATGCAAAATCGGAAGGCGTGTTTGGCACAAACATCGTCATTCCGCAGAACAGAACAGAACAGAAAACTAGGGTCGACCCATACGCCTCCCACAACAAAACACCATATGGCCAACTCCCACCGGAGCACAAAACGGAGACGCCGTGGACTAATCACACCGCCACGGAAGGTGTCATGCCTCTCGTGCCAAGACGACATGCCTGTGGTACCCCCACAGGTGGTTATAGCTCAGGTATACCCTACGGTATATTCTAACAATAATATCATGTCACAACACATGCGACACAATATTAACACAAGGGTTCTAAGTGTACATGTAACATCGAAACGAAAATAAATACAAAGCTCCCAAGATACATTAACATGTACATCTCTAAAAGATTTAAAATAAATACTAAATATGTTAACATAACTCAAGAGTACAAATACGAATTCTATGAATCAACACTAACATGAAACAAATATATTAATTTCACAAGGAACAATTATGTGAAATAATAACGAAATTAGAAACGAGTAACAAAACGAACTAATTAAATTTTATAAGAGTATCGCTGAAGGAGTACGGAATCCGTACCTGGATTAAGCAATGTAATACCCGAAATTATATTCCAAATGTAACTCTTTAAATCTTCTCCGTTCGAACTAATCACCAAAATACTACATTTATAAGTGGTGGTATAGAAATATTATTTTTATTTAATTATTATGCTTTAACATTTAAACAGTAACTAAATAATCTATTAAATATTATGTAAATACCCTTTTATTATATGATAATTGGTTAATATAAAAAAAATGAATTCTATCCAAAATAAGAACCTGTTAAACCATATCAATCCTAGCAATTCTCGCCTAATCTTGGGATTCTTATTATTTGTAAAGAATGTCTCAAATCACATGTAGTTCTATGTATGATTAGCCTGCTATAGTATTGCCTCATCTAAACCAGTAGGAAAATAGAGCCACAATTTTATTTATTTCCAAGCAACAAAGCCAAAAAGCAAAATGGGTCATTATCTTAATCAAGTGCTCTGGGTGAGCAGGTTTAGAGTTCACAAAAATTCCAAACTCTAAAATATAAAACTGGATTGATAAGATCCAAAAGCCAATGACATACAGAAAAACAAAAGAAGAGTAGGACACCTGCTTTTGTATCTTTATCTTCTACAAGTATAATCTGAGTTCTTCTCTCTCTATTTTTTTTTTTTTGCTCCGCCTCTGTTCCGCTCCTCTACTTGATCAGTTTGTATAAGATATAATGAAGGAATTAGGTTTTGTTTATTATTTATATATCTTTATTGTTTCTCCTAATTTTAATAGGATTTTAATATTACACAATTATAAATTATACCCAATTATTTTTTTAAAGGCCCAAATTAATAAAATCCCTTACTTATTATAGTCCACATAAATTAAATACAATATTTTACCCAAACATAAGAAAAGCCCACATACATTAAATGATTAGTTTGACCCAAATAAATGACAAAGTCCAATTAATATGTTTAAAATATATATTCAAATGTTATTTTATTTATTTAAATCCGAGTATTACATCACCTACCCCTTAAAAAGGATTCCGTCCCCGGAATCAAAAGAATGAAACGAACCTAATTATCAAAAAGATGCGGATACTCCGCTCGAATAGACTCCTCCATCTCCCACGTAGCTTCACGCTCCGAATGGTTTCTCCACAAAACCTTAACAAACGGAATTGTCTTCCTCCTCATAACCCGCTCTTGACGATCCAAAATCGCCTTGGCTTGCTCCACACAAGTAAGATCATCACTAATCTTATCGAACGGATATTGCACCACATGCAACGGATGATATTTATAACTTCTCAACACCGACACATGGAACACATTGTGCACAGCTAGCTGTGGAGGCAAAGCTAACCGATATGCAACCTCACCAACCCTCTCCAGAATCTCGAATGGGCCAATATAACGCGGACTAAGCTTCCCTTTCAGACCAAATCGCCGAATACCCTTCCAAGGAGAAACTTTTAAGAACACATGCTCACCAGGTTCAAACTCTAAGGTCTTCCTATGCTTATCAGCATAACTCTTCTGCCGTGATCGAGCCGACTTCAATTTCTCCTTAGCCACCGCTACCTTCTCCGTAGTGATTTGAACTAACTCAGGCCCTTCTATGGCTCTCTCGCCAACCTCATCCCAACAAGTTGGTGCCCGACACTTCCTACCATACAACGCCTCAAACGGAGCCATCCCAATACTCGCATGCCAACTATTGTTATAAGCAAACTCAACTAGGCTCAAGTAATCATCCCAGTTACCCGACCACTCAAGGGCACAAGACCTTAACATGTCCTCCAACGTTTGAATGGTCCGTTCGGATTGTCCATCAGTCTGCGGATGAAAAGAAGTACTAAAGTTGAGCCGAGTACCCCAAGCTCGTTGAAATCCTTTCCAAAATCGTGAAGTGAATCGTGGGTCTCGATCCGAAACAATAGACACTGGAGTACCATGAAGTCTAACAATCTCCTGTTGAAATATCTGTGCCAACCTATCCACCGAGTAGCCCTCGTGGATGGCCAAAAAGTGTGCCAATTTAGTCAACCGATCCACCACCACCCAAATGGCATCATTCTTCCTGAAAGTCTTCGGCAAACCAGTCACAAAATCCATCGTGATATCCTCCCATTTCCACACTGGAATGTCTAACTGTTACAGCAAACCACTAGCTCGTTGATGTTCTATCTTCACTTGTTGACAAGTGAGGCACTTCCCAACATATTCAGCCACATCTCGCTTCATCCCATTCCACCAAAAATTTTCCTTCAAATCCCTGTACATCTTTGTAGAACCTGGATGAATAGAAAATGGCGAACTATGAGCCTCCGCCAAAATCGCCTCCCGAATGATTTGATCCGATGGTACACACAACCGCTCACCCAACCAAATCACGCCATGATCATCAATACGAAAGTCGGGCTGCTTGCCCTCCTCCATATTCTGTGCCATACTCCACAATTCCCCATCTTCCTTTTGAGCTTCTTTAACCCGCGAGATAAGAGAGGGCTCCACTCTCATATCTGCCAAATGCCCATTTGAACCTTGGACATACAACTCCAACTCTAGTCGCTCCATATCCGAAATAAGATGAGGTTGTGAAATAAGAGCTGCTACACTTCCTGAACTTTTTCGGCTAAGAGCATCTGCAACCACATTTGCCTTCCCCGGGTGATACTGAATCCTCGCATCATAATCTTTTAGAAGCTCCAACCAACGCCTCTGCCTCATGTTAAGCTCCTTTTGAGTGAAAATGTATTTAAGACTTTTGTGATCGGTGAAGATATCACAAGTCTCTCCATACAAATAGTGCCTCCAAATCTTTAGAGCAAAGATCACCGCTGCCAACTCCAAATCATGAGTGGGGTAGTTCACCTCGTAAGGTTTAAGCTGCCTAGAAGCATAAGCAATCACCTTACCGTGTTGCATCAAAACACATCCCAAGCCCTTCTTAGAAGCATCACTATAAATCTGGAAACCTCCTGTCCCCGACGGTAATGTAAGTATAGGAGCTGTCACAAGTCGTTTCTTCAACTCCTCGAAACTCTTCACGCGCTCCTCATTCCACTGAAACTTTGTGCCCTTTTTCATCAACTGAGTTAATGGCAAAGCAAGCAAAGAGAATCCTTCCACAAATCTCCTATAATACCCTGCTAAACCCAAGAAACTTCTAATCTCTGTCACAGTAGTAGGTCTCGGCCATTTAGTGATAGCCTCAACCTTTCCAGGATCCACCTTAATGCCTTCAGCAGAAACAACGTGGCCCAAAAATGCAATCTGCTCCAACCAAAACTCACATTTAGAGAATTTAGCATACAATTTCTCTTTCTGCAAAATTCCCAACACTGTTCGAAGATGTTCTTCATGCTCCTCCCTAGACTTGGAGTAAACCAAAATGTCATCAATAAAGACAATAACATATTGGTCCAAGTACTCCTTGAACACCCGGTTCATCAAGTCCATAAACACTGCCGGAGCGTTAGTCAACCCAAATGGCATCACCAGAAACTCGTAATGCCCATAGCGAGTACGAAAAGCTGTCTTAGAGACATCCTCATCTCTCACCCTCAATTGATGGTAACCCGACCTCAAGTCTATCTTTGAAAAATACTTCGCCCCCTGAAGTTGGTCAAACAAGTCTTCAATCCTCGGCAATGGATACCGATTCCTGATAGTAATCTTGTTCAACTCCCTGTAGTCTATGCACAACCTCATAGACCCATCTTTCTTTTTCACAAATAAAACTGGAGCACCCCATGGCGAAACACTCGGCCGAATCACACCACGATCTAACAGCTCTTGCAACTGCTCCTTCAACTCCTGCAACTCCAATGGTGCCATTCGATACGGCGCTTTAGAAATAGGTCCCGTACCAGGAACGAGCTCAATAGTAAACTCAACTTCCCGTTGCGGTGGTAACCCTGACAACTCCTCAGGAAACACATCGTGAAAGTCACGAACCACTGAAATATCCTCAATACGAGACTCGCCCTTAGAGGTATCCTTCACAAATGCCAAATACCCCTTACAATCCTTTGCCACTAACTTCCTAGCCTTCAAGGCTGAAATCAATTTCACCACTCTACTCGGCTGTGAACCCTGAAATACGAATTCTGGAGACTTTACATCTCCAAATATAACCTTCCTCGCCTGGCAGTCGATAGTGGCTTGGTGCTTATCCAACCAGTCCATCCCGAGAATAACATCAAAATCGTGCATACACATTGGAAGAAGATTAGCCCTACGAATCTTGTCCCCAAAACTGATCGGACACCCTCGATATAATTCAGAAATAATAACAGAAGTCCCCATCGGGGTAGCAATAGACATAGCAAAATCTAAAGACAGAGATGGCACACCTAGGTGCCGAACAAAAGACTGAGCCACAACAGAATGAGTAGAACCAGTATCAAATAAAATAGAAGCCTCACGACTACCAACTAAAAGAGTGCCAGAAACAGTACCTGGCGCACCTGCCGCCTGATTATGTGTCAAGGCAAACACTCGACCACCTTGACGCTGACCACCATTGCCACCATGATCACCGCCTCCACCATTACCACGTGGCCCGGTACAATCCCTAGCCATGTGACCCATCTGCCCACACAAGAAGCATGCACCGGTAACTCTATGACACTGTCTCCCAGGATGATTAGCCCCACACATAGCACAAGGAACTATCGGAATAAGATTTGGGTTACCCCCACCAACTAGTCCCGGATAACGACCCTGATTCTGCCCCTGCTGACGATTCTGCCCTTGCTGTCGATTCTGACCATACCAAGGTAGCTGAAGCTGACGATTCTGCCCTTGCTGAGGCATCTGCTGATTACCCCTGTTCTGATTTTGACCACGCCACTGCCCTTGCTGGACACCACGGTTTCTATTCCACTGACCACCTTGATTTCTCCCAGGCTGACCCGAGGCTTGACCCTGCTGGTCATCTCTGTCCCTTTTCCGATTCCCTTCCGGTTTAGAAGACCGAAAGTCCTGTCGCTCCATCTCAATGTTCTTGGCCGCATTAGCCACAGCCGATACATCCGCAAACTTGGTGTTAATGAGATGTTGCCGATACCTATAATGAATCCGCCACTTGAACTTCTCCGCCTGTTCCGCTGCAATCCCTGCAGAGGTTCCCGCGAAACCTGCCAACCTGGTGAACCTCGTCATAAAATCTGTGATGGACTCTTCATCTTTCTGCCGAATAGACAGATACTCTCTAGCATAGGCCTCTTTATCAGCAGCTGGAAAGTACTGCTGATAAAAGACCTCACAAAACTCTGCCCATCGAAGTGTTTCCACGTACCCATCACCCTTGGTTGTTTTCAGCGCTTTCCACCACCTCTGTGCATCCCCCTCCAGCTTATAAGCAGCAAGCAACACTCTCTGATTATCTGAGCAGCCCAACACATCAAAAATCTTCTCTAGGTGTGCAATCCAATTCTCCGCATCAATTGGAGTTGGAGCTGAACTGAAAGACTGTGGCTTCTGCTTCTGAAACCTCTCCAACCATACGTACATTGGAACCACCTGTTGATCAAGACCATCTGCATTCCCTTCCTCTTCGTTTACTTGTGGACCATTATTTCCCGAGTTCCCCTGCTCAGGAATTTCTGGCGGCTGCTGCATTGCCTGTACCACCTGTGCCACCAACTGCGGTAAAGCCTGATTAACCGCCTGATTCACCAAGTTAGCCAATTGAGCATTAATCTGGTCATTAGGTTGCTCATCGGGCTGACCATCACCTCTTCCCCTGTTGTTACCTCGCCTCCCAGCAACTCTAGCGGATCTACGAGCCATCTAAGAAAGAGATCAACGAATATCAGCAAAATAGATTAAGGACAGATTCGAATATAGCTGAACAGAAAATCAAACTGAACAAAATCTAACCCAGAATTCTACCCATAACTCACAGGTCAAACCTAAATAAGTTTTCTACAAGAAAGAACCTAAGCTCTGATACCAACTCTGTAACACCCCCTTTCCGAAATAGAAAGGGAGGTTACTCAAAACACAACAGAACTAAAGAAAATAATACTAAGGCTCTAAACCACAAAAGAATAGTATTTAAAACTAATAAATATCAATAATGTCAAACCAGAATAAATGCCAAACTGGCCCAAACCATAATTTAAATTAATTATTACAACTCTAAAGAAATTAATATGTCCAGCCTAAATAGAATATTCCTAGACCATTGGATTGAAAGGAGCTCTCATCACACTTGCCCTTGATCCCCCTGATTACCTGCCGGAAGAAAAACACAGCATGAGCCAAATGCCCAGTACAGATATGGAATATAAAATAAAGAACTGAGATAACTAACTCAATTAAAATAAACTGAACTGTAACGAACAAACTAATACAACGAAATAATAGGCTGAAACAAATGGCTGGGGTTATTTCATACCGAGCTCAAAATAAAACAGAAATATACCTTGCCACACAGGCAAGGTCAAATAATGCCACACAGGCAAGTCACACATTGGACCGCGAATCCAACGCATGCAAAATCGGAAGGCGTGTTTGGCACAAACATCGTCATTCCGCAGAACAGAACAGAACAGAAAACTAGGGTCGACCCATACGCCTCCCACAACAAAACACCATATGGCCAACTCCCACCGGAGCACAAAACGGAGACGCCGTGGACTAATCACACCGCCACGGAAGGTGTCATGCCTCTCGTGCCAAGACGACATGCCTGTGGTACCCCCACAGGTGGTTATAGCTCAGGTATACCCTACGGTATATTCTAACAATAATATCATGTCACAACACATGCGACACAATATTAACACAAGGGTTCTAAGTGTACATGTAACATCGAAACGAAAATAAATACAAAGCTCCCAAGATACATTAACATGTACATCTCTAAAAGATTTAAAATAAATACTAAATATGTTAACATAACTCAAGAGTACAAATACGAATTCTATGAATCAACACTAACATGAAACAAATATATTAATTTCACAAGGAACAATTATGTGAAATAATAACGAAATTAGAAACGAGTAACAAAACGAACTAATTAAATTTTATAAGAGTATCGCTGAAGGAGTACGGAATCCGTACCTGGATTAAGCAATGTAATACCCGAAATTATATTCCAAATGTAACTCTTTAAATCTTCTCCGTTCGAACTAATCACCAAAATACTACATTTATAAGTGGTGGTATAGAAATATTATTTTTATTTAATTATTATGCTTTAACATTTAAACAGTAACTAAATAATCTATTAAATATTATGTAAATACCCTTTTATTATATGATAATTGGTTAATATAAAAAAAATGAATTCTATCCAAAATAAGAACCTGTTAAACCATATCAATCCTAGCAATTCTCGCCTAATCTTGGGATTCTTATTATTTGTAAAGAATGTCTCAAATCACATGTAGTTCTATGTATGATTAGCCTGCTATAGTATTGCCTCATCTAAACCAGTAGGAAAATAGAGCCACAATTTTATTTATTTCCAAGCAACAAAGCCAAAAAGCAAAATGGGTCATTATCTTAATCAAGTGCTCTGGGTGAGCAGGTTTAGAGTTCACAAAAATTCCAAACTCTAAAATATAAAACTGGATTGATAAGATCCAAAAGCCAATGACATACAGAAAAACAAAAGAAGAGTAGGACACCTGCTTTTGTATCTTTATCTTCTACAAGTATAATCTGAGTTCTTCTCTCTCTATTTTTTTTTTTTTGCTCCGCCTCTGTTCCGCTCCTCTACTTGATCAGTTTGTATAAGATATAATGAAGGAATTAGGTTTTGTTTATTATTTATATATCTTTATTGTTTCTCCTAATTTTAATAGGATTTTAATATTACACAATTATAAATTATACCCAATTATTTTTTTAAAGGCCCAAATTAATAAAATCCCTTACTTATTATAGTCCACATAAATTAAATACAATATTTTACCCAAACATAAGAAAAGCCCACATACATTAAATGATTAGTTTGACCCAAATAAATGACAAAGTCCAATTAATATGTTTAAAATATATATTCAAATGTTATTTTATTTATTTAAATCCGAGTATTACATCCATGTACCCTACCTTCTGGAAGTGCAAATTGAGGTAAAAGAGCATTTTCTTCCAAACATATACCCAAGGGTGATATCTGCATAGGAATCAATTTCTGCGCATGACCCGTTGAATCAATTGATATTCCTCCACTTCCCATAATAGGAATGACATCGGCATGGCTGTTTCCAAATGCATAAACCCCTTTCATCTTCTCAGATGTGCAAGCTTGTAGGTCTTGCACTGCAGGATACACTGTGCTTTGGGCAGGAGTCTGCATATCATGCACTTGGTAACTGTGTGAAGCACACAGACCAGATTTCCCCCTAGCCAACTTATCACAAGGAGTAACAAGCTGACCACCAAAATCTGAGTGGCCCCAAGAACACCTTTTCCCTCCTCCATGTCCCTTGCAAAAATCAGTGCTGCCTTGTGCACTTTTATCACATCCTTCATGTTTGCACCTTTTCCCCCCACCATGACGAACACAGAAGTTCGTCGGTCCCCTTGCACTCTTAGTGCAACCAGTCACATCACATCTCCTTCCACCACCATGATTAACACAATATAAAGTACCCCCATGCACACTCTTTGTGCATCCGCCTTCAAAAGTGCATCTTTTTCCCCCGCCATGGCCCTTACAGAATGGTGTGCTCCCTTCCGCACCTTTCAAACACCCTAAGAATGCACACCTTTTCCCCCCCACCATGTGCCTTGCATAACATTGTACTCCCTTGAGCACCTTTAGTACAATTAGGAAACCGACAACGGCGGCCACCGCCATGGGAGATGCACAGGCCAGTGATTCCCTCTGCACTCTTACTGCAATTCTCCATCTTACACCTCTTGCCGCCTCCATGCCTGATGCACAAGCCTGACTTACCCCTAGCAGCATGAGGGCAACCATCATGACTGCACCGCCGACCACCACCATGACCAATGCAGTAGTCTGTACGACCTTCAGCGCTCTTTGTGCACCCAAGAAATTGGCACCGCCAACCACCCCCATGGGCCTTGCAGAACACCGTCTTGCCTTCGCCTCCCTTATCACACCCACCTCTCTGACACCTTCTGCCACCTCCATGGCCAATACAAAAGCCAGAAGCACCTCTTGCTGCCTTGATGCATCCACTGAATTGACATGTTTTCACACTGGAGTTCCGTCGCTGTTGCTGGGGAATTAAACCCGATGCACAAGCAAATAAGCTTCTTTGTGCGGTTGTTGCTGATGATGAGAAGCCTATGATAGCAGGACTTGGATTATCATGGCTAGTAAACAGGCCGAGAAGTGTGGTAGTGTCTGTAATGTGAAATGAAGGCACAAGAGGTCCTCGGTTCCATCTAAATGATATTGATCCTTCATCCACATGTTGAACTATACCATCTATAAGTGGCGCTGGCACACTATCCTGAACTTGAATGTACCGTTGAGTAACAGAAGTGATAGCTGATCCAGAAGCACCAGTTGACAGACTTAATTCAAGATCTACCTTGGGTCTTCCTGATATTAGTGTCGTAGGGGTGTCACATGGAATATTCATCTCCTCAGTTCTCCTATCAATGCTCAAATTAAGGTCTATACTTGGACCAAGATTCATTGAGGCGTCCTCCTCGATTTCTTTCCCAGAGGATATGGTAATGCAAGAACTTGACGAGGAGCAACCAAACCCAGTAACCAAAGAACCATCATGCAGGTCAGCAGATCCATCAGCGACCTTCCTTTTCCTCTTGCTTCCTGTTAAGCTTGAAAAGTACGAGCTCGACACACCACCACAGATATCAAATTGGAAAGGAGCAACTGTGGGATAATGGCCTCCAGCATCAACTATTTTAATCATATGTTTAGACACTTTTGAGGCAAAATTAGTTGTAGTCCAAAATTGTAATCCATATAACCTTAAGAATAACACAGCTTTGTTATCCAAACCAATTTACACTTGTAAAAAAAAGACAGTTCGCTAGACTTCTTGGATTTATAAGAGTAGAAATCAACGAGACCAGGGAAAAAGAAAATTCGCATGAAAGCTCTCCGAAAGAGCATATGCCACTCCCCCACTAACAAAACCTGATATGTCACACCGATCCATTTAACGAGTTCAGAATTGACTTTATGAAGTCAAAAGTTGCAAGAGGACATCAAATCCAAAAAACTCACACTTTCCAGAAAGAATATTGCTGCAAGTCATCCTGCTAAAAAGATTAGCAAATCTATTCATTAGACAGTGATAGCATCATAGATGGGGAAGAAACATGATGTGGGTTTAGACTGAACGCTGGAGAGTTTCAACTGAATCAAATGAATAGAATAGCATAAGCATACTATGATGCTACATAATTCCAGTTGAGGCTATGCAAAAAGCTGGTATGGCACGGTTTTTTATAAGCATTTTTATAAAATCACGTCAATTCATAAATAAAAACATTTTGCAACACAAAAACTTCCAGAATAGATAATATGGTTTAACAATGGGTTCTTATCATCCGTGATATGACCCGCCCTTGACCTATTGCAGTGCTACATTGTACGATCGTCAACATCAATATTTAATGACGAACTAATTCTGATAAAAGGAAGGTTTTAAAGCATATATCAACTAAATCTTATTCTCCGGAAAGGATACATCAACTACATGATAAAGTCTTTAACTCAAAGAAAAGAGAGAAGCAACAAAAGAGTAAGGTAGTGCGCCCTCTTTAATTTCTAAAATCTCAACACTAATTCAAATTACATGTTCTATATCAAAACAGCAAATATAAAGAAATCATATGTGATTGTGATGATAGACCATAATAAACATAGGAAGCTCTTAATTTCTAGAATTTCAAATCTATCCCAACTTACATATTCTATATCAGATCAGTAAAAAATAAAGACAAAGAAATCAATTGTGACATACACAAACCACAATAAACAGAAGAATGATCAAAAGGACTGACCAGGAAAAAGAAGAAGAAAAAAGAGGAATGATCTAAAGGTTTATCGCCCCCAGTTCCTGTTTTCGCTTAAATTTTGGGAGCACATAAATCAAGATGAAAAATTAAATAGATGTATTAAGGGATTTTTAAGAGAAAAGAAAATCTCCCTCACTCTTAATTCTTGAATTCTTAAATTGAGTGTTATGTTTTTCCTTTAGGGATGTCCCACAAATATTTTCACTTTTTCCATAATTCGAGGTAACCAATGCTCATAATCAGAGAATAACAATCAAATTATTTGCTTAACCAACTTATAAAGACATAAGATAAGCCTTTCAAGACAATGAATTTTTGAACCTAAATTTCAAAACCTCAACAGATAGTGGGGAAACCTCACACTGTGCACTACAAACGCATTAAAGTCAGCAACATAAATATTTCATGACATTTATTCCAATCAAAATCAAAAGTAAAATTTCAAGTAAAAACAGTTTTATCGAACTATACCTAAGCAAACATGAAAAATAAATAAACCGAGTACAGAATTCCGAAATCATAATTTCGAATTCAAAATAAAGAACTAAATTTCAAGCAAGGTGGTGAGCAAACCATAGTCGGAAGAAAATGAAAAATATAAATAAATTGATCATCTTTTCCAAAGTTTTCTCACTCACCAAACTAATTGAAACGAAAAACAGAGTGAATAAAACTTCTGAAAATTAAAGCCCAAAAAATACCTTCAAATTATTGCTAATTTGGTCGATATCACCATGGAATCAATGGTCGGAGACAAACGAAACTAGGGTTTCGAGTGCCAGTAATTCCTAGGAAGAAATAGAAGGGTTGAAGAGGGAGAGATGAATAATGGTGGAGAAATTGAGAAACAAAATAACAAGAATTATAAGTACAGGAGAACGGTGCATCTTAATGGAAAGAGGCACACGTTAGAGAAATTAGTGATCCTCTGCAAGCTGGACTATATTTCTTTCTGCGCCTCTTCATATCAAGTAGGTGTACTTAGCGTACACGTATAGTAGTAGATTTATTAGTTTAACTCTCGGTTAAATACATTTTTCTCACTCTACTCGACCTCGGTTTACAATGCATCACTGGACTGAAATTTTTTATAATCAAATTAGTGAACTGCAAATATTTATCAAACCGTTATAAAATTCGCTAAATGAATTGACTTTTAACAGAAATATATTACATCAGAAAAAAAATCACCACATCAAGAGTCCACGTCACTTATTTCACGTGGGTTAATTCTAATCATTGTCACATTATCATAATTCATTTAATTTATAATTAGAACTAGCATAATAATAAAAGGTTGATTGGCACTTCTGTCTCTCCAAATTATCACTCACTTTTAAAGTCGTCCTTAAAGTACCATTTTCGTCAATTAGATCCTTAAAACGGCATTTTATTGACGTTTCTATTCCTTCAACCCATTTTAACCTAAACCCGATCAATTTTGACCAAGTTTAACCCAACCCGACCCAGTTTGACTCAACCCAAATTATTAATATTTTAAAATATAATAGTATTTTTAAAATAATAATTATATTTAATATTTTAAAAAATAATATTTAATTATTTAAAATAAATTATTATTATTAAAATAATAATTATTTTAATATTTTAAAATAAAATAATTATTTTAAAAATAGTTATTTTTAATATTTAAAAATAAAATATTAGTTTTTTTATAAAAAAATAATAATTATATTTAATATTCTAAAATAAATATTTTTTAAATAATTTTTATTTTTAATATTTTAAAAGCAAAAAATATGTTTGTAAATATTATTTTTAAAAATAATATTTACTTTTAAAATATTAAAAATAATATTATTTTAGAATATTAAAATAAAAATTATTTTAGAATATTAAAAATAATAATTAATTTAGAGTATTAAAAATAATACTTATTTTAGTTTTTTTATAAAAAAAATTGAATAATTATTATATTTATATTTATATTTATTTTAATTTTTTAATATTTACTTTTAATATTCTAAAATAATTATTATTTTTAATATTCCAAAATAAATATTTTTAATAATTATTGTTTTTGAAGAAAAAATAATATTTAATATTCTAAAATAATTATTAAAAAATTAAAAATTTATTATTTAATAATTATTAAAAAAAATTAAAATAATCTTAACAATTATTATTTCAAAAATTATTATTTTAAAAATTAAAATAATCTTAATAATTATTATTTAAAAAAGTAAAATAAGCTTAATAATTAATATTTTAAAAATTAAAATAATCTTAATAATTATTATTATTAAATAATAATTTTTTTAATAAGTATTTCAGAATATTAAATATTATTTTTCCTTCAAAAATAATAATTATTAAAAAAAATTATTTTAGAATATTAAAAATAATAAATTTTTTATAATATTAAAAGTAAATATTAAAAAATTAAAATAAATATAAATATAAATATAATAATTATTCAAAAAAATTTAAAAAAATTATTATTTTTAATATTCTAAAATAAATATTATATTTAATATTCTAAAATAAATATTATTTTTAATATTCTAAAATAAATATTATTTTTAATATTTTAAAAGTAAATATTATTTTTAAAAATAATATTTACAAAATTATTTTTTACTTTAAAAATATTAAAAATAAAAAATATTTAAAAAATTATTAATTTTAGAATATTAAATATAATTATTATTTTTATTTTTTAAAAAACTAATATTTTATTTTTAAATATTAAAAATAACTATTTTTAAAATAATTATTTTATTTTAAAATATTAAAATAATTATTATTTTAATAATAATAATTTATTTTAAATAATTAAATATTATTTTTTAAAATATTAAATATAATTATTATTTTAAACTTATTTTAAAAATATTATTATATTTTAAAATATTAAAAATTTGGGTTGAGTCAAACTGGGTTAGGTTAAACTTAATCAAAATGGATCGGATTTAGGTTAAAATGGGTTGAAGGAACAGAAACGCCAATAAAATGTCACTTTAAGGACCTAACTGACAAAAATGGTACGGACGACTTTGAAAGTGGGTGACAACTTGGAGGGACAGAAGTGCCAATTAGCCAATAATAAAAATAGAGTCTTCTTAACATGTGCCCTAAGGACATATGTTAAGCATACAGTTCAAGAGATTATTCTCTTGAACTGTGTGTATATTATTTTGATTTCTGCATTTGCACCACGTTTTAAGGAAATAAACACACAATTCAAAAAAATATTTCTTTAAACTGTGTGCTTAGCATGTGCCCTTAAGTCACATGTTAAGAAATTTCATAAAAATAACCCAAGCATCTAATCCCAAATTTTCAAATACCTAAAACAAGGAAACAAACTCTCATTTTTACCCTGCTCCTTGAGCTTGCTCTCATCTTGTTGTGAAATAAACTTGGGCTGCTCGTTGAATTAGTGATGCCCCCTTTCCCTTACCCTTCCGTTTCTTCTTGTTAATTATTGAATTTGAATTTGAGGGAGCAGATGAAGGGCAGTTGAGTTGAGATCCTTTTTTGTGTTTGGTGATTAAGATCTGCTCAGATCTAATTATTTTGTGTTCTTTAATGTTGCAGATCTAGAGGCTTCGAATTCGCAACATTGAAGAATAAGAATGCTATGGAGGTGGTTGATTTCGCAGTTTAGGAAATAGTGGACGCCGTGAAGGTGGCGACGGTGGTGGATATGGTCGAACTTATCTCAAGCGGAAAATCCTAATTCCTCTAGTAGAGTGGGTTACCCTTGTACTACATCCATACCCAGATCTTCATTTGGAGTTCATAATTATTGAACTAGTGATTGTATTGGTTGGCTCCCTACATCCATGTTTGGGTTCTAGATCTGGTATTGATAGAAACAGAGGTGTTGTTGCTTTTGAATTAGATTCTTCATAACACTAAATTTGAATGTTGTAAAATGAAATTTCAAAGTTTGGAAAAGATAGTCACCAATTGTTTATGCGAAGTTACAGATTTAGATTCTGATTAATTAGTTGGTTTCTTTTTGTTTGAATTCAATTAATAATTGATTTCGTTCCAGCTCTGTATAGATTTGTGTTGTTTCTTCTAACTTTAATTTCGATTGTTCTGTTGATTCTTTTTGTTTTGAACTGCTGCAGTTTATGGCTGCATTTTGGTCCGTTTTTATTTGACCAGATATGTTTTTATTGCCTTCATGTGATCTGATCGGATAATATGTTGTTTCATTTGTATTTTTAGTTTGATTTTAATTTCTTTGTAATTTTGGTAGTAGTTTATTTTTAAATATTATTCATAACTTGTTTTAAATTTATAAATTACTTTGTTTTATAAAATATAATGGCTATTTCAGTAGTAATTTATTTTTAAATATTATAATAATAATAATAATAATCCATTCATCCATTTCAAAATATTAGATAATTTTATATTTTTAAAATGATCTTAAAATATTAAAAAAATAATATAAATTCATTAATTTTATATAAATATATTTATAAAAATTATACATTAATATATTTTATTATTAATTTATTTATTTAATTTAATTATTTGTTATGTAAAATAATTTAATTTATTTTTTGTTTAACTATTTATTATAGAATTGACAATTGTTGGGTTTTTTAATTGTTGAATATCCACATAAGCATCTGATGTGTCCATTTAAGCATCTGACGTGGTGCCACATAAGCATTCCGTTAACTTTTAACACTTTTAGACGGAAATTTTAATTTTTGTAAAAAAGTTATAGTTCAATGAGTTGACCGTAAAAAAATTCACTTCAGTGATGCATTTGTAAATCGACCCCTAGTAGAGTGGGTAAAAGTATATTTAACCCGTTTAACTCTTGGCCTTTATAATTAGCAAGTTCCGTTTGATAGGTCGCAAAAAGAGGACTAAATTCTAAATTGAACCCTAAACTTTAACCCCAAAATTGATTTGTATTTTAAATTAATGCATCCTAAACTTTCTAGTTTCAATACAATTTAAACTTTTCGCACTAAATTTTAGGATGCAAATTATTTTGATGTAAAGGGTGCGGAGGGTGTAAATTATTTTAAAACTCAAAATCGAGGGTGTATTTAATTCTAAATAAAATTTAGGGTGAAAATCAATTTTAGAGTTAAATTTTAGTTTCCAAATTGTAGATTAGTCCAAAAAGAAAGATAAAATTTTAATATTTTATTTTTAAATTATAGTTTCAAGTAATTTTTGAGAAAAATATTCTTCCCTGTCAAAACATTGAGAAAACACTAATATAATTACTATAATGAAAGCATAACTATTGTTTGGTTTAATGATGATGATAAACTACATATGTAAGATCCCACATTTTATGAATAAGATTTAATTTTCTTTATATATTATTTTGAAATAGTAAGGTGTTGATTTGATAAATGTGATAAGTTATAGGTGAGATGTACAAAGTTTACAAAGTAAGCAAGTGGTTATAAAATATTCGTTGTATCGGAGAATATTCGTTTGGTCAAGAAATATTCTTTTTATCGGAGAATATTCGTACGACGGCGCAGTCATTGGTGGACCCCACAACGGAATGAATGTCGGTATAAAAAGCGACAGAAATAACCTTTTTATATAATAACTGCAAAACTGTTACCGTTAGTACTGTTGAAATATCCGGTGGTTAAAATATAATAATACGTGGTGTTGCACAGTAGCACACGGTATGACACAGTATTTCAAATTATTAATTTTTACGTAGGAAGACACTTACTCAATTATTGTTACAGTAATTACTGTTCAATATTTTATATTATTGATTCAATAATTGCATAATATTTTATTGGTTCAATATTTGCTACGTTGATATTTTATATCAATAAGTACTACTTTGCTATTTTATATTATTGATTCAATAATTGTCATTGCACATTATTTTAAATTATCAAATCAATAATTCATATTATTTGAATAATATTATTAGATAGCATTATTGGCAATGTCTAAGAAAGTTCTGTCTAGGAAAGGGGTTGATTAATTGCGCGCCAGTAAGGAGAAATCCTTATCGGAAGACCCCCTATTTCTTAGGAACGACCTGGTTGTCAATATTATAGATCTGTAATATTATTTTTGAATAATTAATTTTTGATATATATGATAAGAAAATATTTATTCAATGTGAATTTAAACGAGAGAATTTTTAACATGTGACATTTGTTGAAAGTTGATATTTTATCTTGTCCGATAAAATAATTTATTCAAATATATTATTATAATATTACATTATAGTAGTATGATGTGATTATATAATAGTATGATTTTTATAATTTGAATGGGAACATTATTATAGTAAATTCATGGTATAAAAGTTAAACGTGGTGGAAGAGTGCAAATTAAATTTGAACTCTTATGATGCAAACAATGATGTCATCGGAGCGATGAGGTAAGCAAGGATGTCATCGGAGCGATGAGGTAAGCAATGATATCATAGGATCGATGATATAAGCGATGATGTCATAAATTATGGCAAAAAAACTATTTTACCCTTACTCTGTCGAGCCTATAAATAGAAGCTCATTTCTTTATTATTTTTCACCAATTAACTAAGGCTATAGAGAGAGAAAGTATAAAGAGAATAAGAGAGAAAAAGAAGAGTATTCTGCTATTACACTAGCGCAGTCTCCAAATTTTTAAGGTAAGGGATATTATTTCTTTCTTATTCGTGAAGAGAGTTATTTTTTTTCAATACTTGTAAGGGTTTTTATTCCATTCTTTATTATTATGTTAGAATAACCTGTCTACGCGGACTACCGCATGCATGGTAAAATCCTGTTGTTATTCCATTCTTTATTATTTGGTGGGAATAACCTGTCTACGCGGACTACCGCATGCCTGATGAATAACCCTTCGTATTCAGTTGTTATTAAATTGTGGAAATAATCTGTCTGAGCGGATTACCGTCTGACAGGTGAAAATTCAATTGCAGTTCGTATATTGTTTCATTTCAGATTCCTAACTCTAAACTTACTACGATAAGTATTGCTTCTATAATTTCTGAAATGATCAGAAATTCCTTGAGTTTTGCGCTTCATCTAATATCATTTCACTGAAATATTGGTCTGAACTTCCTTGTGAAATTTTTATATTTCCATGTCGAGTTGCTATTCACTAGTTACTATTCACGAGTTACTATTTACGGTAAAAAAAAATTCTTTTCAAATCATCTTTGATTGGATCCAGGTTTTGATCTTCATTCTTGAACTCTGGATAAATTCTCTAATATTTGTCTTTTATCTCACTGGATTCGTTATTCGTATTGTTTTCATCATCCTCAGTCCTAAATGGTGATATAACTGAATATCTTTGGCCTGTAGTGCAAAGATGAATGATTACTTAATGAATGTCTTTGGCCTGTAGTGCAAAGATAAATGATTACCTTATGAATATCTTTGGCCCGTAGTGCAAAGATGGACAGGTGTTGAGATGAACATAACCAACTGGTGATACAAATAAATATCTTTGGCCGTAGTGCAGAAGATGAATATTTGATTCGAGATGAATATTGATTGATGTTACAGGGATAAAATATTAATGATGGACTTTTAAATTATAGAAGATAGTAGACATTATTCTCTACTTAACTCTTCTACTGAATTATTATTTCCGCTGCAGTTGTTGATCTAAAACTGGTTGTCCATAATATTTTATCTGATTTATTGAAGACTAACGATAATTTATTCTTCATTATCTTAGTCATAATATTCTTTACTGGGTTAGTTGAGCTCACCCTTTTCTTCCATTGTTCTCTTCAAGAAATGAGAATATTGCGAGTACTAGTCGGGGAATGAAGTGATGGTCCGAGTTAGAGCCGTAGAAGTCCTCATTATTTTTTTTTTTAAAATAGTGTGATAATAAATGTAATGAGTACTTAATTTGAATGTTAATATTTTCTACATGTCTGTATTGACACTCACAGTTGTGTGGTCGTATTTTGCACGACCGTTTGATATAAAATATTGTATTTAGATTCTGTACCATGTATTTGGCGACTCAGAATGGGTTGAGTATTGAACCTATTTTGGGGGCATCACAGTTGGTATCAGAGCTTAGGGATATGATCTCTGGCGGAGATCTGGAATAGAACTAGGAAGGGAGAGACGAGTAAAATCTTCGCTAGTGTGTCCTACCTAAGCTTAATTATTATTTAATTGATCGGTTGGAACATAGGGCTAATATATGATATGTTAATTTATTTGATAAACCCTTGTTTTGTGGCAGTATTTGTGAAAGGAAGCTGAAAATCTAAACAATGGAGTGAATGAGACCGTTGAGACACCTTTAATCACCAACGAGGAGAACGTGCAACAGGAAGGCTATATTCCTCCTATAAACAACCCTACCGAAGAAATGATAAATGACAGGATGTTTAGAAGCTTTTTGCAGTTCATACAAAATCAGACGAGGGAGACTCGTGTTCATAATACAGGTGAAAATAACAACTCGCGGTTTGTCACGGACCAAGCAGTTTAAAGAGTTGGGACCACCAGAGTTCGGGAAAAGCCAGAACCAATCAAGGCAGAAAATTGGATTAAGCAAATTACCAAGATATTTGATTTCTTGGGATGCACAGAGAAATAGAAAGTTTCATTTGCCACCTTTATGTTCCGTGGAGAGGCAGATTACTGGTGAGAATCTGTGAAGCGTACCCAGCTTGCCGCACTCAAGATATCTTGGGGGACGTTCCAGAAATTGTTCAATGACAAGTACTTTCCAGAAAGTATTCAACACATGAAAGAGGTAGAGTTTATCAGACTGAAATAGAACAACATGACTGTGTCCCAGTACGAAGCTAAGTTCGCGGAGTTATTCCGGTTTGCACCTTATTTGGTGGAGAATGAGGAACGTATAACGCAGATATTTCTGAGAGGTTTGAAATCTGAGATTCATCAATACCTCATTTCTCATAAATTTTCTTATATTCGGATGTAGTGAATAGGGCCCAGTTATTAGAACGAGATAATGAATATATGTTCAACCAATGGACGACAACCAAGATCGTACCGGTGACAGCAGTCATTGGAACAATGACAACCAGCAAGGAGGAAAGTATCATGACAGAAGTGGTAACCACTCCGGTGATAATCGTGGACATGATAATAGAAGAAGTGAGTCGGGGGGAGATTTCAAGAAGAGAAGGTACAACAACGAGAACGTGAAGACGTTAACAGCAGCACCAACATCAACTGTTTCTAGGGGAGGAGAACGACCACCAGTTAGTATGCTATAAATGCAGGCAAGAGGGACACATCAGTCCAAACTGCCCACAATAATTCAAGGTATGTTATAACTGTGGAAATGAAGGACACATAGCTAGAGAGTGTCCGGTAGTGAAACCAAGTCCAGCGGGGATGGTGACTCCAAAGGCTGTCCCGGACAAGTTAAAGTCGGTGGTTCCTGAAAGAGCATGTGTCGTGACTGCCCAAAATGCGAGGAACCTGAACGAGGTGATCATGGGTAAGCTAATCATAAATTCTTGCGAAGTTTATGTCTTATTAGATACCGATGCTACCCATTCTTTAATTTCACCTATCTGTGCTAAACGTTTAAACTTGATTCCTGAGAAATTAGATTTTGACTTATCTGTTGAAACTCTGTTGGGAGAAATCTTCGTTACATTCACAGTTTACAAATCTTGTTTGATTCAAATTGGCACCCTCACCCTACCTGTGGATTTTATATCTTTGAAAATACTTACATTTGATGTGATTTTTTTTGAATCAACTGGTTAACCACTCATCATGCCAAAATTAATTATTTCGTAAGGTTGTTAGCTTTCATTCAAATAACTAGACCACTAAAATCAATCAATGTCATTTCAAGTCATAAATCTATTCGTTTATTGAAAAACGGATGCCAAGCTTTCTTAGTCCATGTCACTGATTTAAATCAGAATACATCAGATTTGAATGATATTTTTGTTGTTAATGAGTTTCCTGATGTATTTCTCAAAGAACTTCCTGGTCTACCCCCAGAACGTGAAGTTGAATTCTTTATTGACCTTGAGCCCGGTACAAAACTCATTTCTAAAATTCCATATCGAATGGCTCCTATTGAATTTCAGGAGTTAAAGGTCCAATTACAAGAGTTGTTAGACATCGATTTTATACGTCCTAGTACGTCTCTTTGGGGTGCTCCTGTTTTATTCGTAAAGAAGAAAGACGGTAGTATGCGACTATGTATTGACTATCGGGAGTTGAACTATGTCACCATCAAGAATAGATATTCGTTACCTCGCATTGATGACCTGTTTGACCAGTTGCAAGGTGCCCAATTCTTCTCAAAGATCGATCTCCGTTTTGGATATCATCAGTTAAATATTAGAACTGATGACATTCCAAAGACTGCCTTTAGAACTCGATATGCGCATTACGAATTTCTACTTATATCTTTCGTATTGACCAATGTCCATGCTGCGTTCATGGACATGATGAACCGAATATTTGAGAAATATTTGGATTATTTTGTGGTTGTCATTATTGATGACATCCTAAAGACTCAAATATGTATTCACCGAGAACGAACTCAATATGCGACAACGACGTTGGCTTCAGCTGTTTAAAGATTATGACCATTCCATTCTATACCATTCTGGGAAAGCGAACGTGGTAGCTGACGCGTTGAGTAGAAGATCGTATGCGGAACGAGTGATATGCTGTCAACACAAAGGCCTATTTTGTATGACGTACAAAGAATGAAGATAAAGTTCAAGACTCTGAGGACCCACGTGATGATGTCAAATATACGCGTAGAACCAGCTTTAATGGATAGAGTTAAAGCTGCTCAAGCTACAAACCCGGAGCTGATGAATATGAAGAAGAAGTGTAAGAAGGTGCTATTCCAGAAGCAAGAATCGATGAAGAAGGAATACTTCGAGTCAACTTCAGACTTTGTGTTCCTGACGACTCTTATTTGAAGTATAGAATCATGATGGATGCACATAACACACCGTTTGCAATTCACTCTGGAAGTACTAAAATGTATCGTGATCTTCGACATATATTTTGGTGGAGCAATATAAAGAGAGAGATCGCGAAATTTATCTCGAGGTGTTTAACGTGTAAACGTGTCAAGGCGAAGCATCAAGAGCCATAAGGTGTGAAGAGCCCCGAGCCTCTCGCTGGTGACTTTTTGTGTGGGATGCACCGATGCCAGATTCTCCGTAAGGGACGCCGTTTTTGTGTGGCGACAAACTGATAGGTACCATTGTGAAGGTACTATGGTTGAAGCACCATGAGAGTCACAGTTGGAATCGAAGAAATGACCTGGGAGTTAAAATCAAAAATAAAAGCGAGGTATCCTCACCTTTTCGACATACCAGGCACGTACGTCAATTTCGAGGATAAAATTTCATAAGGAGAGGAGGTTGTAAGACCTCAAATTTTATGAATAAGATTTAATTTTTTTTATATATTATTTTGAAATAGTAAGGTGTTGATTTGATAAATGTGATAAGTTATAAATGAGATGTGCAAAGTTTACAAAGTAAGCAAGTGGTTATAAAATATTCGTTCTGTCGGAGAATATTCGTTTAGTCGAGGAATATTCTTTTTGTCGGAGAATATTCGTACGACGGCGCAGTCATTGGTGGACCCCACAACGGAATGAATGTCGGATATAGAAAGCGATAAAAATAACCTTTTTATATAATAACTGCAAAACTGTTACCGTTAGTACTGTTGAAATACCCGGTGGTTAAAATATAATAATACGTGGTGTTGCATAGTAGCACACGGTATTGCGCAGTATTTCAAATTATTGATTCTTACGTAGTAAGGCACTTACTCAATTATTGTTACAGTAATTACTGTTTAATATTTTATATTATTGATTCAATAATTGCATAATATTTTATTAGTTCAATATTTGCTACGTTGATATTTTATATTAATAAGTGCTACTTTGATATTTTATATTATTGATTCAATAATTGTCATTGCACATTATTTCAAATTATCAAATTAATAATTCATATTATTTGAATAATATTATTAGATAACATTATTGACAATGTCTAAGGAAGTTCTGTCTAGGAAAGGGGTTGATTAATTGCGCGCCAGTAAGGAGAAATCCTTATCGGAAGACCCCCTCTTTACTGGGAACGACCTGGTTGTCAATATTGTAGTTCTGTAATATTATTTGTGAATAATTAATTTTTGATATATATGATAAGAAAATTTTTATTCAATGTGAATTTAAACGAGAGAATTTTTAACATGTGACATTTGTTGAAAGTTGATATTTTATCTGTCTGATAAAATAATTCATTCAAATATATTATTATAATATTACATTATAATAGTATGATGTGATTATATAATAGTATGATTTTTATAATTTGAATGGTAATATTATTATAGTAAATTCATGGTACAAAAGTTAAACGAGGTGGAAGAGTGCAAATTGAATTTGAACTCTTATGATGCAAAAAATGATGTCATCGGAGCGATGAGGTAAGCAAGGATGTCATCGGAGCGATGAGGTAAGCAATAATATTATAGGATCGATGATATAAGCGATGATGTCATAAATTATGACGAAAAGACTATTTTACCCTTACTCTGTCGAGCCTATAAATTGAAGCTCATTTCTTCATTATTTGTCACCAATTCACTAAGGCTATAGAGAGAGAAAGTATAGAGAGAATAAGAGAGAAAGAAGAAGAGTATTCTGCTATTACACTAGTGCAGTCTCCAAGTAAGAGGTATTATTTCTTTCGTATTCATGAAGAGAGTTATTTTTTTTCAATACTCGTAAGGGTTATTATTCATTCTTTATTATTCTGTTGAAATAACCTGTCTACGCAGACTACCGCATGCTTGATGAATAACCCTTTCGTATTCAGTTGTTATTAAATTGTGAAAATAATCTGTCTGAGCGTACTACCGTCTGACGAGTGAAAATTCAATTGCAGTTCGTATATTGTTTCATTTCAGATTCCTAACTCTAAACTTACTACGATAAGTATTGCTTCTATAATTTCTGAAATAATCAGAAATTCTTTGAGTTTTGCGCTTCATCTAATATCATTTCACTGAAGTATTGGTCTGAACTTACTTATGAAATTTTTATATTTTCATGTCGAGTTGCTATTCACGAGTTACTATTCACGGTAAAAAAAAAATTATTTCCAAATCATCTTTGATTGGATCCAGGTTTTGATCTTCATTCTTGAACTCTGGATAAAATTCTCTAATATTTGTCCTTTATCTCACTGAATTCGTTATTCGTATTGTTTTCATCATCCTCAGTCCTAAATGGTGATATAACTGAATATCTTTGGCCTGTAGTGCAAAGATGAATGATTTCTTGATAAATATCTTTGGTCTGTAGTGCAAATATGAATGATTATCTTATGAATATCTTTGGCCCGTAGTGCAAAGATGGACAGGTGTTGAGATGAACATGACCAACTGTTGATACAAATGAATATCTTTGCCCGTAGTGTAAAAGATGAATATTTGATTCGAGATGAATATTGATTGATGTTACAGGAATAAAATATTGATGATGGACTTTTAAATTATAGAAGATAGTAAACATCATTCTCTACTTAACTCTTCTAATGAATTGTCATTTTCCGCTGCAGTTGTTGATCTAAAACTGATTGTTCATAATATTTTATCTGATTTGTTGAAGACTAACGATAATTTATTCTTCATTATCTTAGTTATAATATTCTTTACTGAGCTAGTTGAGCTCACCCTTTTATTTCATTGTTCTCTTCAAGAAATGAGAATATCGCGGGTACTAGTCGGAGAATGGAGTGATGGTCCGAGTTAGAGCTGTAGAAGTCCTCACTATTTTTTTTAAAATAGTGTGATAATAAATGTAATGAGTACTTAGTTTGAATGTTAATATTTTCTACATGTCTGTATTGACACTCACAGTTGTGTGGTCGTATTTTGCACAACCGTTTGATATGAAATATTGTATTTGAATTCTGTACCATGTATTTAGCGACTCAGAATGGGTTGAGTATTGAACCTACTTTGAGGACGTCACAGTTGGTATCAGTGCTTAGGGATATGATCTCTGGCGGAGATCTGAGAATAGAACTAGGAAGGGAGAGACGAGTAAAACCTTCGCTAATGTGTCCTATATAAGCTTAATTATTATTTAATTGGTCGGTTGTAACATAGGGCTAATAAATAATTGTTAATTTATTTGATTAACTCTTGTTTTGTAGCAATATTTGAGAATGTCAGCTGAAAATCTAAACAATAGAGTGAATGAGACCGTTGAGACACCTTTAATCACCAACGAGGAGAACGTGCAACAGGAAGGCTATATTCTTCCTGTAAGCAACCCTACCGAAGAAATTATAAATGACGGGATGTTTAGAAGCTTTTTGTAGTTCATGAAAAATTAGACGAGGGAGACTCGTGTTCATAATACAGATGAAAATAACAACTCGCGTCTTGTCACTGCCAAGCAGTTTAAAGAGTTGGGACCACTAGAGTTTTAGGGAAAGCCAGATCCAATCAAGGCAGAAAATTGGATTAAGCAAATTACCAAGATATTTGATGTCTTAGGATGCACGGAGGAACAGAAAATTTCATTTGCCACCTTTATGTTCCGTAGAGAGGCAGATTACTGGTTAGAATTTGTGAAGCGTACCCAGCCTGCCGCACTCAAGATGTCTTGGGGGGCATTTTAGAAATTGTTCAATGACAAGAACTTTCCAGAAAGTATTCGTCACATAAAAGAGGTAGAGTTTATCAGACTGAAACAGAACAATATGACTGTGCCCCAGTACGAGGCTAAGTTCGCGGAGTTCTCCAGGTTTGCACCTCATTTGGTGGAGAATGAGGAACGTATGACGCGGATGTTTCTGAGAGGTTTGAAATTTGAGATTCGTCAATGCCTCTTTTCTTATAAATTTTCTCTATATTCGGATAATAGAAGAAGTGAGTCAGGGGGAGATTTCAAGAAGAGAAGGTACAACAATGAGAACGTGAAGACGTCTACAGCAGCACCAACATCAACTGTTTCTAGGGGAGGAGAACAACCACCGGTAGTATGCTATAAATGCATGCAAGAGGGACACATCAGTCCAAACTGCCCACAATAATTCAAGGTATGTTATAACTAGGCCTGGCAAAAACAAGTCCGGGCCCGCGGGTCGGGCCGGCCCGCTCAGAAAAAAGCGGGCTATGGGCTTTATTATTTCAGCCCATGTAAAGCTGGGCCATTTTGGCCCGGCCCGCGACGGCCAGTGGCCGGTTTATGTATTTTTTTTTTAAAGAATGATGCTTGTGATGGTTGAACACAAGACCTCCAACTTATTAAATAAGAGTTAAACCAACTTAGCTACAACAACTACTTTTTTGAGACTAAATTTTTTTAGATCAAATTAATCTCAACCTCTTATATCACTATTATTTTGTAAGTATATATTTTTAATCAACTTATATTTTATAAACGCAAAAAATGTATGTTTTCATTAATTAAGAAACAAATATTTATATAAACATACATTTGGTCCCAACCTAATATTATAATGAAACTAATATATGAATTGTGACGCCCCCAGAATAGGTCCAGTCAACCCAACCCATTCTGAGTCGCCAAATACATGGTACAGAATTCAAATACAAACTTTATATCACACAGTCGTGCAAAATACGACCACACAACAGTGAGAGACAATACAAATCGTATATATTACGAAATATTAATATTCAAATTCATTTTTTATTTATTACAATTATTATTCCACTATTTCACAAAAATAGTGAGGACCACTACTGCTCTAACTCGGACCATCACTCTGTCCCCCGACTAGTTCCCGCAACATTCTCATTTTCTGAAGAGGACAACAGATGAAAAGGGTGAGCTCAACTAGCTCAGTAAAGAATATTATGACTAAGATAATGGAAAATAAATTATCGTTAGCCTTCAATAACTCAGATAAAATATAATGGACAACCAATTTTAGATCAATATTCGCAGCAGAAATAACAATTCATTAGAAGAGTTAAGCAGAGAATGAAGTCTACTATCTTCTATGATTTAAAAGTCCATCATCAATATTTTATCCCTGTAACATCAATCAATATACATCTCGATTCAAATATTCATCTTTGCACTACAGGCCAAAGATATTCATTTGTATCATCAGTGGTCATGTTCATTTCAACACCTGTCATCTTTGCACTACAGGCCAAAGATATTCATCAGGTAATCATTCATCTTTGCTCTACAGGCCAAAGATATTCAGTTATATCACCACTTAAGACTGAGGATGATGAAAAATTATATAAATAACGAATCCAGTGAAATAAAGGATAAGATTAAGGATTCGTATTTTAGTATATCCAATTCAAAAATACTTCGTAATAATTAATTGTGGAGCAAAATTCAAGAATAAAGCTCAAAATTTAGATCCAACCAAAGATAGTAACCATAACAAGCAATTTGGACAAATAGAAGAAAATTTAATTTTTCCATGAATAGTGCCGTATACGTGAATAGTGCCGTATACGTGAATAGTAACCCCGACGGAAAAAGTAAGAATTTTAACATAAAATCCATGACAATATTTCGGTATAATGATATTGAAAAGAATAATATCATTTACGAAAGAAAATAACACCCCTTACCTCAAAAGAATAGTACCTCTGACTGGAATATCGGATATAATACCGAAGGAAACTTGCACTGAATAGTAATACTCAAAGTATTGAAATACTCACAAAAATACGCTCGATATTAGAGAGAGAGAAAACTTATGATTCTGGTGTGATTTTCAATTCTAAGCTAAGCACTCTATTTATAGGAAAAACTTAGGATGCCAAAGGAACTAAAATAATAAAATAATATTATTTTTTTAAAAAAATCTCCAGCCGCCGGCTGCTCCCAAAATCAGATTTTCAACAAAAGTGGGGCCCACCCATTAAAAAAATATTTATTTTCTGAAACTTCAATAATTCATAATAAATAGCCCCTTTGTCAGAAAAATATAAATTCTATGTCCTTCCATAGGAAATTTAATTCTCTACAACTTTGTAGAAGGAAGTTTTTCCAAATTCCAAACCTAAATTATCCGAAATCAATAAACAGATGATTTCCACACCCAAAATATTGATAAAAACTCATCAGCGCTAATTCCTTCTTTTATATCCACAAAATAAATATTTTCTTATCATATAAATCAATAATTAATTATTCACAAATAATATTACAGAACTACAATATTGACAACCAGGTCGTTCCCAGGAAAGAGGGGGCCTTCCGATAAGGACTTCTCCTTACTGGCGCGCAATTAAATTACCCCTCCTAGACAGAACTTCCTTAGACATTGTCAATAATGCTATCTAATAATATTATTCAAATAATATGAATTATTGAGTTGATACTGTGAAATACTGTGCAGTGACAATTATTGAATCAATAATACCAAAATATCAACTGTAGCCATTATTGAATCAATCATATAAAATGGTAACGTAGCAATTATTGAGTCAATAAAATATCAATGTAACAATTATTGAGTCAATAATATAAAATATCAACGTAGCAATTATTGAGTCAATAATATAAAATATTGAACAGTAATTACTGTAACAATTATTGAGTAATGGCTTCTCACTTAAGAATCAATAATTAGAATTACTGTGCAATACCGTGTGCTACTGTGCAACACCGTGTATCACTGTATTTTAATCACCGGGTATTTCAACAGTACTAACGGTAATAACCACGCTGTTATTTTGTAAAAAAGTTATTTCTGTCGCTTTCTATATCCGACAGTTATTCCGTTGTGGGGGCCCACAAATAACTGCGACGTCGTACGAATATTCCCCGACAACAAGAATATTCCACGACCAAACGAATATTCCCCGACAACAAGAATATTTTATAACCACTTGCTCATTTTAAAAATATTTGCACATTTCACCCATAACTTTCATATTTATCAAAACAACACTTTACTATTTCGAAATAATATATAAAGAAAATTAAATCTTTATTCATAAAAGTTGGGGTCTTACATGAATAAGTGATAATAGTGCTACTGAACAATTATGTTGTTATTGGTAAGGTATAATAGTCGTCCAAACGTTAATCATACAAATGTTAAATCCTACTCCCTCCGCTCCTAAAACAAGAGTCCATTTGCCTCTTTTTTTTGTTTCAAAAAAAGAGTTTGATTTGTTTTGTTGTAGCATTAACAAACATACTTAACTCATGAAGCTAAGGGAACTTGAATTTTGCAAAATTATGACATAAAAAGATTGTGTAAAATAAATTTTGCAATAAAAAAAAATTAAGGCAAAAGCCCGCGGGCCGGCCCGGCCCGGGTTGGGCCACGGGCAGTAATTTTTCAGCCCATGAAAAGCCGGGCCATTTTGGCCCGGTCCAAAAACGGCCTGGCCCGCCCTCGGCCCAGCCCGGCCCGCCCGTTTGCCAGGTATAGTTATAACTGTGGAAAGGAAGGACACATAGCTAGAGAGTGTCCGATAGTGAAACCAAGTCCAGCGGGGATAGTGACTCCAAAGACATTCTCGGACAAGTTAAAGTCGGTGGTTCCTGAAAGAGCGTTTGTCGTGACTGCCCAAAACGCGAGGAACCCGAACGAGGTGATCACGGGTAAGCTAATCATAAACTCTTGCGAAGTCTATGTCTTATTAGATACCGGTGCTACCTATTCTTTTATTTCACCTGTTTATGCTAAACGTTTAAACTTGACTCCTGAGAAATTAGATTTTGACTTATCTGTTGAAACTCTGTTGGGAGAAATCTTTGTTACATTCATAGTTTACAAATCTTGTTTGATTCAAATTGGCACCCTTACCCTACCTGTGGATTTTATATCTTTGAAAATACTTGCATTTGATGTGATTTTTTTTGAATCGACTGGTTAACCACTCATCATGCCAAAATTAATTATTTCGTAAGGCTGTTAGCTTTCATTCAAATAACTAGACCACTAAAATCAATCAATGTCATTTCAAGTCATAAATATATTCGTTTATTGAAAAACGGATGCCAAGCTTTCTTAGCTCATGTCACTGATTTAAATTAGAATACATCAGATTTGAATGATATTTTTGTTGTTAATGAGTTTCCTGATGTATTTCTCGAAGAACTTCCTGATCTACCCCTAGAACGTGAAGTTGAATTCTTTATTGACCTTGAACCCGGTACAAAACTCATTTCTAAAATTCCATATCGAATGGCTCCTATTGAACTTCAGTTGTGTGGTCATGTTTTACACTGTTCTCTTCAGGAAATGAGAATACTGCGGGTACTAGTCGGAGAATGGAGTGATGGTCCGAGTTAGAGCTGTAGAAGTCCTCACTATTTTTTTTAAAATAGTGTGATAATAAATGTAATGAGGACTTAGTTTGAATGTTAATATTTTTTACATGTCTGTATTGACACTCACAGTTGTGTGGTCATATTTTACTCGACCGTTTGATATTAAAGATTGTATTTGAATTTTGTACCATGTATTTGACGAATCAGAATGGGTTGAGTATTGAACCTATTTTGGGGGCGTCACAACATATATAAAACCCACATCATATATATAAAGTTAAAGGAATTTCTTAACATGTGCCCTTAGGGCACATGCTAAGCACACAAATCAAGAGAATATTCTCTTGAATTGTGTGCATATTTTCTTGAACTTAGTGCAACTGCAGAAATCAAGAGAATATGCACATAGTTCAAGAGAATATTCTCTAGAACTGTGTGCTTAGCATGTGCCCTAAGGGCACATGTTAAGAGGACCCAAAGTTAAAATGTAGATGATGTTAGATACTAATGTCAAAGATGATACATTAAGGACTTATTTTCAATTCTCGATATTCCCATTGTCACAAAGTTTACTTTTTTTTTTCTTTTTTGAAAGCCTCACTTTTTTGAAAAATACAATATAATTTTATCACTGTTACTAAAGCTAAAAAATAAGTAAATAGTTCGGGCTCTATTCATACTTTCTGGATTAAAAATTCGATTCGATTCGATTCGAGCTCGACTCGAAATATAAATGATTTAAATATGAGCAAATATTAAAGTTCGATAAATTATTCGAAACTCTTCAAATTATAATTTTTTTTGATACTCGGATCATATTCGTTCAAAAATTTTAATATTCTCGGGCTCGATTTGATATCGTACTCGACTCGGTAGCTAAATAAACCTCATTCAAACCTTATTTTATACTCTATAAATTTTGTGAATCAAATTTGAGCAACTCAATATTCGACTCGTCTCGGTTCATTTACACCCTTAACTATTACAATATCAAAATTCAATCAAACCTCCAAATTGAGAAATATAATATCAATATCCAATTAAGCCTCCAAATTGAGGAATATAATATAATTTCATAATTCAAGTACATCATCACTATTACAATATCAAGATTCAATCAAACCTCCAATCAAACCTTACATAAAGAGAAAATAAGATTCTCATAATAGAAGAAATAAACTCGGTGAAAATCCAACGTGAGACTTAAAAATCACAGTATATCAGTCTTAATCACCTCATCAACTCACAAAATTTACTTTAATTATTGATTAAGTCAATCAATTCCTTCATAAATTCATCCACAAAAACCTACATTTAATTTTATTGGAACATACAAATTGTGAACAAAAACACAAGACGATGAAATAAGGTTTCGATTCTCACTTAAGTGAGTTTATTTTTTCCTTCTTTGGTGATGTTTGGTTCTTGATGATATACTTAATTATAAACTTATATTGTATTTTCCAAAAAAAACTTTTTAGAAGAAAAAAAATTCAAAAGGAAAACATCCAACTAATTAGGATTGGAGGGACATAGTAAATATTCGTAATATGCGATATCAAATGCGCATACATAAAAAGAGTTCTAATATAATTTATTTAAGTCAATATTAAAATTTAAATCTTATATAAATACATTTGCTTTTAGTTAATACAAGTAAAATGTTTAAAGTAATTAATTTTTATAAAATTTGTTATTTGAAAAAGTACAGAATAAATTAACATTAAAATTTCACAACTTAATCTTAAGAATAAAATATGGAAGTATTTTTAATGAAACCATTTTATAGAAGTAGTAGTAAAAATGTTTGAAATCAATGATTGTAGTTGAGTGTGAGGGTTGCGGCCTGCGGGTGTATAGAAGTGTGGCTCAAGTTAAGCGGTGGTACGTAGTAGAGATAAACACAGCTGGAACGTGACGAGTGACGTGATGATTTTAAGTAATCCAAGCGGTGATGTGTAGATTTACTTTGGAGTCATTCAACGGTTGACGTAATGACTTGCATGTCGTCTCATGTTGATGAGGTCATATGATCTCTACTATCCTAAAGAAAAAGACAAAAAACTGTAAGTTGGATTTTTCTTATTGGATCGAAGTGTGTAATAATACAATCTGGCGCAATAGTGTAATAATAATACAATGGGTCCTTTACAGTAATATATAATAATTAGAAAGTAATTACATTATTAGTGCATTCATAAAATAATTATAAAAATAACGCAATAAATTCAAATCATTCAATTTCACATTAATAAGAAAACCTAAAATCAAGGGTGCCATAATTAATAATTTAAATTCAAATTTTTGGGATCTAACAACGAAAACAAATCCATAATTCAAAATTCAAAATTCAAAATTCAAAACTCAAAATTCAAATCAACAGAATGAAAAATAAAAAATTATTTTCTCGTCATCTTCCTCCGCCGTCGCGAAAAATTATGTTCTCGTCATCTTCCTCCACTACCGCCGAGAATCTTCGTCGCGAATCTTAAGCTTGCACACGAAGAGCTTTACGTCAATAACTCACTTTATTATCTAGCCCAACCCTGCACTGTATAGGAAAGAGAGAGATAAGAGAGTGATGTGTAATGTAATGTTGATAATCAAACCTTCATATCAAGGTAACCACCTTTATACCAAGGTAACCAATATACCTCCACACCTGCCGTATGAATTTGTTATCTTGGTCTGAAAGTTTGGCTATCAACTGCATCACATTCAAAATAAATTTGTAACCTAATAAAACTGAATTGGTTACCTTGGTATGAAGGTTTGGCTACCAACTGCATGAAGGTTTGGTTACCAACTACATCACATTCAAAATAAATTGGTAACCTAATAAAACTGAATTGGTTACCTTGGTATGAAGGTTTGGCTACCAACTGCACTATGAAAAAATTGCAGGTGTGGAGGTGGATTAGTTACTTTGGTATGAAGATTTGGTTACCAACTGCACTATAAAAAATTGCAGGTGTGCAGGTGAATTGGTTACCATGGTATGAAGGTTTGGTTACCTTGGTATGAATGTTTGGTTACCAACTGCACTATGAAGGTAACCTAATAAAATTGAATTGATTACATTGGTATGAAGGTTTAGCTACCAACTTAGTACCTTGGTAGGAAGGTTTGGTTACCTTGATATGAAAGTTTGGTTACCTTGGTATGAAAGTTTGGTTACCAACTGCACTATGAAAAAACCACCAAGCATGACATAGTCTAACCAAGGATATGAATCACAGGCCTTTATCAGATCTATTATTACGAAGCTAGACTTCATATGGTGAGAGACATGTTGTCCTGACTAAAATGGGTATACAAAGATATCATGATTTGTGACATTCAGGAATACCGCCACTAACATCTTTGTAATGAAAAAAGTAGAAAAATGCAGAGATGGATGTTAATGCTTGCTTGACTTCCCAGATGCCACTACTTTCCCTTATGCTCTGCTTCGGACAAGGGAGATATTAAAAAAAAGACAAAATAAATGCTTAAGATGTCAAGAAAGTTTGATGAAACAGACCCAAATCAATAAAGTTTCTGAGGATGGAGTTCCAAGAAATAATTTTGTTTTTTTGGTGGGTGGACAGTTGGTGGAATAGGAGGAGAGCATCCTCAAGGTTTTCGAATTTGGCATAGAGGTTCACAAGCTGAGAACCAAACAGCAGAATTATGTTTCCGTCACTAAGAATGATGGGTGTTGGTTGAAAGAAACCAGAAACAAGGAAAAGGGTATTGAGTCTCTTTGTGACGCCCCCCAGAATAGGTCCAGTCAACCCAACCCATTCTGAGTCGCCAAATACATGGTACAGAATTCAAATACAAACTTTTATATCACACGGTTGTACAAAATACGACCACACAACTGTGAGTGTCAATACAAATATGTAGAAAATATTAATATTCAAACTAAGTCCTCATTACAATTATTATCACACTATTTATCAGAAATAGTGAGGACAACTACTGCTCTAACTCGGACCATCACTCTGTCCCCCGACTAGTTCCCGCAACATTCTCATTTCTTGAAGAGGACAACAGATGAAAAGGGTGAGCTCAACTAGCCCAGTAAAGAATATTATGACTAAGATAATGGAAAATAAATTATCGTTAGTCTTCAACAATTCAGATAAAATATAATGGACAACTATTTTTAGATCAATATTCGCAGCGAAATAACAAATTATTAGAAGAGTTAAGCAGATAATGAAGTCTACCATCTTCTATGATTTAAAAATTCATCATCAATATTTTATCCCTGTAACGTCAATCAATAGACATCTCGAATCAATATTCATCTTTGCACTACAGGCCAAAGATATTCATTTGTATCATCAGTGGTCATGTTCATCTCAACACCTGTCATCTTTGCACTACGGTCAAAGATATTCATCAGGTAATCATTTATCTTTGCTCTAAAGGCCAAAGATATTCAGTTATAACACCACTTAGGACTGAGGATGATGAAAAATCATATAAATAACGAATTCAGTGAAATAAAGGATAAGATTAAGGATTCGTATTTTAGTTTATCAAAGTTCAAAAATATTCTATAATAATACTTTGTGGAACAAAATTCAAGAATAAAGCTCAAAACTTAGATCCAACCAAAGATAGTAACCTTAACAAACAATCTGGACAATTAGAAGAAAATTTAATTTTTCTATGAATAGTGCCGTATACGTGAATAGTAATCCCGACGAAAAAAGTAAGAATTTCAACATAAAATCCATGACAATATTTTGGTATAATGATATTGAAAAGAATAATATCATTTATGAAAGAAATAACATCCCTTACCTCAAAAGAATAGTATCTCTGACTGGAATATCGGATATAATACCGAAAAAAACTTGCACTGAATAGTAATACTCAAAGTATTGAAATACTCACAAAAATACGCTCGATATTATAGAGAGAAAACTTCTAATTTTTGGTGTGATTTTTAATTCTAACCTAAGCACCCTATTTATAGGAAAAACTTAGGATGCCAAAGGAGACTAAAATAATAAAATATTATTATTTTTAAAAAAAAATTCCGCTACCTGGCGGCTTTCAAAATTTTGAATTTTTCAACAAAAGTGGGACCCACCCATTAAAAAATATTTATTTTTTGAAACTTCAATAATTCATAACAAATAGCCCCTTTGTCAGAAAAATACAAATTCTATGTCCTTCCATAAGAAATTTAATTCTCTACAACTTTGTAGAAGGAAGTTTTTTCAAATTCCAAACATAAATTATCCAAAATTCATAAACAGATGATTTTTCACACCAAAATATTGATAAAAACTCATCAGCGCTAATTCCTTCTTTAATATCCACAAAATAAATATTTCCTTATCATATAAATCAATAATTAATTATTCACAAATAATATTACAGAACTACAATATTGACAACCAGGTCGTTCCCAGGAAAGAGGGGGCCTTCCGATAAGGACTTCTCCTTACTGGCGCGCAATTAAATAACCCCTCCTAGACAGAACTTCCTTAGACATTGTCAATAATACTATCTAATAATATTATTCAAATAATATGAATTATTGAGTTGATAATGTAAAATACTGTGTAGTGACAATTATTGAATCAATAATACAAAATATCGACTGTAGCCATTATTGAATCAATCATATAAAATAACAACATAGCAATTATTGAGTCAATAAAATATCAATGCAACAATTATTGAGTCAATAATATAAAATATCAACGTAGCAATTATTGAGTCAATAATATAAAATATTGAACAGTAATTACTGTAACAATAATTGAGTAAGTGCCTTCTCACGTAAGACTCAATAATTTAAAATACTGTGTAATACCGTGTGCTACTGTGCAACACCGCGTATCACTGTATTTTAACCACCGGATATTTCAACAGTACTAACGGTAACAACTACACCGTTATTTTATAAAAAGGTTATTTCTGTCGCTTTCTATATCCGACAGTTATTCTGTTGTGGGGCCCACAAATAGCTGCGCCGTCGTACGAATATTCCCCGACAACAAGAATATTTCACGACCAAACGAATATTCCCCGACAACCAGAATATTTTATAACCACTTGCTCATTTTGAAATATTTACACATTTCACCCATAACTTTCACATTTATCAATCAACACCTTACTATTTCGAAATAATATAAAAAAAAATTAAATCTTTATTCATAAAAGTTGGAGTCTTACAACCTCCCCTCCTTATGAAATTTCGTCCTCGAAATTGACGTACGTTCCTGGTATGTCGAAAAGGTGAGGATACATCGCTTTCATTTTCGATTCTAACTCCCATGTCATTTCCTCAATTGCATGATTTTTTCACAAAACTTTAACTTGAGGTATAATTTTCGAGCGTAGGACATGCTCCTTCCTATCCAAGATCTTGACAGGTACCTCCTCGTACGTTAAATTTTCGGCTATCTCGTCTAGTTCTAACTCAATAATGCGGTTTGGATCCTTCACATATTTACGTAACACGGATATGTGAAACACGTTATGAACACGAGACATGTTTGGAGATAAAGCGAGTCTATAAGCCACATTTCCTATTCGGTCAAGAATCTCAAATGGACCAATGAATCGTGGGTTGAGCTTTCCTCTCTTGCCAAACCTCGTAACTCCTTTCCATGGAGCAACACGTAATAACACATGGTCTCCAACATTAAATTCCACGTCCTTTCGATGAAGATCCGCATAACTCTTTTGTCGATCTTGTGCTGTTTGTATACGTTGTCGAATCATTTGGATCTTTTCTGTAGTCATACGTACCAATTTCGGTCCCAATAATGTTGTTTCACCCACCTCGTTTCAACATACTGGAGAGCGACACTTTCTCCCATACAACCCTTCGAATGGAGCTACGCCTATACTTGCCTGATAACTGTTGTTGTAGGAGAATTCTACCAACGGTAAGTACTTATCCCAACTCCCTTTGAAGTCTAGAACATAAAGTCTCAATAGATCTTCAAGAGTTTGAATAGTCCTTTCCGATTATCCGTCTGTTTGAGGATGATAAGCCGAACTGAATCGTAAATCCGTGCCCATGACTTTCTGCAAACTGATCCAAAATCGTGAAGTAAATCTGGGATCACGATCCGAAACTATGGATACTGGCATGCCATGCAATCTCACAATCTCATTCACGTACATATGAGCAAGACGTTCAAAGGAATAAGTCTCTCGTATCGGCAAGAAATGAGCAGACTTGGTTAATCTATCAACAATAACCCAAATCGCATCTAAGCCTTGAGAAACCTTGGGAAGACCCGTAACAAAATCCATCGTAATGTGTTCCCACTTCTATTTTGGAATCTCCAGTGGTTGCAATGGACCCTTCGGCACTTGATGCTCCGCCTTTACACGTTGACAATCAAACATCTCGAAATAAACTTCGCGATCTCTCTCTTCATATTGCTCCACCAAAATATATGTCGAAGATCACGATACATTTTGGTACTCCCAGGATGGATTGCAAACGGTGTGTTTTGTGCCTCCATCATGATTCTATGCTTCAAGTCAGAATCGTTAGGAACACAAAGTCTGGAGTTGACTCGAAGTATTCCCTCTTCATTGATTTTTGCTTCTGTAATTGCACCTTCTTCTTCATCTTCATCAGCTCCGCATCCGTAGCTTGAGCAGCTTTAACTTTATCAATCAAAGCTGGTTCTACGCGTATACTTGACATCATCGCACTCGTTCTGTAAGACCCCAACTTTTATGAATAAAGATTTAATTTTCTTTATATTATTTCGAAGTAGTAAGGTGTTGATTTGATAAATATGAAAGTTATGGGTGAAATGTGCAAATATTTTAAAAATGAGCAAGTGGTTATAAAATATTCTTGTTGTCGGGAAATATTCGTTTGGTCGTGGAATATTCTTGCTGTCGGGGAATATTCGTACGACGGCGCAGCTATTTGTGGGCCCCCACAACGGAATAACTGTCGGATATAGAAAGCGACAGAAATAATTTTTTACAAGATAACGGCGTAGTTGTTACCGTTAGTACTGTTGAAATACCCGGTGGTTAAAATACAGTACGCGGTGGTGCGCAGTAGCACCCGGTATTGCACAGTATTTCGAATTATTGAGTCTTACGTGAGAAGGAACCTACTCAATTATTGTTACAGTATTTACTGTTCAATATTTTATATTATTGACTCAATAATTGCTACGTTGATATTTTATATTATTGACTCAATAATTGCTGCATTGATATTTTATTGACTCAATAATTACTACGTTGCTATTTTTTTTATGATCGATTCAGTAATGGCTACAGTTGATATTTTGTAGTATTGATTCAATAATTGTCGTTGCACAGTATTTCACGTTATCAACTCAATAATTCATATTATTTGAATAATATTATTAGATAGCATTATTGACAATGTCTAAGAAAGTTCTGTCTAGGAGGGGTTATTTAATTGCGCGCCAGTAAGGAGAAGTCCTTATCGGAAGGCCCCCTCTGTCCTGGGAACGACCTGATTGTTAATATTGTAGTTCTATAATATTATTTGTGAATAATTAATTATTGATGTATATGATAAGAAAATATTTATTTTGTGGATATTAAAGAAGGAATTGGCGCTGATGAGTTTTTATCAATATTTTGGTGTGAGAAATCATCTGTTTATGGATTTCGGATAATTTATGTTTGGAATTTGGAAAAATTTCCTTCTGCAAAGTTGTAGAGAATTAAATTTCCTATGAAAGGACATAGAATTTGTATTTTTCTGACGAAGGGGCTATTTGTTATGAATTATTGAAGTTTTAGAAAATAAATATTTTTTAATAAAGGGTGGGACCCACTTTTGTTGGTTTGTTGAAAAATCAGAATTTTTGGAGCAGCCGGCGGCTAAGAATAAAAAAATAATATTTTATTATTTTAGTCTCCTTTGGCATCCTAAGCTTTTCCTATAAATAGGGTGCTTAGGTTAGAATTGAAAATCACACCAGAATTCGAAGTTTTCTCTCTCTATAATATCGAGCGTATTTTTGTGAGTATTTCAATACTTTGAGTATTACTATTCAGTACAAGCTTTCGTCGGTATTATATCCGATATTCCAGTCAGAGATACTGTTCTTTTGAGGTAAGGGATGTTATTTCTTTTGTAAATGATGTTATTCTTCTCAATATCATTATACAAAAATATTGTCATGAATTTTATGTTGAAATTCTTACTTTTTCCGTCGGGGTTACTATTCACGTATACGGCACTATTCACGTATACGGCACTATTCACGGGAAAATTTATTTTTCTTCTATTTGTCCAAATTGCTTGTTAAGGTTACTATCTTTGATTGTATCCAAGTTTTGAGCTCTATTCTTGAATTTTGCTCCATAATTGATTATTACGAGGTATTTTTGAATTGGATATACTAAAATACGAATCCTTAGTCTTTGTCTTTTATCTCACTGGATTCGTTTTTTTTTAAATATTTTTCATCATCCTCAGTCCTAAAAAGTGATGTAACTGAATATCTTTGGCCTGTAGAGCAAAGATGAATGATTACTTGATGAATATCTTTGGCCTGTAGAGCAAAGATGAATGATTACCTGATGAATATCTTTGGCCTGTAGTGCAAAGATGACAGGTGTTGAGATGAATATGACCACTGATGATACAAATGAATATCTTTGGCCTGTAGTGCAAAGATGAATATTTGATTCGAGATGTATATTGATTGATGTTACAGGGATAAAATATTGATGATGGACTTTTAAATCATAGAAGATAGTAGACTTGATTCTCTGCTTAACTCTTCTAATGATTTGTTATTTCCGCTGCGAATATTGATCTAAAGTTGGTTGTCCATTATATTTTATCTTAATTGTTGAAGATTAACGATAATTTGTTTCCCATTATCTTAGTCATAATATTCTTTACTGAGCTAGTTGAGCTCACCCTTTTCATCTGTTGTCCTCTTCAGGAAATGAGAATGTTGCGGGGACTAGTCGGGGAACAGAGTGATGGTCCGAGTTAGAGCAGTAGTAGTCCTCACTATTTCTGATAAATAGTGTGATAATAATTGTAATGAGGACTTAGTTTGAATCTTAATATTTTCTACATATTTGTACTGAGACTCACAGTTGTGTGGTCGTATTTTGCACGATCGTATGATATAAAGTTTGTATTTGAATTCTGTACCATGTATTTGGCGACTCAGAATGGGTTGGGTTGAATGGACCTATTCTGGGGGCGTCACAGTTGGTATCAGAGCTTAGGGATATGATCTCTGGCGGAGATCGGGGAATAGAACTAGGAGGGGAGAGACGAGTAAATCCTTCGCTAGTATGTCCTACCTAAGCTTATGTGATATTTAATTGGTCAGTCGGAGCATAGGATTAATATGTGATATGTTGATTTGTTTAATTAACCCTTGTTTTATGGCAGTATTTGAGAATGGCAGCTGAGAATGTTAACAACGAAGTGAATGAGACCGTGGAGACACCTTTAATCGTTAAATAGGAGAACATGCAACAAGAAGGCAATGTTCATCCTGAAAATAACGCTGGTCAGACGATAAACGATGAGATGTTTAGAAGTTTTTTGCAGTTTATGCAAAATCAGACGAGGGAGACTCGTGTGCAACATACAGGTGGAGATAATAACAACACACGAGTTGTCACTACTAAGAAGTTCAAAGACTTGGGACCACCAGAGTTTCTGAGAAAGCCAGATCCGATCAAGGCGGAGTCGTGGATTAAACAAATTACCAAAATATTTGATGTCTTGGGATGCACAGAGGAACAGAAGGTTCCATTCGCCACGTTTATGTTCCGTGGAGAGGCAAATTACTGGTGGGAATCCGTGAAGCGTACCCAGCCTGCCGCACTCCAGATGTCTTGGGAAGCGTTCCAGAAACTGTTTAATGACAGTACTTTCCTGAAAGTATTCGTCATATGAAGGAAGTAGAATTTATTAGACTCGAATAAAATAACATGACGGTATCCCAATACGAGGCTAAGTCGCGGAGCTGTCCAGGTTTGCACCTCATTTGGTGGAGAATGAGGAACGTATGACGCGGATGTTTCTAAGAGGTTTGAAACCCGAAATACGTCAATACCTCATTTCTCATAAATTTTCTTTATATTCGGATGTAGTAAATAGGGCCCAGTTATTAGAACGAGATAATGATTATGTTCAACCGAGGGACCACAACCAAGGTCGTACCGGTGGCAGCAGTCATCGGAGCAATGACAACCAGCGAGGAGGAAAGTATGACAGAAGCGGTAACCACTCCGGTGGTTATCGTGGTCAGGATAGTAGAAGAAGCGAATCGGGGGGAGATTTCAAGAAGAGAAGGTACAACAATGAGAACGCAAAGATGTCAACATCAGCACCAGCATCAACTGTTTCGAGGGGAGGAGAACGACCACCGGTCGTATGCTTTAAATGCGGGAAAGAGGGACATATCAGCCCAAACTGCCCACTACTATTCAAAGGATGCTATAACTGTGGAAAAGAAGGACATATAGCTCGAGATTGTCCTGTTGCGAAACCAAGTTCAGCGGGGGTGGTGATTCCAAAGGCGGTTGCAGACAAGTCAAAGTCGGTGATTCCTGGAAGAGCGTTTGTCGTGACATCCCAAAACGCGAGGAATCCACACGAGGTGATTACGGGTAAGCTGATCATAAACTCTTGCGAAGTTTATACCTTGTTAGATACCGGTGCTACCCATTCCTTTATTTCACCTGCTTGTGCTCAACGTTTGAACTTGACTTCTGATAAGTTAGACTTTGACTTATCTGTTGAAACTCCGTTAGGAGAAACCTTTGTTACATCTACAGTTTACAAATCTTGCTTGATTTAGATTGGCACCCTTACCTTACCTGTTGATCTTATATCTTTGAAAATACTTGCATTTGACGTGATTTTAGGAATTGACTGGTTAACCACTTACCATGCCAGAATTGATTGTTTTCGTAAGGTTGTTAGTTTTCATATTCCTAATCAACCTGTTGTACGAATTCAAATCACCAAACCATTAAAATCAGTCAATATCATTTCAAATCCCAAGGCTATTCGTTTATTGAAAAACGGATGTCAAGCTTTCTTAGCTCATGTCACTGATCTAAATCAGAATACATCAGATTTGAATGATATTTCCGTTGTTAATGAGTTTCCTGATGTATTTCCCGAAGAACTTCCCGGTCTACCCCCAGAACGTGAAGTTGAATTCTTTATTGACCTTGAGCCCGGTACAAAGCCCATTTCTAAAACCCCGTATCGAATGGCTCCTATTGAACTTCAGGAGTTAAAGGTCCAATTACAAGAGTTGTTAGACATCGGTTTTATTCGTCCTAGTACGTCTCCTTGGGGTGCTCCTGTTTTATTCGTAAAGAAGAAAGACGGGAGTATGCGACTTTGCATTGACTATCGAGAGTTGAACCATGTCACCATCAAGAATAGGTATCCGTTACCTCGTATTAATGACCTGTTCGACCAGTTGCAAGGAGCGCAATTCTTTTCAAAGATCGATCTTCGTTCTGGATATCATCAGTTGAAGATTAAAACTGAGGATATTCCAAAGACTGCTTTTAGAACACGGTACGGGCATTATGAGTTCTTAGTCATGTCTTTTGGATTGACTAATGCTCCTGCTGCTTTCATGGATATGATGAACCGTGTGTTTAAGGAGTATTTAGATCAATTCGTTGTTGTCTTTATTGATGACATTCTCATCTATTCTAAAAGCCGTGAAGATCATGAACACCATTTGAAGTTGGTACTTCAAAAGCTTCGTGAGAACAAGCTATATGCTAAGCTGAAGAAATGCGAGTTTTGGCTTGAGGAAGTAGCATTCCTTGGGCACGTGGTATCGAAACGTGGAGTATCTGTGGACCCGGCGAAGATTGAAGCAATACAAAGCTGGGAGCAACCTAAGTCGGTGACCGAAGTACGAAGCTTTCTGGGCTTAGCTGGTTATTATCGGAGGTTCGTAGAGGGATTTTCTCGAATCGCTACTCCATTAACTCAGTTGACTCGTAAAGATACAAAATTCGTTTGGAGCGAGGAATGCGAGAAGAGCTTCCAAAAGCTCAAAAGGAGACTTATTTCGGCACCTGTTCTGACAATACCATCTGGTTCGGATGGATTTGTTATCTACAGCGATGCTTCGGGCAAAGGGTTAGGATGTGTTCTCATGCAACATGGGAAAGTCATAGCCTATGCCTCGCAACAACTCAAAGAATATGAGAGGAATTATCCTACTCATGATCTAGAGTTGGCAGCTGTCGTTTTTGCGTTGAAGATCTGGAGACATTACTTGTACGGAGAGAAAGTGGAGATTTATACAGATCATAAGAGCCTTAAATATTTCTTCACTCAGAAGGAACTCAACATGCGACAACGACGTTGGCTTGAGCTGTTGAAAGATTACGATCATACCATCCAATACCATCCTGGAAAAGCGAACGTGGTAGCTGACGCGTTGAGTAGAAAATCATATGGGGGAACGAGTGCGATGATGTCAAGTATACGCGTAGAACCAGCTTTGCTTGATAAAGTTAAAGCTGCTCAAGCTACAGATGCGGAGCTGATGAAGATGAAGAAGAAGGTGCAAGAAGGTGCAATTCCAGAAGCAAGAATCGATGAAGAGGGAATACTTCGAGTCAACTCCAGACTTTGTGTTCCTAACGATTTTGACTTAAAGTATAGAATCATGATGGAGGCACACAACACACCGTTTGTAATCCATCCTGGGAGTACTAAAATGTATCGTGATCTTCGACATACATTTTGGTGGAGCAATATGAAGAGAGAGATCGCGGAGTTCATCTCTAGATGTTTAACTTGTCAACGTGTAAAGGTGGAGCATCAAGTGCCGAAGGGTCCATTGCAACCACTGGAGATTCCGAAATGGAAGTGGGAACACATTACGATGGATTTCGTTACGGGTCTTCCCAAGGTTTCTCAAGGCTTAGATGCGATTTGGGTTATTGTTGATAGATTAACCAAGTCTGCTCATTTCTTGCCGATACGAGAGACTTATTCCCTTGAACGTCTTGCTCATATGTACTTGAATGAGATTGTAAGATTGCATGGCATGCCAGTATCCATAGTTTCGGATCGTGATCCCAGATTTACTTCACGATTTTGGATTAGTTTGCAGAAAGCTATGGGTACGGATTTACGATTCAGTTCGGCTTATCATCCTCAAACAGACGGACAATCGGAAAGGACTATCCAAACTCTTGAAGATCTATTGAGACTTTGTGTTCTAGACTTCAAAGGGAGTTGGGATAAGTACTTACCATTGGTGGAATTCTCCTACAACAACAGTTATCAGGCAAGTATAGGCGTAGCTCCATTCGAAGCGTTGTATGGGAGAAAGTGTCGTTCTCCAGTATGTTGGGATGAGGTGGGTGAAGCAACATTGTTGGGACCAGAGTTAGTACGTATGACTACAGAAAAGATCCAAATAATCCGATAACGTATACAGACGGCACAGGATCGACAAAAGAGTTATGCAGATCTTCATCGAAAGGACGTGGAATTTAATGTTGGAGACCATGTGTTATTACGTGTTGCTCCATGGAAAGGAGTTACAAGGTTTGGGAAGAGAGGAAAGCTCAACCCACGATTTATTGGTCCATTTGAGATTCTTGACCGAATAGGAAATGTGGCTTATAGACTCGCTTTACCTCCAAGCATGTCTCGTGTTCATAACGTGTTTCACATATCCGTGTTACGTAAATATGTGAAGGATCCAAACCGCATTATTGAGTTAGAACCAGACGAGATAGCTGAAGATTTAACGTACGAGGAGGTACCTGTCAAGATCTTGGATAGGAAGGAGCATGTCCTACGCTCGAAAATTATACCTCAAGTTAAAGTTTTGTGGAGAAACCATGCAATTGAGGAAATGACCTGGGAGTTGGAATCGGAAATGAAAGCGAGGTATCCTCACCTTTTCGACATACCAGGTACGTACGTCAATTTCGAGGACGAAATTTCATAAGGAGGGGAGGTTGTAAGACCCCAACTTTTATGAATAAAGATTTAATTTTCTTTATATTATTTCGAAGTAGTAAGGTGTTGATTTGATAAATATGAAAGTTATGGGTGAAATGTGCAAATATTTTAAAAATGAGCAAGTGGTTATAAAATATTCTTGTTATCGGGGAATATTCGTTTGGTCGTGGAATATTCTTGCTGTCGGGGAATATTCGTACGACGGCGCAGCTATTTGTGGGCCCCCACAACGGAATAACTGTCGGATATAGAAAGCGACAGAAATAATTTTTTACAAGATAACGGCGTAGTTGTTACCGTTAGTACTGTTGAAATACCCGGTGGTTAAAATACAGTACGCGGTGGTGCGCAGTAGCACCCGGTATTGCACAGTATTTCGAATTATTGAGTCTTACGTGAGAAGGAACCTACTCAATTATTGTTACAGTATTTACTGTTCAATATTTTATATTATTGACTCAATAATTGCTACGTTGATATTTTATATTATTGACTCAATAATTGCTGCATTGATATTTTATTGACTCAATAATTATTACGTTGCTATTTTTTTTTATGATCGATTCAGTAATGGCTACAGTTGATATTTTGTAGTATTGATTCAATAATTGTCGTTGCACAGTATTTCACGTTATCAACTCAATAATTCATATTATTTGAATAATATTATTAGATAGCATTATTGACAATGTCTAAGAAAGTTCTGTCTAGGAGGGGTTATTTAATTGCGCGCCAGTAAGGAGAAGTCCTTATCGGAAGGCCCCCTCTGTCCTGGGAACGACCTGGTTGTTAATATTGTAGTTCTATAATATTATTTGTGAATAATTAATTATTGATGTATATGATAAGAAAATATTTATTTTGTGGATATTAAAGAAGGAATTGGCGCTGATGAGTTTTTATCAATATTTTGGTGTGAGAAATCATCTGTTTATGGATTTCGGATAATTTATGTTTGGAATTTGGAAAAATTTCCTTCTGCAAAGTTGTAGAGAATTAAATTTCCTATGAAAGGACATAGAATTTGTATTTTTCTGACGAAGGGGCTATTTGTTATGAATTATTGAAGTTTTAGAAAATAAATATTTTTTAATAAAGGGTGGGACCCACTTTTGTTGGTTTGTTGAAAAATCAGAATTTTTGGAGCAGCCGGCGGCTAAGAATAAAAAAATAATATTTTATTATTTTAGTCTCCTTTGGCATCCTAAGCTTTTCCTATAAATAGGGTGCTTAGGTTAGAATTGAAAATCACACCAGAATTCGAAGTTTTCTCTCTCTATAATATCGAGCGTATTTTTGTGAGTATTTCAATACTTTGAGTATTACTATTCAGTACAAGCTTTCGTCGGTATTATATCCGATATTCCAGTCAGAGATACTGTTCTTTTGAGGTAAGGGATGTTATTTCTTTTGTAAATGATGTTATTCTTCTCAATATCATTATACAAAAATATTGTCATGAATTTTATGTTGAAATTCTTACTTTTTCCGTCGGAGTTACTATTCACGTATACGGCACTATTCACGGAAAAATTTATTTTTCTTCTATTTGTTCAAATTGCTTGTTAAGGTTACTATCTTTGATTGTATCCAAGTTTTGAGCTCTATTCTTGAATTTTGCTCCATAATTGATTATTACGAGGTATTTTTGAATTGGATATACTAAAATACGAATCCTTAGTCTTTGTCTTTTATCTCACTGGATTCGTTTTTTTTTAAATATTTTTCATCATCCTCAGTCCTAAAAAGTGATGTAACTGAATATCTTTGGCCTGTAGAGCAAAGATGAATGATTACTTGATGAATATCTTTGGCCTGTAGAGCAAAGATGAATGATTAGCTGATGAATATCTTTGGCCTGTAGTGCAAAGATGACAGGTGTTGAGATGAATATGACCACTGATGATACAAATGAATATCTTTGGCCTGTAGTGCAAAGATGAATATTTGATTCGAGATGTATATTGATTGATGTTACAGGGATAAAATATTGATGATGGACTTTTAAATCATAGAAGATAGTAGACTTGATTCTCTGCTTAACTCTTCTAATGATTTGTTATTTCCGCTGCGAATATTGATCTAAAGTTGGTTGTCCATTATATTTTATCTTAATTGTTGAAGACTAACGATAATTTGTTTCCCATTATCTTAGTCATAATATTCTTTACTGAGCTAGTTGAGCTCACCCTTTTCATCTGTTGTCCTCTTCAGGAAATGAGAATGTTGCGGGGACTAGTCGGGGAACAGAGTGATGGTCCGAGTTAGAGCAGTAGTAGTCCTCACTATTTCTGATAAATAGTGTGATAATAATTGTAATGAGGACTTAGTTTGAATCTTAATATTTTCTACATATTTGTACTGAGACTCACAGTTGTGTGGTCGTATTTTGCACGATCGTATGATATAAAATTTGTATTTGAATTCTATACCATGTATTTGGCGACTCAGAATGGGTTGGGTTGAATGGACCTATTCTGGGGGCGTCACACGTTCCCACATATAATCTTCTACTCAACGCGTAAGCTACCACGTTCACTTTTCCAGAATGGTATTGGATGGTATGATCGTAATCTTTCAACAGCTCAAGCCAACGTCGTTGCTGCATGTTGAGTTCCTTCTAAGTGAAGAAATATTTAAGGCTCTTATGATCCGTATAAATCTTCACTTTCTCCCCGTACAGATAATGTCTCCAGATCTTCAACGCAAAAACGACAGCTGCCAACTCTAGATCATGAGTAGGATAATTCCTCTCATATTCTTTGAGTTGTCGCGAGGCATAGGCTATGACTTTCCCATGTTGCATGAGAACACATCCTAACCCTTTGCCCGAAGCATCGCTGTAGATAACAAATCCATTCGAACCAGATGGTATTGTCAGAACAGGTGCCGAAATAAGTCTCCTCTTGAGCTCTTGGAAGCTCTTCTCGCATTCCTCGCTCCAAACGAATTTTGTATCTTTTCGAGTCAACTGAGTAATGGAGTAGAGATTCGAGAAAATCCCTCTACGAACCTCCGATAATAACCAGCTAAGCCTAGAAAGCTTCGTACTTCAGTCACCGACTTAGGTTGCTCCCAGCTTTGTATTGCTTCAATCTTCGCCGGGTCCACAGATACTACACGTTTCGATACCACGTGCCCAAGGAATGCTACTTCCTCAAGCCAGAACTCGCATTTCTTCAGCTTGGCATATAGCTTGTTCTCACGAAATTTTTGAAGTACCAGCTTCAAATGGTGCTCATGATCTTTACGGCTTTTAGAATAGATGAGGATGTCATCAATAAAGACAACAACGAATTGATCCAAATATTCTTTAAATACAAGGTTCATCATATCCATAAAAGCAGCAGGAGCATTAGTCAATCCAAAAGACATGACTAAAAACTCATAATGCCCGTACCGTGTTCTGAAAGCAGTCTTTGGAATATCCTCAGTTTTAATCTTCAACTGATGATATCCAGAACGAAGATCGATCTTTGAAAAGAATTGCGCTCCTTGCAACTGGTCGAACAGGTCATCAATACGAGGTAACGGATACCTATTCTTGATGGTGACATGGTTTAACTCCCAATAGTCAATACAAAGTCGCATACTCCCGTCTTTCTTCTTTACGAATAAAACAGGAGCACCCCAAGGAGACGTACTAGGACGAATAAAACCGATATCTAACAATTCTTGTAATTGGATCTTTAACTCCTGGAGTTCAATAGGAGCCATTCGATATGGGGTTTTAGAAATGGGTTTTGTACCGGGTTCAAGGTCAATAAAGAATTCAACTTCACGTTCTGGGGGTAGACTGGAAAGTTATTCGGGAAATACATCAGGAAACTCATTAACAACGGAAATATCATTCAAATCTGATGTATTCTGGTTTAGATCAGTGACATGAGCTAAGAAAGCTTGACATCTGTTTTTCAATAAACGAATAGCTTTGGGATTTGAAATGATATTGACTGATTTTAGTGGTTTGGTGATTTGGATTCGTACAACAGGTTGATTAGGAATATGAAAACTAACAACCTTACGAAAATAATCAATTTTGGCATGGTAAGTGGTTAACCAGTCAATTCCTAAAATCACGTCAAATGCAAGTATTTTCAAAGATATAAGATCAACAGGTAAGGTAAGGGTACCAATCTGAATCAAGCAAGATTTGTAAACTGTAGATGTAACGAAGGTTTCTCCTAACGGAGTTTCAACAAATAAGTCAAAGTCCAATTTATCAGAAGTCAAGTTCAAACGTTGAGCATAAGCAGGTGAAATAAAAGAATGGGTAGCACCGGTATCTAACAAGGTGTAAACTTCGCAAGAGTTTATGATGAGCTTACCCGTAATCACCTCGTGCGGATTCCTTGCGTTTTGGGCTGTTACGACAAACGCTCTTCCAGGAATCACCGACTTTAACTTGTCTGCAACCGCCTTTGGAATCACCACCCCCGCTGGACTTGGTTTCGCAATAGGACAATCTCGAGCTATATGTCCTTCTTTTCCATGGTTATAACATGCTTTGAACTGTTGTGGGCAGTTTGGGCTGATGTGTCCCTCTTTCCCGCACTTATAGCATACGACCGGTGGTCGTTCTCCTCCCCTCGAAACAGTTGATGCTGGTGCTAATGTCGACGTCTTCACGTTCTCATTATTATACCTTCTCTTTTTGAAATCTCCCCCCGATTCGCTTTTCCTACTATCATGGCCACGATTGCCACCGGAGTGGTTACCGCTTCTGTCATACTTTCCTCCTCGCTAGTTATCATTGCTCTGATGACTGCTGCCACCGGTACGACCTTGGTTATGGTCCCTCGGTTGAACATAATCATTATCTCGTTCTAACAACTGGGCCCTATTTACTACATCCGAATATAAAAAAAAATTATGAGAAATGAGGTATTGACGTATTTCGGGTTTCAAACCTCTTAGAAACATCCGCGTCATACGTTCCTCATTCTCCACCAAATGAGGTGCAAACCTGGACAGCTCCGCGAACTTAGCCTCGTACTGGGATACCGTTATATTATTTTGCTCGAGTCTGATAAATTCTACTTCCTTCATATAACGAATACTTTCAGGAAAGTACTTGTCATTAAACAGTTTCTGGAACGCTTCCCAAGACATCTTGAGTGCGGCAGGCTGGGTACGCTTCACGGATTCTCACCAGTAATCTGCCTCTCGATGGAACATAAACGTGGCGAATGGAACCTTCTGTTCCTCCGTGCATCACAAGACATCAAATATCTTGGTAATTTGCTTAATCCACGTCTCTGCCTTGATTGGGTCCGGCTTGCCCAGAAACTCTGGTGGTCCCAATTCTTTGAACTGCTTGGCAGTGACGATTCGCGTGTTGTTATTATCTCCACCTGTATGTTGCACACGAGTCTCCCTCGTCTGGTTTTGCATAAACTGCAAAAAACTTCTAAACATCTCATCGTTTATCGTCTGACCAGCGTTATTTTTAGGATGAACATTGCCTTCTTGTTGCACGTTCTCCTGATTAGTGATTAAAGGTGTCTCCACGGTCTCATTCACTTCGTTGTTAACATTCTCAGCTACCATTCTCAAATACTGCCATAAAACAAGGGTTAATTAAACAAATCAACATATCACATATTAACCCTATACTCCGACTGACTAATTAAATACCACATAAGCTTAGGTAGGACATACTAGTGAAGGATTTACTCGTCTCTCCCCTCCTAGTTCTATTCCCCGATCTCCGCCAGAGATCATATTCCTAAGCTCTGATACCAACTGTGACGCCCCCCAGAATAGGTCCAATCAACCCAACCCATTCTGAGTCGCCAAATACATGGTACAGAATTCAAATACAAATTTTTATATCACACGATCGTACAAAATACGACCACACAACTGTGAGTGTCAATACAAGTATGTAGAAAATATTAATATTCAAACTAAGTCCTCATTACAATTATTATCACACTATTTATCAGAAATAATGAGGACTACTACTGCTCTAACTCGGACCATCACTCTGTCCCCTGACTAGTTCCCGCAACATTCTCATTTCCTGAAGAGGACAACAGATGAAAAGGGTGAGCTCAACTAGCCCAGTAAAGAATATTATGACTAAGATAATGGAAAATAAATTATCGTTAGTCTTCAACAATTCAGATAAAATATAATGGACAACCATTTTTAGATCAATATTTGCAGCGAAAATAACAAATCATTAGAAGAGTAAAGCAGATAATGAAGTCTACCATCTTCTATGATTTAAAAATTCATCATCAATATTTTATCCCTGTAACGTCAATCAATATACATTTCGAATCAATATTCATCTTTGCACTACAGGCCAAAGATATTCATTTGTATTATCAGTGGTCATGTTCATCTCAACACCTGTCATCTTTGCACTACGGCCAAAGATATTCATCAGGTAATCATTCATCTTTGCTCTAAAGGCCAAAGATATTCAGTTATAACACCACTTAGGACTGAGAATGATAAAAAACCATATAAATAACGAATTCAGTGAAATAAAGGATAAGATTAAGAATTCGTATTTTAGTTTATCAAAGTTCAAGAATATTCCATAATAATACTTTGTGGAGCAAAATTCAAGAATAAAGCTCAAAACTTAGATCCAACCAAAGATAGTAACCTTAACAAACAATCTGGACAATTAGAAGAAAATTTAATTTTTCCATGAATAGTGCCGTATACGTGAATAGTAACCCCGACGAAAAAAGTAAGAATTTCATAATAAAATCCATGATAATATTTTAGTATAATGATATTGAAAAGAATAATATCATTTACGAAAGAAATAACATCACTTACCTCAAAAGAATAGTACCTCTAACTGGAATATCGGATATAATACCGAAGGAAACTTGCACTGAATAGTAATACTCAAAGTATTGAAATACTCACAAAAATACGCTCGATATTATAGAGAGAGAAAATTTTTGATTTCTGGTGTGATTTTCAATTCTGACCTAAGCACCCTATTTATAGGAAAAACTTAGAATGCCAAAGGAGACTAAAATAATAAAATATTATTATTTTAAATAAAAAAAATTCGCCGCCTGGCGGCTTTCAAAATTCTGAATTTTTTAACAAAAGTGGGACCCACCCATTAAAAAATATTTATTTTTCAAAACTTCAATAATTCATAACAAATAGCCCCTTTGTCAGAAAAATACAAATTCTATGTCCTTCCATAGGAAATTTAATTCTCTACAACTTTGTAGAAGGAAGTTTTTTCAAATTCCAAACATAAATTATCCAAAATTCATAAACAGATGATTTTTCACACCAAAATATTGATAAAAACTCATCAGCGCTAATTCCTTCTTTAATATCCACAAAATAAATATTTCCTTATCATATAAATCAATAATTAATTATTCACAAATAATATTACAGAACTACAATATTGACAACCAGGTCGTTCCCAGGAAAGAGGGGGCCTTCCGATAAGGACTTCTCCTTACTGGCGCGCAATTAAATAACCCCTCCTAGACAGAACTTCCTTAGACATTGTCAATAATGCTATCTAATAATATTATTCAAATAATATGAATTATTGAGTTGATAATGTGAAATACTGTGTAGTAACAATTATTGAATCAATAATACAAAATATCGACTGTAGCCATTATTGAATCAATCATATAAAATAGAAACGTAGCAATTATTGAGTCAATAAAATATCAATGCAACGATTATTGAGTCAATAATATAAAATATCAACGTAGCAATTATTGAGTCAATAATATAAAATATTGAACAGTAATTACTGTAACAATAATTGAGTAAGTGCCTTCTCACGTAAGACTCAATAATTTAAAATACTGTGTAATACCGTGTGCTACTGTGCAACACCGCGTATCACTGTATTTTAACCACCGGGTATTTCAACAGTACTAACGGTAACATCTACGCCGTTATTTTATAAAAAGGTTATTTCTGTCGCTTTCTATATCCGACAGTTATTCTGTTGTGGGGCCCACAAATAGCTGCGCCGTCGTACGAATATTCCCCGACAACAAGAATATTCCACGACCAAACGAATATTTCCCGACAACCAGAATATTTTATAACCACTTGCTCATTTTGAAATATTTGCACATCTCACCCATAACTTTCACATTTATCAATCAACACCTTACTATTTCGAAATAATATATAAAGAAAATTAAATCTTTATTCATAAAAGTTGGGGTCTTACACTCTTGATTTTGGATAGATTGGAGAATGATGAGTTTAGGAGAGAGAAGAGCTTTCCATCACTTTCTTCCTCCATTCGTCGGCGCTGTCACTATTATTCTTTTGATTTTGTGAATAGCTATTATCTGAATTTTTTAAGTTGTGAGTTGGTGGTTCTAATGGAAAAGAAGAAGAAGAAGAAGAGAGAGAAAGGGGCGGAGAGATATAAGGGAGATAATTGTGGGCCACGATTAAAGGGATACCCAAATGCACTAATTTTATAAATAAACTATTAAAAATGTATTAATTTTATAAATATTTTATGCATGCATTGTTGTTGTAATTTTTTTAAAAATGTACTAGAAAATGTAATTGTTCCTAATACAATTTAGTTGAGTCTAGCCCAATAGCAACTAAGGTGGTGTTTAATCAAACTAAATGTTAAGATCTGAACAGTTTAGACATCTCAATAATATAGAACATCTGAATAGAATTGTATCTGAATAAAAAAATGGTGTTTGATAATTAATTTTTTTTAAATATCTTAATAAAAGTATTTTACTATATTACCCTTAAACTCTTTTTTTCTTTTTGATGCATCTGAGCAGATTTCAATAACTTCCCCAAAACCTTTTATTTTCTCTCTTTGCATCACCTTCCATGATCAAGCAACAAACTAACTTTTCCCTCAAAACCAAAAAAGGAATCTGGGTTCTGTAGTATGTAAAAGGCGTTCAAGCTGAACCAGAGACCCAGTTCGACTTATAATGGATTTTGTTGATTCTTTCTTGTGTAAGTGAATTTTACAGGTGAGAGCCACCCATCGAGAAAGAGCGGTGTCAATGAAGACTGTAATTTTGACAGAGGATTCAGAGTCAGAGAGGAAAAATATGAATAAGAAAAAGAGGAGAGAGAAAATGTATGCGCATGGTTAGTACAGCAAACCAAATTTGAATCCTAATTCCTCATCAAACCCTAGTTTCTCCTCCGAAATCCACAAATCCATATCTGAAACCGCAGCTGCTTCAGCTTCCAAAATCCTAACCGATGAACAAAAAATCGACTTGCTCAATCTACCTAAACAAGAGGTGATTCGCTGCCTCCAAGTTCTCAAACAACCGATAACCCTATTCGGAGAAGATATGAGGGAAGACTGGATCGATGAGGAAGTAGGAGTAACGACGGTTGGGGGAGGAAGACGGATAAGATGAATTTTATAATATTGAAGAGGTCATTTGTGTCCAACAAATAGTTGGTTCAGATCTACCTCTAAATAGTATAAATTTAATTTCATATCTTAGCGATTAAGAGGCATTAAGAGGCAAAAAAAAAAAAAATCAAACAAATTTTGCCTCTGACCGAATCATAAATATACCCATTAAAAATAATTCAAATGTAAACAAACACAACCTAACAATTTGCACAAGTCTTTTAGTGTTACTCATATAGCAAGTCCATGAGAGGATACAGAGGTCGATCCTGATTTTTGGGGAAACTTTATTACTAGTATTATAAATATTTATTTTTTTAAGAAAATAGGATAAAGAAAAAAGTTGATTAATTACACTTTAGTACCTCCATCTTTGTCTAAATTTTTAATTTACTCCCTCAAGTTTATAAATCTTGCACCTCCACCCTTGCAACTACCCACTAACTATTTATTATTCACCAATAAGTGGGTCCCACATGTTAACCACTCATTAATTACTCATTTATCCGATTAATTCTCCGTTTGGTCAATTTAACATCCGAAAATTAACTATTATCGAAATAAATGTCGATTTTTACTAACATTAATATTTCCAACACAATAAAAATATTTTTATCAACTATTCATCAATTATTATTTAAATTAATATTACAGAACCCACCCTGATAAAAGTTTTGGCTCCGTCACTGACTATAATACTTTTATGGTGTAGGTGTGAAATACATGTTCTTGAATTAACAATATCAATAATCATAATTAAAAAGAATAAGTAGTAAAATTAGATTAGAATAGGCCCAACTAAAATAAAGCTCTGGTGGCCCAATAGAGGAGGGCTGGACTAGAAAAACTTTTGTGGGCCCGCGATTGGGATGGGCAGAGCAGACACCAGACAGCACAGAAACGTTTGGAAGGATTAACAAGGGAGTGGAGGGTTTCGTAGTAGACCTATAGGCTACAACATTATTTTTAAATTTTTTTTGGCTAATTACCTATAGGCTACCACATTACTTCCTCCGTTAACGAGTTTTTTTCCAATGTTGAAAGGTTAATTTTTATATTAAGAGCATCTCCAGCAGATAAACTATCTGTTAGACTATATTTAGTTCATCTGATATCAACAAATGTCTTTTAGTCTTCAATCCTTCTAGCAGATGGACTATCCTGTGGACTATCTCTTGGACTATAATATAAAAAGATTAAAATAATCAATGAATTCAAAAAAACTCCAACGGCCATATTCTAATGATGCAATTAATCAATGATTTGGAAGAATGCAAAATTTCAACTATATTTAATTCTATGAAATTGATAATGTGCTCTCAATTCGAATTATAAAGCTTGGGATTGAGTTGCCAAACATAACCTGAGATTTTCATAAATTAACATTATGAATAGTAAATTAGATATTTAATACCAAAATTTGAAGTGTAAAAGAACCAGTAGATCAATGAAATCAAATAGACAAAAATGTAGTATTTTTCTAATCAAGTATTAGGCGAAAACTTTACACACATTAGAGTGGAAAAATGATATAACAGAAAATTAAATACCATTAAATTACAGATGCTAGTCCAGATATTTTCATATATATTCGATTTGTAATTACAAACTATAATTACCCACTTTTAAAACCATTTGGACTCCAAGCTTCTTAAGGTGAAGCAGATGCTAGTCCAGCAAATGCTCTTTCAGATCTATCCGTTGCCCCCCTTCTTCTTCTTCGGTATATTCTTTCTTCTGCATCTCCTCCATCTCCTTCTTCAACACCCCTTCTTCTCCTTCGTTTTTTTTTTCTCCAGCCTCTCTTCTATTTAAATATATTAAAATTATAGTCTGCACGATTTTGGTTCGTAGATTTGGTCGATTTGGTTCACCGGAAAAAGGGGCAGACTAAATTTTATCCATCTGTTGGAGCAATTTCATCATCCTAGACTAAATATAGTCTAGAATTCTCGCAACCCCGGCCTGCTGGAGTTGCTCTAAAAGTATCCGGAACCATAAGGTAAAATTCAATTACGTCTACAAAGAATTTTTGTTTGATTTTTTTTTTGCTACATTACAATCACACCCTTTTTGTTGTCGCCAAGAATCAAACTCTCGACCTCATGGATTTATACTATTGAGCCAAATATAGTTTGATTTTCTAAAATTAATTAATATATATATATAGCTTAAACTCGCGTCATCAACTGTTGTGACTTTGCTGCATATTTGGTAAACTTGAGGATTGAACTTTGATAATTTTGCAAGGGAGTCTTATTCAAATTAAAGCCACACGATTACATTCGGATACGAATTTATTTATAAATTAGATTGTCAACAACAAAGTTATATATATATATATAACTAGAGATAATGTAGGTGATTAAGAAAGCAGGGTGGCTAGATATTGCCTTTGATAGCAGAGCTATAAGTTCGGTCAAGCAGCCTGTTCCACAGCATGATCCCTCCATACTTGGCAGAAGTCTTAATACTTGGAAGAACCTGAGAGATCAGAGCACTAGGTGGAATATATCCACCACTGGCGGCATTAGGAGCCGCCGGTAATCCAAGGAAAATCTGACTGCTAGAAGGAACCGCCGCAGCCCACTGATTCCACCTTGCCAAAAGATTAGCAGCATTGCTCGTATAATGGCACTGCGGATTGTTGTAAAACTGAATCCAAACGTAGTCAAATAAGCCCGTTTGAATTGCTGTGTTGAGCCTAGCATCCGGGATTGGGCATTGTGGTGCTGCAGATAAGTACACTTTGCGACTTCCTGAGCTGAATCCCGAGAGAGCCCTAGCAAGATCATCCCAATACAGCCTCGACCCTGACTCAATGTCCAAGTCGATGCCATCCAAAACAGCGTTTCCCAGAGGCCGGGAGCTAGATTGGCCGCCTAGGTAGTTGTTATAAAGGTAAGTAGCCACTTGCCTTGCATCGGCAGGGGAGGAGAGAGTGGTGGTTGCGGCGGACCCACCACCAAGGGAGAGAAGCACTTTGATGCCTCGGCTTTGGCACGAGGAAATATCACCGCTTAGGCTAGTGCAGCCGTTGGAGCTAGGGTTGCAATGGCCGGCTAAGTTTAGGACCGGGGTTCGGCCACTGCCGAAGGAGGTTAAGAATGCTATGTTTACATATTTGTAGTTTCCTGTGGCGCAAGCGGCGGCCAAGCTACCTTCGTTGCCGCTTTGGCCCCAATAGATGGCGATTCCGGCGGATTGCGTGGACTGGAAAAAGGAAAAAACAAGAAAGAGGAAGAGTATAAAGAGTGGCGGTAATGCTTGTGAGAAGGCTGCCATTATTAATTCCAAGGCAAAGTTGAGTTTGGTTTTTGGTGAAGATAAAGTGTGAGCAATAAATGATGGTTTTATAGAGTTGAGGAGGGGTTGGGTTGGTAGGTTGGCAGAGAAAAAAGAGTGAAATTCTTGGCAATTGATGTGTGGTGTGGAAACTGGAAAAGACCATGATCCTTCCTTCCACTAAAGCTGTGCTCGCTATGAACCAAACTATACTCTAGTGATGGTTGACCTCGGGGTCAAGTCATCGATAAAGACAAGCAAACCCTCCACAATTTAGACTATTAAGGCTGCTTTTAAAGTAAGAGATCCGTAGGGCAACTGCCACTTTTACGGCCTTCTGGATGTTCTTCATACTTGGTTGAATTTTTTTGGTACAACGAATTTATTTATGCCATGGCTTACTGTACTAATTTCATGAAATTTGAAGAGGAGGAAAGGGTTTGGAATCCCTTGTCAATTTCCAACACATTTGATTGATTGAACCTCTAAGGATTCTCTTTAATGCTCTAATATCTGCGCATTTGTCCAGGATTGATCTTAGAATGGATTCTCTTTAATGCTCTAATATCTTCGCATTTGTCCAGGAGTAGGCCACATAAATCTGCGGTGAAGACTATGTTTAACAGCAGACATGAACTGTCTAGGGTCTTTTAAATAACCCAGTTACTAAAACTATTTTAATGGGTCTAAAAGGCTACAAATTTACTAAAATTATGACAAATACAATACTAAAAAGAAACGATTACACTTTAAAAAATCCTAGGATAAAATTAAATCTTATATTCAAGCTGAAGCTCAGTTTTTTTTATAAAAAAAAAAAATATACTCAGATTCCTGTAGACAAGCTAAGAAAGTAGAATCAATGCAACCACTATAAACTGTCAACAGTAATCAACATTTATCCATTCCCATTCTATAGATGCTTAAAGTTTCCAAGTACATGAAACTGAAGGAGAAGCTTCTATGCTAGTATAAATGCTGTTATACAAACTGGGATGTTAAAATAAGTTGCATAACTGACCATTTTACCTTTGAAACTAAACGGTTATGCTAAAAGCGGGAATTTGAGTTATTTTTTTGATGGATATTTTCATGTTACAGCTGCTGAGCAAAGCTAACTCTTTACACATTTGTATTCGTGAAAAAGATATGCCCCTCCATCATTGATCATCTTGAAATAAAGCTTTAGATACACAACTAGAGGAATTACTACCATGATCTTGGAACTCTTCATCACCTTTCCTACTTCCTCGAGAGTACGGACGTTTCTGCCCAGTCATTGGGGTCTCACATACTACTGTATAAGTTGCCATTTGCCTTTCCTTCCTTTTTGATTCCTTCGAAAGCGACTGAGATTTCACTATCCCAGCCTTCGGCTGCTTAGGTGCCCAGACCCTCTGCAAATCTGGTACCCAACTTGTGAAAGATACAAATCTTCTAGCCCTTTCTCTCCTCTTGCGAGCCTCACTCAACTTAAGAGCATGCACTTCTCTCCTAATTCCTTGGGAACTTTCATCAGCAATTTCCAGTGGTTGGGAAGACTCATCTTCTAAAGAGACTGATTTATGAATATCTTTAGTATCAGCCATCTCATATAACTCCTGTTTATCCCTCCAAGATTGATTGCTATCCTCGCTGTTGAGTAGGAGAAGCTGGGGTTCATCTTCTTCATCAAATGGCAATAGATCCATTTGTGCATATATTCTTTGAACCACGTCTCCAAGATTATGAGAATACCTGAAAGTTTAGGGATACAAATTATCACATAATCACACTGCATTTCCCCCTTAAATATATTTAACTGATTTTTACATGGTTTCCCTTTAATGTTCCTCAAAAGTTGAAGTTCAACCTTTAAAAGTGAAATCAAAAGTGCAAACACTAGTGACAAACAATTTTAAGATCTTAAGATCTCAGGCACCATAATCTTAAGATCTTTAAATATGTTATTTATCAAAACTCAATGGCTTTGTAAGTGTGAGTAGCCCTCCGTCTAGTCATACTACTCAATAAGGTAAAAACAGGGCTCATTTCCATGTCATTGTAAACGAACTAAGCTATCTGAAGCCACCATCAAGTCTTTGTCAGTATAGTTGCTCAACATTTTTATTTTTATTCAGTTTACCTACATCTTTTTTAAGAGTAAATTTAGATTACATGCATGTCCTTAAATGTTTGCACACAAATACTTCAGCAGGTTTACTAATTTACTTGCAAGGAAAGTAAGAAATTTTAATTAGTTAGCGAAGTAGTTAATGACCAACATACTTTTTGATACATTTAGGAATTAACAGATACACAATATATGAACACAACACATAAAAAACTAACCATTACAGAAAATAGTCAACTTTTGATGCCTTTAAGAGACGTATATACCTTGTTTTTATGGTCCTTTCAGCATAATCATACAGGCTCACATGGCCATGAATGCCTCCTTCTACAAGATACTGAATGATCTCTAAAAGGGAGCAAATCTGTTTCACAAGCTTCAGTTTTGTGAGCTCTGCAAGAGTACCTGCCACCTCGGATTGCAGTATCTCCATCCGCAGTAAAATCTGCAATTCATATCTTGTGTGTATTAAGGAAATTGTTGTAGCAAAATGAAGCCAAGTCGTTCAACTACAGAATACTTGTATGATTCATATAAAGCATTAATAAATTAATCCACGAAACATGAATTAGTTAAGGATACTCTCTAACTATATTTTCCGAGGTGAAACCTTGATCAGATGCTTGTAAGGATGTATGGCTATCATTCCACTTCTTCAATTCCTTGGGCTTCCTTGTTAAAAGAGCTATTAGTTCATTACCAATTGTGCTTTTGCAAGGGTTTTTTAATTTAGGAGTCTGATTCTCCAGGCTGCTGTCTCTTTCTTCCTTTTGACGTAACCAATGAATGGATGAGTTTACAAGTCTCTGGGCCAAGATTTGCAAGTCAACTCCCTCAGCTTCAAGACCGTGTTGGATTTTCTTATGAAGATTATAGAAGAAGGCTTCTGCAGTTTCTGAGTAAGAAACTAAAGCAACTCCCTCTTGCATTCCTGCAGGTTCTGATGAAAATTGTTGACAAATGGGTTGTTCACCCTGTTGGCGTGTCCCAGTTAATCTTTCATCTATTTCTTTAGCAATATGCTGATGTGACTTAGATTTATCTGGTAGTATATGGTTATAACAGCTAGACTTTTTGATTTGTCTCATCCAGCATTTTATAAACTTCAGCTTCTTTGATTTAGAGCAGTCTCTGGCAAAGTAAATCTCTGCCAAGTCCAAATCAGAGAATTCAAAGGCTGCCATACAGAAGGTGTTCCATGTGAGGTCCAGCAACAAATGTTTTTTGATTTTCTTTCTCATTCCATCCACAAGGGGTACACAAATTCCAGATGGTGAAGTCCCAATTTTAGAATCAGTAGATCTTTTAAAGTTGTTTATATCGATACCAAGTTTAGATGGTATCTCATCTATCTTGTCCTTTTTTGATCCACTGACATTATCTGGAATTATAATTTTGTTATCTATAATCGAGAGAAGAGCCAAATGAGCTGTGAAAGGCTTTAGAAAACCCACGCATGACTCACCATTGACTTTTATGATCGACACTAAAGCCCAGCAACCTTCTCTATAGAGAAAACTCAGGAGAATGTGCCAGATGGGAGTAAAATTTGTCCGAATGAGGTCACTCATTCCTCTTGAGAGTTGTTCAAGAACTCTATCTGCAAAAAACTCATCAATACACTTCTTTCTACTTTTCCCAGATTCTTCAGAGATTGCTCGTACCAAAACTTGATCACATTGTTGCGTTTGAAATTTCTCACCCTCAATGTACCTCTGAACTGTCCTAACATGCAGCGCAACAATCCCATCACCAAATTGGCCCCAGAATGTCAGATCTCGATCAAACCCCACACCAGGTGAATTTTTAAATTCCACTGGGTCCACAATATCAGCAGATCCAACTCTCATATTCAGCAATTCTAGATCACAACATTTACATTCCAATGGGTTCCCACTAACATCAGATACCTCAAGGCTCAATTGCCCGCGAATTCTCTTATTGAAATCATTATCATTAAGGGCCCTGAACCGAGCTCCAATCTGTGGATATATCAAACCAAAAGGAACCAAAGCAGAACCCAATACAATAGATTCAGTTGAGCAAAAACCCCAACCCAAGCTCCGAAGCCCATTCTCAATCAACTCTAGTTGGAGCATAGAATCATTTATCTCATCCTTTTCTTCACTGCTGTCTTTTTCATAATGAACATCAGCCCAACTAATATGAATATCTCTACTTACAAATCTATCATTTACAACCCCAAAATGTTTGCAGAATTTGACACACAGCACATCCAAATTCCTTAAGGACTCATCAGTAGAATCCATATTAAAAAATTGAGCTAAGCATTTCCAAGATTTACATATAGGCGAAAACAAAACAACCAAATTCGAGGGAATAACTGGGAAATTGCCGGGCGTACCTGAAATATTCTCGATCTGGGATTCCCAAGCATAGTCGTGCATGAGCTGAAGCAATGAACTGACGGTATTGGAGGCTTGGGAGGGTAGAGGTGATTCTATCAAGGTGGAAAATGAGGATGCAGAGATAGAATTTAGGGTTTTAGAGAGAGAGTTGAGGGTCTGAGAAGGGTGATCGAATGAGACGGGGGTGGCGAGGGTGTGGAGAGCGGAGGAGGAGCGGAGAGGAGAGAGACAGGAGAAGAAGAGCTTGAAGGCGAAGAGAGAGGAAGAGAGGGGAGGGAAGGAAAGGAGGATTTTGGAGGCGGTGAGGATGGAATTAAGGTAAGGATTAGGGTTTTGGAGGTGGAGAAGTGGGTTTAGGTCTATTAAGAGGAGTATACGCTGTGTCTTTGAGAAATCCATGGATTCCGCCATTGAATTGAATTGGGGTGGTTTGAGGGTTTTGCGGACTGACGGAAGGAAAGTTTAGTTACGGATCCAGTAGGCTAAATGTGCGCGAGCGAAGATGAATGTCCTTACGGCTTACGTCTTTGGTAAGAGAGGGACTGACAGATTTGAGGGAGATGATAATGAAAGTTTGGTTTCAGATGGGTGGACTGGAGAGAAAGTAGATGCGATTCAACTTTCAATCGAAGAAATTTTTACTAATTTGGCGGGAAAGAAAAAGGCGGCAAAATATAGCTTCCCGAAAATTACAAATCAAAACCATGGCTGATTCATTGCGTCATAATCACGACCAAAGAGGATTAATATTTTCAAAAACTCCTTCCTTATGTTCAAAAAAATCTTTTTTATTTAAAGTGTGCAAGTGTGGAGAGATATTCATAGCCATATTATCTAGTAGTTTTTTTTTCGGTGTGGGGATATTATTTAGCTTAAAAGGCAGTATATATATACACACCTACAAAATGTGTACTTAGTACCCTTTGAATTGAATGTTTTGTCCTATGAACTTGTACGTCTTAATTAACTAAAAATATTCTTAAAATATAATTACAAAAAAAATAACATACGTAATTCACATTAGTTGATAGTCACTCAATTACACTCGTGTCTGTGAAATAAATAAGAAAGCATAAAAATTAATAAGACAAACAGAATAAATGAGAACTAATGGAGAAATGCAATATATTTTTAAGCACGTGATTTGCTTAACAATTAATAGGTCAAACAGAATAAATGAGATCAAGAAAAGAAAGAAGAATAAGGTGACAATTTGTTAGTCCCTGTTGCATCCAAAATATTTTCTTCTATTTTTCTCTCTTTTTACCTCTCAAATTGTATGGAGGGAATAATAGTCTAATAGATGGGGGTCTTGATTTCAGTTTGAGTCCTCTTAACATGTGCTCTAAATGCACGAAAATCATGTGTTAGACACTGAATTCGGGATCCACTAAAATATAATTTTTAAATGCATATGACCTTCTAAAATATTATTTTAATTATATTTTAGTGGATCTCATCTTTTGAATTCAGTGTCCAACATTTGATTTCCCTGCTAAGTAAGAAAACCCTTTCCGTTTTCCGGCATGGGTAGTTTGTTCAAAAGAAAAATAATAGTTAGGGACTAATTTTGAAGCAAACAAATAGTTCAGGAACCAAATCATAATTGATCCCGGGATTTGCTGCATCCACGTGACAAGCACGCAAAACAAATGACGATGCGTCTGTAGACTACAATCATACTCGTATCTCAGCCCACCAAAGCTTGTTGAAAGTGGATATATATATATATATAGATAGATATATCTCTGAGATAGAATCCAATCAATAAGGAATTTCACCCAAAAAACAAACAAAAAATGTCCACCATGTCTAGTTATAGGTTTATCTGTACAGATTCCTACTGCATATCTTCTTCACTTTCTTGTCGATCAACTATCTCAAGGATTTCCACCTCATGTCCTTCACTTTTAAACAAATTCCTTTGGTGCCCCCATCCCTTATCTCCTTCAAGAACAAGAAGAGCCGTGGTTTTGGCAAAGTATTCTGAAGGATCAGAGGTCTCAACGACCAAAGATGAGTGGCTGAAGAAGTTGCCGGATAAGAATAAACCCTTCTACGCTCACAGCTTGCCTTGCATTGAGGCGTGGCTAAAGAGCTTAGGGTTCTACCAGAGCAAAGACGATAGAGCCCTTTGGTTTGTTGAGAAACCCGATTGGCACGCTCAACTCTCGCTTGATGTCACCGACCTTTATATTAGGTGGTGTGTCCCTTCTGATTCAAATCTTGATTATTAGTTTTTTTCAAAGTTTTTACTGCTTTTGGTTCTAGAATATGTTATTATTATTATTATTAGGGCTATCCTTTCATATTCTTATATTGAGCATATGTTGATGACTTGTACTAGTGGTTGCTTGTAAATGTGGTACCTTTAAAATTGCATGATTGATTAATTAGGGTAGGTAACTCAATCCCTTGAAACCTCCTCTCCTGCCCTCCCCTTTCCATTCATCTCAAAAGAGATGGGTTTATGTTTATTTTTTTCTTTCCATGTTTGGGGTTATCAGGGTAAGGAAGAAGCAAGAAAGGGAAGAAGAAGAAAACCCCAAGGTCCACTTTTCTTTTACCAATGCTTATGACAAGTGAGATCTTATTCTCTACCCTATTGACTCAAAGAACAAATAAAATTTACCATTTTAAAAGGAATTGAAAGGAAAGAAAGATACTTAGATATGATAGCCCCTCCACATTGAGGTGACAAAAGAAAGAAGTACTAGCTTCCATAATTTAATGATGGTTTTTTTGTTTCAATTGGCTTTTACTGAACTCAAAAATATTGCCGTCTATATATTAGTTCGGTTAAGAAGTTTAGTCTTTGGCTTATATTCTAAAACGTCAAGTAGCTGTAGTCTGTAGATATTATTAACAAGCAGTTGCCTGGCTATTAGTTAGGTCTATATTAAGAATTGTAGTTTAAGAACTATGAATGTTGATGGTTGAGACCAACGTGGTTGTCCAGTTGCAAAGACCCGCACCCCATACTAGAGAATGCGGCCGTGTCTGGGGTAGGTAGTGACTTATTATAAATTCAGCAATCAAACTTTTTTGGATGGCAGTTCCCTCTGGGGGGTTGGGTGGGTGCACAAATAGATGCAAACAAGAGATGCAGGGGAACTTTTGTGAGGTGCTGATGAGAAGTGGATTATTGGATTCTCCTGCAACCTTGGACCAATTACCAGTTGCTGAAATTTGTGGTGCAAAAATGGGATTGGAGATTGGGCTTTAAGTAGGTGGTCTTAGAGATGGATGCAGTTGTGGAACGTCATCTTTTTAGAGAAGGTTCCAATGATGACCATCTGTGTGGGTGCTGGAGTAGCATTGCAGGGAACTAACTAATTAACACAGTGGGAGTGTAAACTCAGTCATGTGCACTGCAAGGGCAACACCAGCTGACTATATAGCAGAAATTGTTTTTGGGACGATCCTACCAGGACTTAAGGGAACCCCCTGTAGGAAGGAGGGACAGTGCTGACTCCCCACCTCTTCTCCGAAAGAAAAAAAAATAAGAAGAATATAAGGAGATGTGGGGTTCAAGTCTCCTCTCCCCCCCTCTGTAATCATGTTCTTAGTAGTACCTAAATAAATAAATGAAAAGTGAAAGAATAAAAAAAGTTATCCCACCTTTGTTCAGTATAGTTCAAGTATGCGGGTTATATATACAGTTTTGGTTTATAGTTTTTTATGATGTATCCATCTCTTCCTTTTCACAAATTAAGAACATAAATTTATAGTCATATTCTTCAGCACTTCTTTGATTTTCTCTGACCTTTACAGACTAATGGTAATATTTGAATGTAGGTACCTCAAGAGTGGACCTGGGAATCTTGAAAAAGATATGGAGAGGAGATTTAGCTATGCACTGAGTAGAGAAGACATCGAGAACGCTGTACTTGGAGGACCATAAGAACTCTCCTGTGCTTTCTTCTCCAAGAATCTCTAGAGTCAATAGTGTTTATTCATCATTTAGTTATGTCATTAACTTTCTCCCCCCAATATCTGAGCACATAATTTATTTATGCTGACATATTTAACAAACTATTAATATTTTTATTTATGTTATAGGTATTCATGTATAAAATGAAGAAACATGTGCATTGTTCCTTCCATTGATAGAATAATAGTGAAGAAATGCTTGTGGAAGCCAATCACTTTCATTCAAGTTTGCCTTGGTGTCTGTAATTATGATCTTTTGGAGTCGATGGGGGATAAAACTGAGCTGAAAATTTATATATTTACTTTAAAGGATGGTGCTTAAACTTGTTTGGTACCATTAAAATTTTGAGTTTTTGATAGAAAACACAAATAAAATCTTGGAGGAGACGGTACACCTACACCCAACCTTTTATGATGAAGCAGCAAGTAAATAATAAATTCCAAAATCCTCTGAAAATAAGGTAAAATAACACAGGTACTTAACTTTGTAGTATCTAGGAGGCTTTTTACAGAAATGATAAAGTTGATTCATTAAACTACCAAAACCAAATTCTACCACATACGACAAAAGGCAGTGGTAAGAATAGGGCCGGAATAATACATGATCGGACTTGAATTTTGTCTGGTGTACTATGCATACTTCCTAGTTCTACCTCTTCACTCCTTTTAGCAACCTTCCCAGTAAGACGAGGACGAGCACATCAAGGAACCTGCTTAGGCTATGGCTATATGGGCCGACTCTGTACTAGACGATATTAACATGAGACAGGCAGAAACTCAAGTGAGATTTTCAAAAAAAAACATAAATCACTGTGATTCCGCAGATTGATAATGAGACCAATATTCCTTGACAAGCTGCCCAAACAGTGAGCCTTCTGTCTTCATTAAATTCATTGGTTCATCATACTCCACTAGTTTACCTGAGACAAAATCCAAACAAATACATCAGAATTCCGAGGTCTATTGAAAACGCATAAATAGGAAGAGCAAAATAGGTCCTAAAAGGTTTGCCTTTCCCATTTTCTTTACCTTGAATTCTGAGATCCAAAAGATAGGACCTAAAAGGTGTTGCGACTTGTGACAAATAAATGCACACAAAAAAGATTTTTTTTTTAAAAAGTCTTCAAATAAGATTCAGAAAACAAATCTTACCATCGCTGATAGCTAAAACCATGGTGCAATCCATCACAGTTGGTATTCTATGGGCCACTGTGATCACAGTGCAATCAACAAATTCAGTCCTGATAGTTCTCTGCAATATCAAGTCTGTAGCATTGTCAATTGATGCGGTTGCCTCATCAAGGACCAATACCTTGCTCCTCCTCAACAGAGCACGGCCCAAACAAAACAGTTGTCGCTGCCCCATGCTCCAATTTAATCCATCTTCCACAACTGAAATGACAGGTTGGCAAGTGTTAATGAGTCATGACTACCAGAAAAGAGAACTCTATTACCTAGATGTTGATAACTATTACCTAAAGAATCGAGACCTTCTTCTTTTTCCTGAACAGTCTCTCTAAGCTGACACTTCCCAAGAACCTTACATAACAAAGAATCAAGTATCAGAGGAAAAATGTTTTGCAAAAGGTTTTGTTTGACAATAGGTAGAACATATTACTGTGGAAAAAAGTATCCTTCCAAGACAAGGAACTGAGGTTTACCTCCCAAATTTCCTGGTCGCTGTGTTGAGCCAAGGGATCCAGATTGTATCTCACAGTTCCATTGAAAAGAGTAGGATCTTGTGGTATAATCCCAAAACGTGACCTTAGATCATGAAGTCCAATTGTAGAGATGTCAATTCCATCTACTACTATCTTCCCTCCTGAGGGCTCCACCAGACGAAATAAAGCACCTATGAGGGTAGTCTTCCCACTGCCTGTCCGACCAACAATGCCTATCTTGTGCCCTCCTTCAAATGTGCAACTGATCCCTCGAAGAACAAGAGGTGCAGTTGGCCTATATTTGATCTGCTTCCAAATTTTTTTGTAAATATCTTAACATTCATAAGTATATAAAGTAACTCTGCACAAATTTTACCTGTAAATCTTTAATGTCCACTTTTCCCACAGCTGGCCAATTGACGGGGGGACGTTTATCTTCTATCACTTCAGGAGCTTCACTTGGTATGTGCATGTACTGCTTAAGCCTTTCAACAGAGATTATTTGATTTGCCAAAAGGCACTGATTATTGATAGAGGCAACAAAAGACATGTTTAATGAGAGACCATAAGACAAAGCCATTCCAATAAATCCTGCAACGTAAATAAGTAGTGGTCAAGAGAAATCTCATACAGAATAACTATTAGTAGGATATACTTATATCAATTTATATTGGATTTATAAAGAAGGCAGCGTCTAGAATTCCATAACATTTTTCTGAAGGTAACAGTATTGTCAGAAAATTCAGATAAATACCCACCAGAGCTGAAAGTTCCAGGAGGAAGCAAAACCATGCATAATGCTGATGACGACAGAATAGTTGCAGTGAGTGTTTCCAGTCGTTGGATCAACCACTCATTTGCTGCAAAACTGTAGAAGAATGGACTGGCATTTGTGTCAATGAGGTCAAGGTTCTTTGAAAAGAATCTATCTTCCTCCTCAAAAGCTCTTATTGTCATAGCTCCTGCTACCGATTCAGCAAGATGGTTTGCTACCAGAGACTTGGTTGTGCCATTAATCCGCATCAATTCTTTTGCAGCGGCAAAATAGTATCTCTATTTATAGTAATGCACAGGATAATGAAGTCAGTAATTATTTTAAATAACGAAAAAGAAAATCAAAAATTACGAAATACACGTTAACAGAAGAAAAAAGGATTCTCTCGGCTAATAATTAGGAGAGTAGACTTGCTTCCACCAACAGAAAAAGTAAAACCACGTAAAAACACTGCATTTTCTACCAAAATATACAACTTCTTTAACTACTACAAATAATCTTAGAATGATCTTATGCGCTTTTACATTTTTTTTCTTTCCTCTCTCTAGCAAACGAAAAAAAAAGGAATCCAAATCACTAAACATTCATGAAAGTATTGTTACCTGTAACTGGATAGCCAGAAAAACCATCGGTATAGAGACAAACAGAACTTCCCAAGTAACAACAGCTAGCACTCCAAGATTAGCATAAGCGTTTGTGGTGGCCCCAACAGCAAAGATCAAGCTAAATGGAAGATCAATATCAACAATACTTAAATCAGCAGAGACCTGTGAAAGGAAAATGATATATGGACAAGGTAAGATTCAAAAATTTCTTTTCGGTATATAAGAAAAGGATCAAGGTCATGTCCAAGAAATTTACCCGGCTTAGTATCCTCCCCAAAGGTGTAGAGTCATAAAATGACATGGGGGCACGGAAAAGAGAATGTAATAGTTGTGAAAATATAGATTTTGATGACTGCATTCCCAAAAACACTGTGGACAGAGATCTACCGAGTAGAAATAACGTTGATATGAATCCAATCACCAAGTAAACCATAATTAATCTCAATGAGCTGATATCAGGATTTTCAACGTTTGCGGCCATCCAAGAGTTCTGTAATATCTGACAAGTCACAAAAACTAGGTGCGAGACAACAGCCAAGGAGAACAACAAGAAGCCTTTTCTCTGACTTATGTACTGTACATAAGGCTTCAAACCTGTATCTCCTACTTCCCTTTCCTCTTGCTTAATTAACTGATCACCTTCTGATGGTTTAGGTTTCTTCTCAATGTAAGTCTTTCTGGTATCTCTGGAAACACTTTCCAGCTCCTGAGAAGCATTAACCTCAGCAAGCCTCTCCGAACCAGCAGTCTCCTTATGTGCCTCAACCAGGTCCTGAAATTCTTTGCTTGAGGCCAACAATTGATGGTAAGGAGCAGCATGCACAATTTCCCCATCTGACATCAACTGTCAACAAATCAAACATAATACGACTATTATCAATCAAATGATAGACACAACTTCTCTCCAGAAACAAAATTTTGAAGAGAAGTAGAAGGTTCGTATTGGTATGCATACTTGGAAACTATATTGTTGTAATAATTTGTAGATACCAACATACTGGTATAAAAAGCAATTAACCCCAGACTTCCAATGGTTCCACTTCCACCAACATGTGATCATTGATTATCACACTTGTAAACAAGTTCTAAATCAGGGAACAACTACTCAAACACAAACGGGGATAGCCATAGTAACACACGCACTTTTTGGTACAGAGTGCAATGAACATCCATAGTTCCACCAATGTGTGCTATTTGATGAGACTTATTTGTTAAGCACGTGAATAAAGGTGTATTCTAAAAGTACTTAAAATGTGAAACACTATTGAATTCTAGAATTTACAGTCACTGAACCTAGGTCACCAGGTACTTGAATAGCCCTAAGCCATCTCTGAGATACTAGATCCAAAAAGACCGTGAATCTGTGATTTCAAAATTAAAAGTTTGATCTGATTTTTCCACAGCTTGCTCATAGATATTTTACAATCCAAAATGGACAAGGAAATAAGGAAATGGAATTCACCAATCAGCAAAGACTATTAGTATTGCACCGACCCCTTTAAATTCAGTCATGAAAGTGCAAAAAGTCAAAATCAATATTGTATAACTGATGCCTATTTTTCTGAAGCACAACCAAAATAAGTTTAATAGAGAAGAAAAATAAACTCACAAGAACAGAATCAAATGCAGGAAGGAAATCAACTTGGTGAGTCACAAGTAAGACTGTCTTCTCAGAAAGAGCTTCCATTACATATTCCTGCCAAGCTCATAGTTAGATTTTATGCTACGTGATGTTTCAAGAAAGATCAAATTCACAAGTTTACAGTAGTAAAAATGGAATTTACATTAAATAGGCTGGTAGCGGTGTGTGCATCTACAGCACTGAATGGATCATCCAAGAGATATACGTCAGCATCTTGATACAGCGCACGAGCAAGCTGAATCCTCTGCTTCTGTCCACCACTTACATTGACTCCTCTTTCCCCAATTTCAGTAAGATCACCATGGGGTAGAAGCTCTAGGTCCTTTACCAACGAACACTTTTCTAATGTTTCCTGGTATCTGCGGTTATCCATACTGGATCCAAAAAGAATATTTTCTCGTATACTTCCTGTCTGAATCCATGCTGATTGAGAAACATAGGCAATATTCCCATATACGTGCATCTGCCCACAGAGCATAAAAATTAATCACACAAGTAATGAAATAGTTGACGTCATAAATATTCTAAATGAAATCCAGATACCTTTGAATTTATTTCTAAAACTAAAAATCCAACACATGCAAGGAATTGAGTTAGCATTAAATGTGAAAAGAAACAGTTCTCAGAAAGTTAAAAGTACAATGCAACCAGAAAAGGGGAGTGGGCAGTCAGAACTTACAGTTCCCCGGATATTTGGAACCTCTCCAAGAATTGCTGCAAGAAGAGTTGACTTGCCTGAGCCAACCTCTCCACATATAGCAACCTTTTCACCCGCTCTGACCTCTAAATTGATATTTTTAAGTGTAGGCTTCACCGCATTCTCCTCCCACCAAAGATTAGCTGACCTGATGAGTATGTTGCAGTTTGTATTTTCCCTGTTCCACTTTTGCCGGACTTTTAACCTCTCTAGTTCCGGTGCCTCTAAAAACTTTAAGATTCTTGAAAATGCAACTTGGGCTTGAATAACCACCCCGATAACATCAGGGATAGATCTTACAGGATCCTGAACAAGACGTAATGTTGCAACAAAGGTGAACACATTGCTAGCATATAATGGAACTCCCAAAAAATAGCAAGCACCAAACGTAGCAGTAGAAACCAAGACAGGGGATGACCAGAAAAGAAAGCTATTATATGCTCTACGCAACTGAACAGCTGATAACCATTTATATTCTATTGCTCTCAATCTTTCTATAGCATTCTTGAAATGGGTCTCCCATGCATACAGTTTCAACACCTTCATATTCACAAGAGCCTCAGAACTAGCTTTCAGCCTCTCATCTTGTGCCACCATAAGCTTAGACTGGAATTTGTGCTGTAATTTAGCAAGGGGAGTATTGCAATAGGACAGTAAGAACTATCACCACCAATGATGCGATCGTAGCAAGACCAACTGCACGGTAAAGGATTATGAGTGCAAAGCAGAGTTGAAGGCTTGTTGTCCACAATTGATGAAACCAGAAAGGGAACTCTCCAATTCGATATGCATCAACAGTAACATAGTTCATTATCTCACCAGCTGAGTGCATCATCTTTGCAGCATTAGATAATCTTAGTTGCTTCTTATAAATGGCTGCTGTGAGCAAAGACCTAATTTTTAAACCAACAAGTCTGCTCCGAAAGTACCACTGCCGTTGTGACAAGGACTCCAAGTTCTTTGAAAAGAAAAGTAAAATAGCCAATACATACCCCTCGTATTTATAGTTTCCTTTACCTTCAGCAACATTAATGAAAGCATTAAGAAGCACAGGTCCAGCAGACACAGTGATTATCTTCAAAAGTGCAAAGAATCCCGAAATGAAAATGTCTCTCTGGTGGCATAAAAATATTGTCCTTAAAATTGATGGCTGGGTTGATGGATCCATCGCTTTTTGTTTGTTGAGTTGATCCATGAACAGCAAGTAGCATGTCTCTGCTCGGTCTTCTTCACGCAATTTGGGTATATCTTCATAATCAAGTGTTTTTTGCCGACCCCTTTTCATCAACGGATTCAACCACCAAAAGTACATCTCACTGAAAAATCCAGCCTTGGCGAGTGGAGTGACAAGGCTAGCAGAATCAGATTTGCTGCCAGTGTTGCAATCACCATTTAAGGGGGTATAAAGATCGCTCCCATTCACATCATCTTCTTCATAATTGAATCCCTTATAAGTGCAAAACAACAATATACTTGCTCCAAGAAATGATAACACATCCAAAGCTATCTTAATTGACACCTCTTTGTAAAATATGGCAGCAAAAAGAGATAAGCCACAAGACACTGTAGCAAACAAAAGGGCAAGAATGGACAAAAGGCGCGTTGGGGCTTTTGAAAAATGTTTGCCCCATAGGCTCACAGTGAAGCCCACAAATAACCACGTCAATCCATGAAACAAAACTAGCAACCACCAATGCAGAGGTAAAACTGCCCCTTTTTTCCTCCACTTCTCTTCCAGTATAAAAACAGCCAAACACAAGTATCCCAATGCCAGAAAACCGTTAAAATTTGCAGAAAGTAACTGCAAACGTGAATTGCTACGAGAGCTGTGTGTGGATTTGTGAGACCTCTTGTAAAAAATAGTGAATAAGAACAGGGCTAAAAGAAATATGTCAAAAAGAATGATCAACGCGTGATTGATACATGAAGAGAGATGAGTCACAAGCACCCAATCAGCAGCACAAGGCTTACGAATACCATCTGGACAATCAGATTCCCCACAAAAAATGGTCCATAACTCATCCATTTCTTCTTCCTAGTATCCTCTTTGTACTGCAAATTCTACAAGGCACCGATAATAGGCAATAATTAGCATTTACTAGAGACAGAAGAATTATGTCATCATTTACTAGCTGATGATCACCCGTGAATGGGATTCTTGAGTCCCACAGAAAAAAAGAGAAATTCTGACATGCAAAGCATAATACATGAGTGGATGGGATTGAGTTGAGAGAATCTGTTGAATTAATAAAACAGTTTTACGTACATTGAATTTATCTATGGATGACAAAGACAAGAAGTTATAGTACAGTAATGATAATTTGGGACATGATGAAACACCAAGCAACTAAACATCTCTTTTACTTGCTTCTTCTCTAGACCCACTCACTCTACACCCAAATGTTCTCATAAAACCAAAAACAAATCCCCTCCCCTCCCTCCCCTCCCTGAAGACAGAAAAACAATTGAATGCGTAAAAACAGGAAAATGTGAGTGCGAGATCCAAAAAGCTAGTATCATTTAACATGGGCTGGCAACATAATAATATAAAATAAAATGCAACAGAAATTGTAGAAATAACAATGAACAATACTAGCTTCTAGCTATGCCATAAATAAATTAAAAGAGAAGAAGTTTCGAGTAGACTCAACAAATCGGACTCCAAAATCAGGCTAGGTTAAAAATACTAACCAGGCCACAATCGCGAGGAAATTCATTCCACTTCGCCTTGTCAAAAGAATAAAATGAAAGACCAGAAAGAAAAAAAAGAGACGAGTTTTTATTTATTAATTAATTCAGGAGTCAAAAACGAAGAAGATGGGTTTCAATTGATATAGTAGCATTTAAAAGGGGGAATCAAGGGATGGCCAAGTCTGAGAATATTGACGGTGTTTGACAAACTCGGCAAAAACAATGATGATAATCATGGAACTCGTCGACTGTTGTATTTATAGTGTTTTATACACTACCACCCACTCTGTGGCGAAACTACATAGTGAATCATCATAAATGAACTAAAACTATTAAGAATTATCATATTTGTTTTTTTCAATATTTATATAAGTTAGTATCAATTTTGAATTTTATATTCCACAAATTGATTTCATAAAATCATACTAGTATATTATTAATTTAAGAACAAATAATGTTAAGAAAAAAAATTAACAGTTATTAATTTAGGAACAAATAATGTTAAGAATATATATATATATATATATATATATATGAATAAGAGTTATAAAATACGAGTGATAATTAAGAGAGAGAAAAAAGTGCGAGAGAAAAAGAAAGTTAAGAAAATAATACAGCTTTAAGAAAATATTTAAATTTTTCTCCTATTTCTTACTAAAATATATTTTTATTTTTTATGTTAATTTTTGAAATTTTATAAAAATCAAAACTGATACAAAATTTATTTAAGTTTAAAAAAAAATAAAAAATATGATAAAAAAAAAAATTAGTAATGGAGGGAATGAGTTGGTTGGGAATTTGAAGTTTGCTTGTAGTTTGGGCGTCATGGCTCACGTCTCTCAGTTACGAACTGACAAAGTGTTGTCTTCTTGTCCTTTTTCCATCTATTTTGCTTTCTTCAATTTTGTGATTATTTTTTCTGTCCACTCCTGATTATTTTATAAATATAAATTATATTTCTTATGCTGTTTGGATTGAAAGTATAAAATTAAAAAAAATAAAATAAAAATAACGTATTTCATAATTATTTTATGATGAACTTTAACCTTTTGTTCTAAACAAAATTTATGTTCTCATTGAGCTCATCTTTTTTTTTTTTAATTAATTTGGGGTGGGGTTACCAACTGAGCAGGTGCATTGAGCTTATCTTAGGACATGTGTTATCTTTTAACGGACACATAAACAATTTTGATAGAATGAAAGTTCATCCTATACCTTTCATTTTCATTTCATGTGGCAGGAGGTAGTGGAATAAAATTCATTCTAATGAAATGAATACATATACTTGTAATGCCAGAAAGTATAGTGCTATTTAACATTTTATTACTTTACTATATTCCTTCAATTCCAACGTATAGTGTTCATTTATAAAGTCTTTTTTTTCAAATACTATTAATCTCTCCAATTTTATTTACTTCAGTTAAAAGAATATGATAATATGGCAGCAAAACGACCTTTTTGTTGAATGTGAATGCTTGATTAGACAAATATTTATTTATTTATTTTATTATGCATCATCATTATTATAATACAAAAAATCAATCAAATTTTATTAGAATTGCAAAAAAAAAATGATAACAGTACTTTAATCTTAATTATTGGACTAAGATATCAGCATGGACTAGACGGATCCGGTTATCATAAAATTAACTTTATGGTAAGTTAATAAATTGACCAATACAGTGCTCATACGTAGAGAGAGATCACCTCCAACCTGTGTATCAACGCTGTCAATTAACAAAAGTTAATTTTATATTAACCACTCCCAAACTAGACGATTAGTATAACCAGTTACATGCACTTATCACATACCTGAAATTTTGTACTGATTCAATGTACCATCGGCTATGTCGATAGAGCGTCAATGCAAGAATCATCAAAACTCGAGAAACATAAACACTTTTATTGCAACATATAAGGTTGATTTTGAAAAATAAATTTAAAATGTTGTCCACTTAAAAATTAGTATGAATTTATTTAATTTAGACAATAATACGTATCATGAATATTATAAAACAATTCAAAAAATTAGTAATTAATTTCAGAACTCAAATGTCAAATATAAATTTTAAAATATCTCAATTAACTTTTCAAATATGAATATTAATCTTATATATTTGAAAAAATATATATTTAAAATTGGGGCTAGGCTAATAAAGGAAAAAGGGAAAGATATACCGAATTTAGATGACCTCCATCTTAATATTAGATAGATATAAGATTAGTAGTCATTAAAAAGGGTACCATTTTAATTTATTACTCCATATGTTATCTCATACAATAGTATTAATATAATTTGGTCAAATATTTATCCATATATATATATATATATATATTATTTTAATTCGTAGCACAAAATAATCATGGAAAGTGCTTTTATTAGTAGTCGCATGCAAATTCACAACCTGGCTGGTATGGAGGCGCATGCAGTCGCAAATGTTGATGGTCCATGGATCCACTTTTTAGCGTTAGATATACTACAGGCAGGGCAGCGGGCAGCCTAGCTAGCTGCCATTTTGTGGCTTGAAAAGCTAAAAGTGCATTTGTTGAAGGAATTATTCCATGCAAGTTTGTAATCCCTAATCCCCACCATCAAAAGTACACTTAAAATATAAATCATCATCATCATCCCCACCTCTTGAAACCCTTCAAATCAAAACAACCATTATCACAATCTTTAATTTTTTAATGAAGTCAACCTATATGATCCAATCGAGCTGCTGCACGTGTCCGGTATTCATGCTAATTTTAGTCAATAAAATAAATTTTGGGTCGACATTGTATTGCATTGTATGTAGTTAAGTAGTTTATATAATAATTTATAAACTCAATTATTTTAGAAATTAAATTATAAATTTAATGATACTTAATACTATACCATATGTGTATTTTGTCGTAAATTAAAAGAAATGCAAACGTAACGATTCTCGTTGGTGCATCCAAGGCCTCAGTTCCCAATATGATATTCTCTCTGTTTTTAAAAGATTGTCGTTTAAGGTTTTAGCATATGGATTAGGAAAGTAATTTAATACTAATAAAATTTATTTGAAATTCCATCACTATCCCTTTTTGAAAAATTAAAAACTATTAATACAAGGGAGAGAAGATATGGGTAATATAAAAAATTAAATAATTTATTCTTCTAGGAAGTTATAAACGACAAACATTTTAGAATAAATTTTTTCTTCTAAAACGACAATCTTTTAGGAACAGAGGGAGTAATAATAGTAATTATAATTGTTTTTTTTTTTTGCTAAATTTAATTGTAATTGTTGAGTTGCGTGTATAATTTGAATTGTTCAACAGCCCACATGTGACACCAAAATTACAGATATGTGAATTTATGTTTTCCAAAGCTGAATAAAGTTTGTCATTGACATTTAAATTAAAATAATGCTATTATCACATAATTTTTTTTACATAATTCTCACATACATATTATAAATCTCGCATATCAGATGAGAATCTATAATATATATATATATATGTGTATATACTCTTTAAATTAAGCAGGTCATGTACCGGTGCAGGTCCAGACTTGGGATCCCAAACAAAACAAGTAGAGTACGACAAAAACGACAAACTTAGCCTACGTCAATTTACTAATGATTTGTCAGTCATGACGCTGACTAAAAATTAGTATTATTATTAATAATACATACATACATACAGTGGTTGTTTCATGTTTGTAAGCTGAGTCAGACCCATAGACACTGTAGTTTATTTTCTCGAGTTTATTGCTTTTTAACTCTTAACATTTTAACCCCCATCTACTGCGGATGGGGGTCTTATAATAAGAGTTTATTCCGTCCTAAAATTGATATAATCAAATCAGTGTAAATATTTTGCAATGCGATGCAAAAGATTATTTTCTTGATGTGACATATTTTGTTACTTTATTCAGTTATTACGTGTAGTTGATCATTCAGTTATTATTTTACAATAATAATAATTTTATTCCGTATCCTATCAAATTTTTAAACGGACCAAACCCTAACTAACTGTAACGGTCTACTCAAAAATTAGAAAAGTAACAGATGTTATAACTTATCAATAGTGTATTATTTTGGCTACAAAATTAAAAATGAGAATGATTAATTTTATAAAAAAAATCATAAAATCTATATATGTTATATATATGTGAATGATGGGCCTTGGGCATCCAGACCCAACATATATGGAAAACTAATCCGGTTGAAAAAGAAAAAGCTCATATACGGAAAAGATACGACCGACTCTCTGGAATGGTTTTTCGATTTGTTGTAGCACAAGGCAAATCAATCCTAATTGTTGGTTGAAGACCCAAGATCCGATTTGGGTTTGGTTGCGAATTGGCCTCGACCCAAATTATGATTGGGTTGAGGTAAGGTTGGGGGATCTATATGAGGAGAACATTCCTAAATTATATGAGAACTATACTTATGGAAGGAAGGATCCTGCAATGATTAAACTTCCTATATTTTAGGAGATTTGACACTATCCTATTATGCAAGGGATGTTCGGGGGAACTCTAACCCTAAAGAGATATGGACTCTAGCATGGATGTGAGATATATATACATGGCTTAAACCCTGAAAGGTACACAACATTTTATTATTCCAGCAATAGAGTAATTTATCCATCTATTGTTAAACCTTGTCAGCCTGTACTTACTCTCACACCGGAGCTATCCCCCGGCGGCCCAAGCCGTCAAGCTTTGGTGTTTACCCGTTTTGTGCAGGATTGGACGCGCTTGGTGATTGGAGCGCGTGGACGAATCTTGGCGTTAACATTGGCGCTAGAAGGAGGGGCCTTTCAATCACAACCAACAGATCACCATGTCAGAAAACATGGTGGATAGCAAAGAAGTCTCTGGTAGAAAACAGTCATTGACGGCAGCGTCAACACAAAAAGGCTCGGTGAAAGATAGGTTGGGGCCATCCAGCATCCACTCACGGCTTGGCCCTTAAACCAATTCGGTTGGCTCCCCAGTAGGAGGTCATCCCGCTGTCCAACGAAGACTGTTCCGCACCACCAGCCAGGAGAGGAAGAACCGAAAACAGGTGGAAGGCGCCCCGCCTCGAACCCATCCCCTGGAAGACCGTGAAGCGGCTATAGCCAGAAAGATAAAAGAGATAGAGGACATAGAACAGGCCCTAAAGGTCCTCCGGTTCAAAAGGAAGAGCTCGCCAGACAGGTGTTGCATATAGTCGAAGATGAGGCTTCCAGCCACCCTAACCACTCGGGGAGGGGGAGGTCTCCACGCAGAGGATCCCAAGGGCATGACGACCACACTAAGGACACCTAGAAGAGGCTTCGAAGTGGTTCCCGAGAAAGAAGCAGATCCGGGGATCGTCGAACAGAGGGGCGTTCGCGAGCACATCGCTCCAACATTCCTCGGCACGATGATCGGAGGTCACAGGCGGGTCATCACAAAGACCGAAGACACGATAGCCCCCGTGGGAAGCGATCTCATCAGGAGGCCCAACCATCAATGCACCATCCGAAGGATAGTCCCCAAGGCAGCCCTCGGCGTAATCAAGACAGAGACTGCAGAAGCCCTCGGAACCAGAAAGATCTGAGAGAAAAGTTATCCCCAAAGAAGAGTTCGGACCCAGCTCTGGCGGCCGTAAGTGTTAACTAGGAAGTTGGAGGATATGCAGAAACAGTTAATCGCGAGCCAGCAGGAGAAAGCTACTTCGGGGAAGAAAGCCTCCCCATTCTCCAAAGAGATCCATCGGGAAAAGGGTGACCTCAATAAAAGGCTGCCGTACATCGAACGTTATGACAGGACGGGCGACCTCTATGAGCACAGCCAGACATATGACAGGCTGTTAGATTACTACGACTACACCGATGCGGCAAAATGTAACGCCTTCATCACCTCTCTAAGGCGAGATGCCCAACAATGGATGAACACGCTGGCCCCGAACTCAGTCTCGTCATGGGAAGAACTGTGTTATAAATTTCATGCTCTATTTTGGAGCAACAGAAAGAGAGAAAAGCCTACGGGGTCGTTGGCCCAAGTCAGACAGCATTCAAACGAGACGCTTGGTCAGTACGTGAAGAGATTCAGGGAAGCGGTCGGACAAGTTATCGACCTCAATGATCTGCAGGCAGTAGGACTCTTTCAGAATGGATTGGATCTGGTCAAGTCCCAAAAACTGATGAAAAAACTGATGTTCAACCACCCGAGGAGTTTAGCCGAAGCCTTTGAAAAAGCAGAAAGCTTCATAACTATGGAAGAAGCCATGGAAAGTTTGAAACGAGGCTCTACAGAGAGTCCAAAAGAAAAGGAGAAGAGCAAACCTGAGGGAAATTCCAGGCGATATGGGGGTGATAGATCGGGGGGCTACCAAAAGCGGTATGACAACAACAAGGGGTCGAGGAGAAGCCGTCCCCCTCTGCCAAAAGATCAAGAAGGTAGGGTCTACACTCTACTCAACACCCCTCGACCCGACATCCTAGAGCACTTGAAGAAACAGCCGGGTTACCAGAAGCCAGATGACGGCTACAAACCTAAGAAAGAATATTCCCATAGGTACTGTGATTACCACGAGTGCATGGGACATTACACCGAAGATTGTTGGGCGTTAAGGGATCTGATTGAGACGAATGTACAGCACGGAGGCTTGATGCGATTCATTTCAGGAAGAGAGGAACAAACTCGGAAGACAACTACCCCAACTCAGGCTGATCAGCAGCCCCAGCCGAACCCGGCACAGGGGGTCCGCCATGTGGTAGATGTCATCACAGGAGGAATGATGGGGAAACTCTCGGGACAAAAGCGGCGCAATTATCTGGATACGGTGATGTCAGTGGCAGACCAACCCGCGAGACGGGAGATGCTTTTCCCGGGTTCGGTCATATCCTTCACAGACGAGGATTTTCCTACCGAACCAATCAAACCGCATGAAGGAGCCTTGGTAATCATGGCACAGGTAGGGTCGGTGGATATGAAAAGAATGATGGTAGACAACGGATCATCAGTCGACATTTTGTACGCTCACGCCTACCAGAGGATGAGTCTGGATGGAAGGAAGATGGAGATCGGGCAAGAATGTCCCCTCTACGGCTTCAGCAATGAACCGATTAGAGTGGCAGGGACCATCGAGTTGCCAGTGATCTTCGGCACAGCTCCACGACAGGTGGAGATCATGTGCCGGTTCTATATAGTACATGTTGACTCGGCTTACAACGCCATCTTGGGAAGACCCACACTGACGGCCCTCCAAGCAGTAACTTCCATACCCCATTACAAAATAAAGTTTCCCACCCGACACGGGGTGGGAGAAGTAGCAGCAGACCTCGACCTGGCAAAGAGGTGCTACCGGAACTCACTGATCACTTCGGGAGTAGGGGTCAGCAAGCAGAAATAAACCATGGCAATAGAGATCGAGCCCTTCACCGAAAGCAGTCAGGAACCATTAGTCACACCGGCTGGAGAGACCGAGGACATAGAGTTGGTACCGGGAAAGCCGGGCAAAATAATAAAAATCGGGATGGGGCTACCCGAGCCCTTTCGGACCCATCTGATAGAGTTATTACAGAGCTATGCAGACGTCTTCGCATGGGTCCCCTAGTGACATGCCGGGGGTGGATCCGAAGGTCGCCGAGTACAAACTTCATGTAGACCCAACAAAGAAACCAGTACGACTAAAAGAGGAGGATCTTCGCTCCCGAGAGACAAAGGATAATTGATGAGGAAATAGCGAAGCTATTGGCAGCAGATTTCATATTTGAGATAGATTACCCGGAGTGGATGGCAAACGTAGTCTTGGTTCAGAAGCAGAATGGCAAGTGGCGGGTCTGCATCGATTATACTGATCTGAACAAAGCATGCCCGAAAGACTTCTACCCTCTGCCACATATCGACCAGCTGATCGATGCCACTTCGGGGTACGTACTGCTTAGTTTCATGGACGCATTTTCAGGTTATCACCATATCTCAATGTGCAAGGAAGATATACCAAAGATGGCCTTCATAACCCATCGGTCGGTATATGCCTATAAGAAGATGACCTTCGACTTATTGAACGTAGGTGCCACTTACCAAAGAATAATGAACTACGTCTTCCGGAACCAGCTGGGAAAGAGCATGGAAGTCTACGTAGATGATATGATCGTGAAAAGTATGTCGGTCCGAGGGCACTTGGATGACTTGGAGAATTGCTTCCAGACGGTTCGGCATTACAATCTGAGATTGAATTCTACAAAGTGCACTTTTGGTTTGGAAGTCGGGAAATTCTTGGGGTACATGATCAGTCAAAGAGGGATAGAAGCCAATCTCAAAAAAATCAGGGCCATACTTGATATGAATTCCCCACAGTCGTATAAAGACGTTCAGCGTCTAACCGGGCGGATAGCAGCTATGAGGCGATTCATGTCCAAATCAGCAGAGAGATGTCTGCCGTTCTTTGATACTTTGAAGGGGCCGAAGAACGCAAAAAGTTTTCAGTGGACAACAGAATGTGAAGATGCGTTTCAAGAGATAAAAAGGTATCTGTCTTCGGCACCCTTGCTGGTGAAACCTGTTCCTACAGAGCCCTTATACTTATATTTGGCGGCAAGTTCTTTGGCGGTAGGAGCTGTCTTGGTGCGAGAGATCGGGGGTAAGCAGCACCCGGTTTATTACATAAACCACTCCCTCAGGGATGCAGAAACAAGGTATCCGAACCTGGAAAAGTTTGCTTATGCCTTAGTGATAGCAAGCAGGAAGTTCCGACAATATTTCCAGGGACGGTTGATAGTGATTTATACGGATCAGCCTTTGAATAAAGTTTTGGGACGACCAGAGGTCTCGGGAAGACTTGCAGCTTAGACTATGGAGTTGTCCCAATTCATACTAGAATACCACCCTCGGAAAGCCATCAAAGGACAGGCTTTAGCAGATTTTGTGGTGGAATATTCTTTCTCGGAAGCAGACGATAGCTCGAGGAAAGCCGAGAAGACTGAAAAAATGGTGGCCGCTATCCTGCCGGGGCAGAATACTTGGACCTTGTATACGGATGGATCAACGACTTCGGATGTTAGCGGAGCTGGGATCATTTTGACCAGCCCCGAAGGGTTCAAGGTCCAGCAGGCGATTAGATTCGGGTTCAAAGCGACGAACAACGGGCTGAATATGAAGCAGTCCTGGAGGGGCTTCGGCTTGCAAAAAGCCTGGAGGTGCAGAGACTGGTTATCTTTAGTGATTCTCAATTGATCGTCAAACAGATATCTGGGGAGTATGAGGCCCGAGGATCCAGAATGGTGAAATACTTGGCAGAAACGAAGGACCGGTTGCAGATGTTCGAGTTTTTCGAGCTCCAGGGGATAGACCGGGCGGACAACGCCACAGCCGATGCATTAGCTAGATTGGCCACAACCGAAGCCAGCACCTTTAGTGGGTCGGTCTACTTGGAAATCCTGAGTAAGCCAAGTGTTCAGCATACTGAGGTGATGTGTGTAGAATGTTCAACAAGTTGGATAGCTCCATACCTAGACTATCTCGCAGATGGTATACTGCCCTCAGATCGGTTACTGGCCAAAAAGATAAATCACAGGAGTGCAAATTTCATGCTGATAGACGGAGATTTGTACAGAAGGGCCTACTCATCCCCATTACTGAAGTGTCTGATACCGTCCGAGGCAGAATACGCCTTTCGGGAAGTTCATGAAGGAATATGTGGAGACCACATGGCAGCCAAGTCCTTAGCCTACAAAGTACTCTGGCAGGGTTACTATTGGCCCACAATTTTCAAAGAAGCTGCTGAGTACGTAAAGAAGTGCCCGAAGTGTCAGCTGAATAGCCCTATCACACATCAACCACCTGAAGAGTTGTATTCGGTACTATCACCCATTCCTTTCGTCGTATGGGGGGTTGATATATTAGAACCATTACCAAAAGCAAAAGGGCAAGTAAGCTTCGTCATCGTGGCCATTGACTATATGACAAAATGGGTAGAGGCCAAACCACTCAAGTTGATCACAGAACAAGAGTGCCTGAAATTTTTAAAGGAGTGTGTTGTGTTTCAGTTCGGCATACCTATGGCGGTAGTTTCAGACAATGGCCGACAGTTTGTGGGGTCTAAGTTCGAGTCATTTTTGGCCGAACTCGGTATACAGCATAGAAAGACCTCAGTGGCACATCCTTAGTCTAACGGGCAGGTCGAGGTCACTAACAGAACCCTACTGAACAGAATCAAACTAAGACTCGATGAAGCGAAAGGAAGATGGCCGGAAGAACTGCTCATTATTTTGTGGGCCTATCAGATTACTCCTCGGTCCACTACTGGTGAATCCCCCTTCAGACTGGCCTATGGGACAGATGCTTTAGTACCAGTAGAGATCGGTTCCACTTCCCTTCGGGTTAGCCAGTATAAAGACGTATATAATGAAGACGAACTTCGGGCTAATCTAGATCTACTTGAGGAAGTCAAAGAAGCTGCCTTGGTGAAACTCACTGCTTACCAACGCAGGGTGGCTAAACACTATAACAGGGGAGTGAAATTGAGAAGGTTCGAAGTCGGGGACTTTGTTCTACGGGAGGTAGAGGCCTCTATGCCCCAAAATCAAGGAAAATTGATGTCAAGCTGGGAAGGGCTTTATGAGGTCACAGGAGTACCAAAACCTGGCACCTATCGCCTTCGAGCATTGGATGGCACATACATCCAGAATACCTGACATGCCCGCAGACTTAGGAAATATTATCAGTAAGGGGAATCCTCCGAATCGTAGAGTCTTTGGTTGTCCCAAAGTCAGAGTCAAGCGTTTGTAATAGTGCCATTGGTTCATCAATAAAAGAAACAATTTATTCTCCATCGAACTTATTCTGTGTTTATGATTGTCCATCAGCGGACCAAAACCTGCGTAACCGATCAGCGGATCGGTCATTGGTGCTATGGTGGAAGACCCTTTCGTCTCTTTTGAGCGGAGTTTTTATTTTTCCCAGTGTACCTTCGGCTCTCGGAGAGAAGGTCATTGGAGGATCCGCGGTGGAATTCCTTCATCTCTTTGTAGCGAAGTGAGGGTTCATTCTTGATGTGCATTCGGCTCTCGGAAAGAAGGCCATCGGTGGGGCTATGGAGGGCTTCGTGACAGAAGCAACTTTACCTGGTGTACCTTCGGCTCTCGGAGAGAGGGTACATTAGAGTGTCTAAAGGTTGGGTTTCAGCACCTCTTTGGAGTGCCTTGGAATATTCCTGATGTGCCTTCGGCTCTCGGAGAGAAGGTCGTCGGTGGGGCAATGGAGGGCTTCATGTGTAAGCAATATCTTTCCCGATGTATCTTCGGCTCTCGGAGAGAGGGTGCATCGGAGTGACTATGGTGGGCCTCTCTTAGAGGCAAATTTTCTCGTTGTATCTTCGGCTCTCGAAGAGAGGGTACATCGGAGTGACTAAGGTGGGGTTCCTTTGCTTCCTCGGGGCAATGTGAATGTTTCTCATGATGTTCCTTCGACTCTCGGAGAGAAGGACTTCAGAGGTTTAAGGTTGGAATAACTTAGCCTCGGGGGGCATTGAAGACTTTTCATGCTTTAATTATTTATGATTATTTTCAGAGTCAAATGACATATGTGCTTAAAGGAAATACGAATTGGAATTGAAGACAAGACATAGATACTTTTCATTGATTGATAATTTGAAGTTTACAGGAAATCTCAATATTATACATAGAAGACTCCTACTCAGACGCCGAAGGATCATCGTCCATATCTTCATTCATGTCATCTTCAGACTCAGTTTCAAATAAATCCGGGTTCACACAATGTTTAAGCATCTTCGCTTTGCCTTTGGCCCGGCAGGCTTCGTAGCCTTCAGAGTACATCTTTAGTATTTTCTCATTTAATTCGGCTGACTCCTTGTACTCTTTGATGACTTGAAGTCGAAGATCTTCGGTGAGTATAGGTCTGGATGCCTTAAGTTCAAAAATCTATTTCTCCAGAGCGGTGCGTGTCTGATGAGAGTCTTCTTCTTTCCTCTTCAAGTCAGAGCTTTCCTGCTGAAGGGCGAAGATGTTTTGTTTCAGCTGTTGAATCAGGAATTGATCGGCATCAGACTTCTCCATCACTGCTCGACACTTAGCATCGCTTTGTGCTGACTGCTTGATGTGTTCTACAACCTCAGCTTGAAGTATAGTGGCTTCATGCTGAAGTTGTAGATTGGTACGGTTGGTCCTGGAGTGGGCAGCTTTTTCTTGATGTAAAGATGTTTGGAGGGCTCTCACTTCTTCGGCGAGTCCCTTAATCTCAGCTTCCTGTTCTCTCCATCGGCTGACAACGCGGCCCCATATAGCATTGGTCTGCAGAAGACGTGTTTTGTTATATAAAGTAAGGAAATACAGTGGGTTAAGAAAAGTAAAACTTGAGGAGGCATAGAAGGGTTACCCGGCCCTTCTCGATGAGGTCATCTACTACAAGAGCCTGGAAAGGTATGTCCCGGAATTGATTGTCGTCAGCAGTTAAGACGAAGGATTGGTAGGCTTCCATGGGATAGTCTTTTGGGTTGTTTGAAAAGAAGGTTTTACGGATCGGTATTTGTTCTGATGAAGGTGGAGGTACGGCTAAAGTGGAGGGCTGTTTGTCATGCTGCTCTACGGTGGATGGTTCGGGGATTTGGTCTTCGGTTGGTGGAGATGTAGGGGTTGGATGGTCGGGGGTAATTTCGGATGAAGGTGCGATTGTTGAAGGAGTGGGAACTCTTAATTCTTCAGTAGTCAAAGGGGTTACCCTGGCCCGCTTTGTTTTGAAGCGGAGGATTTGTGCTCTCTCCTTCTCGGGCAGGTCTATGATATTTACAGGAATGGAAAAAGAAGGACTGGCTTTTCTCTTAGAGGACTTCTTCGAAGCCCTCTTCTTATGCCGAGCCTTTGTGGAAGCTTTGGGATTGTTGGTTACAGTGTGAGTAGGCGCGGCATTTGGTATGGATGAGGTAGTGACTTCGGCAATGAAGGCTTCGTCGGTGGGGACTTCGGCTGTTGGGATCGGAATTGTGGTTGGAGCCTCGGCAGTGGGGGCGAGACGTTGACCGGAGAGGTATTGATCCAAATCTCGGCGTTCGGTGGATGTAGGCTTGATAAGGGATACTGCATTGTTAAAAGGTTGTAGTAGGGTCAGTGAGGAATATATTCTGTTTGACAAGATAAGATTCGAGAACTTACATTGATGGTCAAAAAGACATGCTTGCTTGGTGAGAATGATGTGGCTCCATTCCGTCTTCGGCATCTTTTCAATCACTCTAGCCATTTCGATTGCTCGTTCGGAGGAGAGGTCACCGAATGGGGGGATAGGTCGTTTGTGCGATGCCCAGTTTGGTAGTTGGGAAGTTTCGGGTCCTCGAACGAAAAACCATTCGGAGTATCATCCCTTGTTGTTAGAAGGGGTATCCATCAGTTGGCGTCTTGCAATTTTTGCGTTCGGCTTGTTTGCAATTTTGTTGAGTTGTTTGAAACCCTCTTTGCGAGAGCCGGTCAGCTTGAAGAGAGCAAAGAAGAGGTCGACTGAAGGTTCCACTTCGGCTTCCACGCAGAAGGCAATGAAAGACAGGATATGGATGTAGGAATTCGGCACCAGCTGACTGAAGCCGATGCCGATGAACCCCAGGAGGGTTAGAATGAAGGTGTGCAGGGGAAATCGAATTCCCTTCTCTAGCAAAGTAAGGGGTACGGCGACCGAACCGTTGTTGGAGTGGTACATTCGCTCGGTGGGTGAGGGGGCTTTTAAAGAGTGGGTGGCTGGAATCTGGAAAGACTGTCGAATGATCTCCATGTCTTCCTCTTGGAATTTCGAGCATGTGTTGGAAATAGGGTATGTGGAGGCGTCGGAATACTGGCGTTGAGCTTTCTCCGCGTCAGTCTCGGCTGAGGTAGCTGTTGCAGTTGTGGAGTTGGTGGTGATAGCAACAGAGGTGGCAGCTTGAGTGGTAATGGGCATGGTTAGGGCTGGAATGGATGAGAGTGGAATGGCAGGGATGGGGCTGGTGGTGTTGAATTCGAGACCAGAGAAGTTATTGGAGGACGACATTTTTAGAGATTCGTAAGCTTCGAAAAGAAGGGATGGTTGTCTTGCTGGTAAGGAAGAGTTGGGAAGGAGAATGCAATATTTTGAGATTGGTAAAAGGAATGATTGGGATGTTTGGGGGTTTTAATATGTCTTTTTGGCAGCTGGTCCCGAATCCTAAGGGGAGGCACATTAATGGGGGAAAATGGGGGGGCGCGTGAGGAGGTGAAGGGTTTTTGGACAAGGGGGTTGTTTGGGCGATCCCGTTCTTTGTGTGTGGACGGCTCCAAGCCTGATTTGGGCCGTGTATAGTGGGCCGGTGTTGATTCGTTTGGTTTCTTGATCTGAGCTCGGTCAGTGAATATCGGTCCTTCGGTTGATTGGGCTTGGGCAGAGGATGTCAATTCTTAGCCGAAAGGCTGGGTAATTTGGTTGGTAGGGCTATATACTCTTCTATCAAACGTTCCATTTAATGGAAGACTGGGGGGCAATGTTGGGGCCCGAATATTTGAAGACCCAAGACCTGATTTGGGCTTGGTTGCGAATTGGCCTCGACCCAAACCATGGTTGGGTTGAGGTAAGGTTGGGGAGTCTATATGAGGAGAACATTCCTAAATTATATGGGAACTATACTTATGGAAAGAAGGATCCTGCAATGATTAAACTTCCTATATTTTAGGAGATTTGACACTATCCTATTATGCAAGGGATGTTCGGGGGAACTCTAACCCTAAAGGGATATGGACTCTAGCATGGATGTGAGATATATATACATGGATTAAACCCTGAAAGGTACACAACACTTTATTATTCCAGCAATAGAGTAATTTATCTCTTCATTGTTAAACCTTGTCAGCCTGTACTTACTCTCACACCAGAGCTATCTCCCGGTGGCCCAAGCCGTCAAGCTTTGATGTTTACCCGTTTTGTGCAGGATTGGACGCGCTTGGTGATTGGAGCGCGTGGACGAATCTTGGCGTTAACACTGATAGTAAGTAAGTATATTTGCAATTCTAGCTATATAATTGAATTTTAGTTGCGCTCAATTCCAATTCCAATTCCAATTCCAATTCCCATAGCATTATTTTTAAGATATAAATTCAGTTTGCATCAACTGTTGGTATTATATAGTCCAATAGAGTACTAAATAGTTACTACAAGGTGAACTCATTGTCTAGTGATCAACGGCTACGGCCTACGTATTTGGTATAATATTTGTTTGGGATTAACAAATGATTTCATTATTCTTGTATCTGTCTATATGTCGTAAATGATATCTTTGATTATGAATCTGTCGATATGTATGTACGTAAACTGGTATCTTAAAGCATCTCTAGCAGGTCGGAGAAACACAAATTCCCAGACTAAATTAGTCTAGGACTCAGATTTCACTCCAGCAGTAAGACTAAATATAGTCTATGGGATTTTCCGGTGAGCCAAATAGACTATATCAAGAAACTAGAATTTGCTGGACTATAATTTTTAATATATTTAAATGGGAATGTGAAAGAATGATTGATGGATAATAATTCATTAAATATAATATAATTTTATAATTTTATAATTCATGAGATAGTCTATCTGCTGGAAAGATTGAAAGACTATCCCATAAATTTGTCATATGAAATAATTATAGTACATAATATAGTTCACCTCGTTGGAGATGCTCCTACACTTACACTTACACACGGTATGTACGCAAATGATATCTTTGACTACATATCAAATATGTATGTATGTATATCTCTCTCATCTCATATTTAAAGCGTCAAACAAAATTAAAGTACAAATTCTCAATTTATATTTTTAATAGAATTCAACTGCAAGCTTCAAATAAAATAGAGTTTTTATTACATTTATAAACATATATTGTCAATAAACTTAAAACTTGTTTATTGACTATATAGACATAAATGGCATAATACACAAGTACTTCCCATTTCAAAGTATAAGATTAATTTTTCAAAATTAATTTAAGACATTTTCAAATTCAAAATTGACATTAATCTATCTAGTTTTAAACAATTCATAATTGTAAACTATTTAAACAATATTATTAATCAAAAATTTTATTATTTTGAAAAATTAAATGAATTGTGTGAAAATATTTTAATTCAAAAGTCGTTATGCATCTTAAAAATGAATTCAATTTCAAGTAGAGTCCAAACTACTATATCGGATAAATTGTGAGATATATAAGTTGAATGTTTCGAAATAAATGAAGTATATATATATATATATATTAATTGAAAGTTCTTTTGTGTGTATATTTTATATTTTCTTTTTAGATTCATTACTTATCTTTATTTTTATTTTATTTTATTTTGAGAAGTAATTATGCTAAACCTTTGAGAACTAATTACCCACGCTATTGTGTATAAATTTTAAAAATAAAAATAAAATTTAGTAGTAAAGAAAAGTTAGAGATGATGGATGATAAGAGTGGAAACCAAGAGTCAAAAAAGTAATTATTACAATTATTGTTGTTGTTTTTTTTGGTTTTTTTTTTTTTTTATAATGTGGAGTTTTCGATTTGTGGGTCGATCAATCTTTCAGCCTAATATCAAAGCGGTTTGTTATTCGGCTTGCGACTTAGAAAGTATCGTGACCACTATAAAATATTTTTATATCCTAACTTTGTTGCAGGCCAAACTGAACCTAAGATGTTCGAATTTACGGCTTACCCAAGACGAAATTGAAAGCTGCGCCAAAGCCGGACTCGAACTTTGTAGTTCTTTTTAAGATAGATAGATAATCACATTAAATAAATAACGATTTATTGATTTTTATTTCCAAAAAGACCACCCTAACGAAACCGATAGCTTCTTCTCGTCCCCCATATTCCTGAGTTTTTCCGGTAAAAAACACACAAACCTTCTTTATCGGTCGATCTATCGATCGATTGAATGGAATACGATTTCAGGAACAGAGCAGGTGCACCGCAGGATTCGCAAATCCCGATGTATAGGCCGACTACAACTTCCAGTCATCCGATGTACGGGTATCCAAAGATCGGTCAACCCACCGGCCACTCCCTCATCCCTACTGCCGCCGGCCGCACCCATCACTCCCCTACATCCTCTTCTTCTTGTAACTCCCTCCTCTTTTTCTGTATGGATCAAATTTATCAATTGCTTCCAATTGTGATCGACTTATTTTTATTTTTATTCTGATAATTTGCAGCTGGAATAGGCATTAGGGTTGCTCTAAAACATGACTATCGTATAACACCTCCGGTATGACTATTAGTTTTCTGGAATTTTAGACTTATTTACTAATTCGTGCTGATGTTAATATTGTGAGTAATTAATTTACTTTGGCATAAACTGTGTTTTATGCTTTGCTACTATAATATTTCTAGTTCTACGTGCTCATATGAGGATCAATTATTGCCGGTATTGTTTTCTTATTTATACTAATCTGATTTTAATATTGGTGTCTTTTTAGTTTGTTCATATACTTGACATACTTTGATTAAAGGTATTGATCAATTACATCTAGCATCAGCGTTTTCCATGTTCCTTTCCTTCATCATTGTCCAACTTCTTTTCTTTCCCCATTCATATAATAAATAGATTGAATCCCCCCATCCCTCATTCTTTCTCTTCCATTTGGCCTCCAAGGTTCACTAATTTACTCATGTTCTGCATCATGCAGTGAGCTAAATTTCTAAAGCTACATAGCTACTATACAACTTGATTGACTATGTACTTGGAAGTTATATAAAGAAACTTAATCACTCAGTTATTTTCATGGTGAAATGTTGAAAAACGAAGAAATTTAAAGCTATATATGGTGGTAACATATCTAACCGGATAGTTTTTTTCCTTCATAGAACCTGCATCCACTACCTTAGGGTGTGTGTATAAACCACCAGATGCATGCAATACCCCACCAACCACACGCACCAATTAAGCCCAATAGTAGTAAATTTTATGTGGGTGGCCCTAAGGAGAGCATTCCCTATGCGGAGTATTGACTTTTAAAGGCTCGTATCTCTAGGTTTAGTACACTTGAGCTATCCCCTTGGGTTTATCTAACTTGGTAATTTTTGTCATTGTAATTCAAATATCAAGTTTTTTCATAGTAAATACTCTTACCAGCACTGACTGCTAAATGCAGTGTAAAGATCCTGCTTGTTTCTAACATTATGGAGTTAATATCCTCCAAGCATCTACGTACCTATTAATTTTCTATAAATGCATCTTATTTTGACCGTATATGCAAAAGCATAACCAGTTTCCTTTTATCCATTCTTGTACATATGTGTAATGTTTGTAGGGTCTTAATTTGTTTGTTAATTGTTCACATTGTAGCCTCAATTGTCCCCACAAATCGGAGAGATTCCTCGAAGCAATTTTCAGTTCGATTTTGAATTTGAAAGAAAGATACTGGCTGAAGCAGATAAGGAAAATCCAAACTGGAGCAGGCTTGGGCTTGAGAACCTTCCATCTAAAGCCGCAGAAACATCTTCATTGGTATGCTCCTCTTTCTTTATAACGTATTCCTGTATGAGTGTGACGGAGAATATATATAAAATGGGTTATGGGTGTAATATCTTTTCATTTCCTGTTTGAAGTGAGAGGGCTGATGAAAAAAGATATGGGTTAAAATTGTCAGTTGTAGGGATCACACCTTATTCTGGAAGATCTTCTGGTGAATTCTTCTATTGGCGTAATGTTATTCTATAAGTGACCCCCCTCTTTTGGTCACAGAGTTTAAGACATTCATATAACACAAATATTATAATATGTATATATAACTTTATTTTTGATAAGTATATGTTTTTCTATCATATAGCTGAACTATATTAAACATTAAAAAAATATACTCCCTCCGTCCCGTATTAAACGTCCTAATATTTTTTTTAGGATGTTCCACAATAAATGTCCTATTTTATATTAGTAACTATTTTAATTTTATTTTTCCACTTATACCCTCATAATTTGTTTAGTCAACTTTTGTTGAAACTTAAGAAATGATAACAGGTTTACTTTGGGAAGTGATGTATTGTTATATCATTTTCTCTCTCATATTATCATTATAACATCTCTTCCATTTAATGTGAGAATAACAACAAAAATGATAAAGTAGCTAGAAATTAATACCAACAAAGGTAGATGGTTTGCATGCATGGAGATATGCATGTAATTAGTGGGTGAATTTGGAGAGAGAAATATACTTATTGGAATGTGAGAATAACAATAAAAATGATGTAGAGAATTGATTCATGTAGGAACTAGCAAGGAATAATTAATGTTGGGGTCATAAAAAAGTGAATGAATACTTCAATTAAAAATTAATTTAGAAAAAAATATATATTATTAATTAGCGTGCCAAAACCAATTGGACGTTTAATACGGGACGGAGGGAGTAATATATTTTGGCATGTCTTAAAATTCATGCAAAAACAACCAAAAAAATAGAATCATTTCAACTGGAAGAAATGACATACTTTATAGCTTGCGGCACATCTATAATCTTTAATTGGATTGATCGTGTATACAATTAATTTATGCGTGTCTCTAATTTTATTCTTTTTCTTGGAAGGTTTGTGGCGCACGGTTAAGATTATTGTATGGTAATCTTATTAGTTGGACATCATCTTCCCTATTTACTTAATTTTGATTGCAGAAAGATTAAGTGCAGTAATATAATTTGTCAATAGGTGCTTAAAGTTGTGTGGTAGAAGATGGAATGGTTAAGAAGGGTTGGAGCTAGATTGAGGTGCTTTTACATTCCGGATGGTCCCCATTGATGGCTGTCCTATTTATGGCTATAGAAATGCAAGATGGTTGGAACATCTGAAACATCTTTACAATCTAATAAATAATTAAAGTACATTTCTTGTTTCAACTTTTGACGACCACAAATCATATGTAAAGTAGCTTGTTCTCACATCAGTGATCTTCCTCTTTAGATTGTCGCATTATTTGTGAATTTGCAATAATCACATTTGACAATATCTAAGGTACTGCTACCACAGTGATCCAAAATAATGCAGATTGGGGTACTTTATTCCTGTTAACAACACAAATTGTGTGCTTCTATATATAACACTTTGAGACCCTTAGAAAACTATCACAGAAATTTCCTAAAGTCATTTGAAGCAATTACCCTGCTTATAAAATAACGATATCCACTCTTTTTGTAAGGGGCATCATATTTTCAAACTATTAGCATCCAAGACACTGTTATGATTATCGTTTGCATTATTTCTCTGCAGGGATCCACCACAGATCTTGTCGTGCGCAAATACGTAGCATCAGGTCTCAATAGAGAGGCGGTGCCTCTTGCTGTTGCAAATTATGGAGATAATCCAACTAAGGTTCTTTTTCCTTCTTACTACATTTTTTGTTTGATCCTTTTCCATCCTTGCATTTTACATATTGAAATATGGCTTAGTCACCTCGGTCGGTAAAATTCTGTGCTTCATTTTGTTCTAATACTAAAACGGGATAAATTTGATTTCCTCTTCAAGGTTAGGGAATTTGCCAGTGGCTTCACCCTCTTGCGAGAAATGGGTTTTTCATCAAACAGTGTTGCAGAAGCCTTACTCATGTACGACAATGATACAGACAAGGCATTGGCACATTTCCTCAACAATTCGTCCTGAGGATTGCCTGGAATAGATAGGCGGGTTATTGGAGTGCTGTTTTTGTATATTCACAAGAATTTGGATAATGCTTGTATTGTACGACAGGATTTGGTATAATATACCTTCTATTATCAGTGTAAAAGCATTTGTAGCCTGAAATTTAACTGGTAGTCTCTTCATGCTTTTGGAATACTTCCTTGCACCTATTATTGAAAGAAATTGTGTCGAAGGGTAGAGACTATGCAAATTTTATTACTTGTAGGAAAAAGTAAACAAGAAAAGCTCATTTCATAAGGAAATATATTCACCACCAAAATTTAGAAAGAAAGATGCAAAATATAAAAAAGAAGAAAGCAATAGTGTCATACACTAAGTTGGGGTATGCAGTAATGGGTGTATTATGTTGTCTAAAGAGTTACTTCGTCTGAGTCGAAGATGCGACCGTCCTAGATTTTTCCCATACCTCCTTTATTTGTAGCCAAATACTCCCTCCCTCCCTCCCTCCCTCCCTGGCTCCCTCAATGATTGTACAAATAGTTTTCATTCGTATTTCTTCCCAAGATAACTATACTTTTTATTCCCAAATGTAGTAAAAAAAATACTAATAATTTAGACAATAATTAATGGACAGAGGAGGTATATTATAAAATAATTTTATGTGGTGCAACAACACGTCATTATATACACGAGACCCAGCCAGCCAGACTGTAGTATCACTATCAAGCTCTTCCTACAGATTAAATAAACATAAAATCCTAGACCGAAAAAGTAAGAACTTGAAGGAAGATCATCATATAACCAGACATCCTACAAAATCATGATCCAAGAAGATGATACTTATAATAATAATACATCTACAAACATCATGGGTAAAAAGTCACAAACCGAAAATATGGTCACTTGCACCAAATATAGCGGAGCCAAATTGTCTTGTGTTCAAGTCACTCCCATCCAGAGCAGAACCAAATCTATCAAGCCACTGAGTTGGGCTAGGGTTTTCAGTCTCCTCTACCCACTCTGAAGTCATATCGATGTCATCAAGTTGAATTGGATCAGCTTCTGAAGACTTTGGTTTTATTGATCTCGCTAACTTGAGATTATAGTTTATGTAAACAAGATCATTTAATGTTTCCTTGTCAATCTTATTGCGCTTCTCAGAGTGGATTTGCTGAAATGTGCCCCAGTGCCTCTCCAAGGTACAGGTGCTGCAAACTTGACTGAGTGTTCGAATGGCAACTCGTTGTAATATGGGAGCAGAATCACCATACTGTTCCCACCACAGGCCTACAATACATTTGTCATATGTTAAGCATTTCTACATGTACACATGCAACTGACACAACAAAGCATACAGGTGCTCACAAACTAAACATTCGTCTGTGTAGCATGCATAGACACACACATCTTGTGTACATTAGGCATGAACTCGTCTATAATCTTAAAAGAATATGCATTGATGAGTAGTCACTACAAGTATGACGGCATAGGTAAATGGTTATAGCTATAAAAATACTATATTGCCCATTGTTTTTTTTGGCATGTGTTTATACGGACACAATTTTGTGTGAAAAGTATATGATACCCACACAAGTTTGCGTGAAAAATATTTACCACTTATATATATGATCTAGAAAGGTTCAAGGAGAAAAACCAAACTCAAAAGGTGGAAAAGAAAAGAACCCACAAAAAAAAATCAATAAAAATAAATAATAACAATAATAATAATAATGAAAAATTAACTATGAGGTGGGACCGATTCTCAGGATTTTGCATAGTGAAGTTTAAATACAATCATGTCTTATAAGTACTTGCATTTTTTATATTGCTAGATTCAAACAAATATGTTTTGTCATGTTTAGCAGTTACAAGTAATGTCCTAATTTTTAAAAAATCAGCTTAAGTTGTTTATGGTTGTTCTTTATACAATCATGGTAGTAAGTAAAGATGTAGTAAAACATTATATGGGTTATCACCCTGAAATCTCCAACCTTGAAACCTTACAGTAATACCTTAAACGAAGTACCATGAAGCATTTCTAGTATCCAACATTTTAGTAGAGCTCCAAACTCTCGGTTTTGCAAAAAGGAATCAAGCTTTGCTTTTCCATCGTCGTTATCTTATGTGTTTTTGCATCGGTTTTAACTTCATGATATAATGCAACTTTAACTAGCAGCATGCAAAGTATGTAGAGGGCACTATTGGTGCTTACAACTATTTATTGCACCCAAATGATGTGAGGAGGTGGACGAAGGAAATATTGTTTCTAAAAGTTAACCTCACACCAACACGTGACAGAAAGTTCTATACATACCAGGTGAAACTGTATCAATTGCCTCCTTTGCAAGATTGCAACCAAACATCCCTGTTGACCTTGTAAATAACAGAATTTGATTAGTGATGTCCCGTCTTAGATCAGGCGTTGGAAGTAGCTTTTCAAGAACTCTAAAAAAGTCTTCTTTTATAGATCCAAGAAATTTAATTTCTGGATTATACTGGATGCTAGGATTCAAAAAAGCTGCTGCCGAATGTAGAGGCGAATGGAGATACTTCTGCCACTTCTTATCCACAATATCTAAAAATGTCTTGCACTTAATTTCATCCATTATGTAGTACGTCCTTATTGACTCCTTGGCTCTGGTCATCAGCTCATATACAAAACCTACAGAAGGTTTTGATCCAGATACTTCTCTCATAACTTTCAGAATGGGATCAGAAACAGCAACACACTCTTCCACTGACCTCCAGAAATCATTATCATCAAGAATACCACTAAGAGTTATGCTTTGTGGTTTGTTTGCATAAGCCGAATTCGCAGAAACTTCAGGGCTATTGAACATATGTTTCAGTCTCACCCTCTGCTTCAGAATAGCCTGCAATGAGAGGAAGTTTGAAACAGACTTTGTGATACCCGTCTTAATTATTTCCTGTCCTGCAGTGAACTTCTTCATTAAATCAAGCATCGAGGAACTGTTATATATAAACTTCGAAATAGCTTGAGCTTGTAAGATACACCTGCTCACCCAATCTACCTTAGAAAACTCCTCCAAGATAGCATTCAAACATTGGGAAGCACAAGGGGACACAAAGATGGTTCCATAGTTCTGCAGGATATGGTTTACTATACCATTGCAATTGAGAGTATTGTCCACAATAATTTGCACAACATTTTCTGGGCCAAAATTTTGAATTACAGAGTCAAATAAATCAGCAAGGCATTTTATGTTTTTATAATACGAAGATGCATCTACTGACTTGTGGAAAAAAGTTCTGGACGGCGATGAAACTAAGAAGTTAATCAAAGCTCTAGATTTGTTGTCTGTCCATGTTTCTGCAATTATAGTACAACCTGTTGTTGCCCACTCTTTCTCAATATCTTTTGATTGTAAACTCATCTCAGACTTGATCCTCTCTAACCATGTATTTTTCAGAGTTTCGGCAGATGGGCCTCTTAATCCATTTTCACACTTCCCGACTGCATCAATCATTAGCTGATAAGATGAAGAACGGGCTACGCTGAAGTCCAGTTTATTTTCAAAAAAGAACATAGCAATACTTCTCTCGGCATTTTCTTGCTCACTAGCTGATGAAGATCCCATTGGTGTCATGGAAGGGAAAACTTTCGCAACTGGAGATGCAGATGCCTTCACAGACATGAGAGTTCTGCTAGCAGAGATATTTACAAGAGATTTTGCTTCTGCAAGCTTTTGCTTCTTAGCACTAGAAGTTTCCTTAACTTCCTCCTTTGTCGCTATTATAGCCCTCACCCTATCAGTAACATCATCCCTTACTTTACTACACGGATTCACTCCTTTACTGGGAATTCGAGACAAATGATGTTTTAATCTACTGATGCCACCATTCAGAACCCTGAAGCAGAACTTGCATCGCACCTTGTTTCCATCCAACTTCTCAGCATATTCCCAACAAACATCTTTTTCACGAACCACTGCGTGAGATGGATGTATTAAATTATTATTGGTCACTAGTGATTTCTTTTTATTGCAGCTTAATTTTCAACTCTTTGACATCAACATAGCACATCTCATACTGGGAGACAATAAACATTATAAACTGTGGACATTAAGTTGAGAAATATAAAAATATAAGTAATACCACAAAAAGGGAAAAGAGGAAAAATTAGAAGGAAGAAAAAAATATAATCAACCAAAACAGGATGTTCAAACTCCTTCATTAGTTTCAAGTTTGATCACAAATGAAAAATGTACATCATTTCTTGAGTTCATTAGTTTCAAGTTTGATTAAGCCAATATTGTTGCAGTTGGCGTTACATTTTCTGAAATCAATTATCAGTTAACTGAGTAATAAAAGATGGGAGTTGAACCAAAATCTCCAATTCAGGGATCATGACCCATAAACTAAAGGTGGTTCAATTTTCTCCATGCGCCCAAATTTAAAATTTTAGATAGATCAATTATTAACCTGCTTTTAGATTGTAATATGTCATAACAAAGCATATTACTACAAAAAATGAGTAGCGCCGACAAAGACGTGGAAAGATAAGTCCTCAAACTGCAAAAAATATATATTTGAAGACATGAAAACTAGCACAGATGTCTCTATGACAATTCATTTAAGAATTAAAGGCTTGGGGCTTACTGATACGGAGAGATGTCTTCCCCTGCTGCAAATTGACCTAAAAATAGGCAGAAGAAGAAATAAATTAGAATTTTTTTAAGAATTATGATAACTAATCTCAACTATAAAAGATGGAGAAGAAAGATTTTCATACTTAAAATTATCCTCCAATAACAATTCATAAAGCTTCTCACAAAATGTGTACCAAATTCTAAAAATAAATCCTCGAACGCTATTTTGAATAGAGGATTCATTGTTTTCCCTTGTATAGAGTAAGTTCTTCTGCTCTGCTCTGCTCTTCTCTTCTCTTTATGGGAACTGTATTCAGGTTCTGCTCCCATGGCTTTTTCATAATAGGTACTTTAATTGGACGACAAAATAATATCATCAAAATTTTGGAACAAATTACTAGTTGTTTTTATATACATCAAACTGCATTAAGATTACACCACAATAGAGTTTAAAGTTTATAAAATGTTAAACCTCAAGGGAATTCAACATAAAAGTATCAGAAACCTGTGCCATAACTTGATGTTCTTCAAAATAAAAAATAGTCTTAAATTTATACACCAATATAGAAGTTATGGATCTCTGATTAGGATTGGCCGGAAACGGAGAGAAGAAAATAGCGAGAAGTTAAAGAGAGTGCTTACAGATCTTATCGATGATGGAGAGATAAACGGAGGTTGCAGATTTATGGATTTGTAAGATTTATCGCGATATTTTAGTGGAGTTAGGGTTTTTCGGGTATTATTCACTTTAATCTGTGCCGTCGAGCTTCTTTCTCTTTCTTTTTCTATTTTCTCGCCTTTCTCGTTTTCAGCTTCCTTCGGGTTTCTTCATTTTTAATAACACGGAGTATTTCTTTCTTTCTTTCTTTTTTTCCCCCTGTGGTCGGCGATATATCGCGTAATCCTATGTAGACGTGGAGCAATAACATGCGACAATCTGGCGTTCCGATATCGAAATTAAACATTTGGTAATAGACTAATAGCTTTGTTGATTACAAAACGACGACGTTGTCATTAACTATGTTAATTGGTGTGGGATAGAGGGAAAAAGAATATGGAAAATTGGAAAGGTAATATATTAACTGGGTAAATCTCTTATAATTAATTATGTATTTTATCTTATTTAATGTCACATTATTTAAGATACATTTTAAATAAAAAATTTAAGAACATTATCCAAATTAAAAATATCCATATACTAATACAACCTAATGTATACGAGATAACTAAGTTATTCATGTGTCTGGTAAAAAAACTACTCATAAGATTTTAAGTACATAAGATCTTGGATCCATTTAAAAAAATTGCGTACGGGATACTGCCACTTTATTAATAAAAATACATTATTTTTTGGGTAGTGATATATGCACCCTAAATTGATTGTTGCACACTAGTATATATCAAATAGACTAAATCACACATAAGAAGTCAATTAAAATATTTATCATTTGTGATTTGTCCATTCTAGTTGAAAAAAGTTTTTATTTATCTTTTTTAAAATATATAGTTTACAATATATAAAAGTTTATATATTGACTAAATAATTTATTTTTATTTTTTTTAATTTTAAGTTTTTGTAAAAATTGTGTTCAAGTCAAAATAAATCTTTAGAATCAGACGGGCCAATAAACTATATATGATAACAAGCTAAATTATATATTGTCTAAAAATACACGAACAAGAAAGTTTACTAGTTAAAAAACTTTTTTAGGTTTTTTAATATTGTATGCGTTCTAATCTCTAATTTAAAATTTAAAGTTTAAAATATTATTATATAGTATCACAAATTAAAAAGAATGATATTAAGTAAAAATATAATAGGTTTAATAAAGTAGTGCCGTTCAATTTGAGTTTTAAAATTTGGCTAACTAAGTGTATATACACATCCTATCTTATAAATATTACGTAGAACAAAATTAAGACAAAATGGATAAATACTAAATGATTCATTTATTTTATGTATATTAAGGATAATATAGTCTTTTTAATATATGTAGATGTGCAAGTATCAGTCTAGGGTGTGCATCTATCAACAACCTATTTCTTAAAAGGTAAAATAAGTGATTGCCCAATTAGCTCAACCCTAGAATGGGCTATGGGCTCATTTCAGTCTTACCTATATAAAACAATAGTAAGGATAGCCGTTGAGTTAAAGTGGTATCAAAAGTATTAGGCCCACGGGGAGTCCAAGACACTGGACAGTGCAAAATCAAGACAAGCCAGAAACCGAAGCTAATAGAATATTGGAAGTCCATTAGGTAGTAAGTAGTACCTTCTCCGTTCCTTAAAGAGTGTAATTTTAGCAAAAAAAAAATTATTCCTTAAAAAATCAGTTTTAGGAACTCAATGCCTTCTTTTTCCAAATATGCTCTTGTTTTAATTAATGCACTAAAGGAAGAAAAAGGCTAGTTTTGTCATTTTATCCCAGGTTTATGTACTTTTTGCTAAAACTGCACTCTTTAAGTAACGGAGGTAGTATAATGTTAGGTTAGGTGTGCCAAGAAATTGTTATTATGGAGAAGTCATGGAAGAGAAATATACTACTACTAATAGTAATAGAGGAAGATGATTTTGTAGTTACTATGATCCGATCCAATATAAGCAAATGTGTCGTGGAGTGAATATTAAATGGAAGCTATATGTATATGTATATGTATATGTATATGTATATGTATGTGACTTGTGAGAGAGAAGTATGAAGTAAATTTTTGTTTGGAGACTTTAGTAGGTAATTAGGTACTGATGTTGAAGTCTACTTTTGAAATTCATTATGGGAAGTTGTAATAGTGGATTGATTTGTTCATATTACGGCAATTTTTAAATTAACCTTCAATATAGATGACAGAAGAAAAGAAGAAGAAAGGAAGACTTATAATAATAATTATTATTACTGTTATTATTCTCCTCCTCCTCTGTCTGCGGCTCGAATATAATTAGTTGTTGTTATAATAATTATATGCGGACAAATAAATTGAACTGGATGAATAAAATAAATTTATTCTGACAAACAAAATAAATTTGTACAATTTAATTATTCGCTAAAACAAATTTATTTTATTCTTTCGGATCAATATTTGGATCTGCACTCTTGTTGTTATTATATGGAAGAAGGAAGGGAGGGGGAGTCGTAGTTGTTTGTTCCGCTTTATCCGTCCTCCTCCACGTGCAACCTCCACCCTTCCCGCTCTTAATTTGACTTTCAGTCATTTATTTTAAATTAATAAAATATTAGTCGTAGTCTACTACTCCACTACAAATTACATAAACTAGCAAAGTAGGAATAAAAATAACAATGGTAATGGTAATAATATGTAGGGAGTGAGTATATAATATTGGGGCCAATGGTTTCTCCTTTTACAAGCAAACACGCTTCACTTTAATCATCTCATCACCATCAAAATCAATTCCCTGTCGTTTCTTCAACCCTGAAACATCTATCACTTGATTTCATTTTATTCAATCCTCCATTATTTTTCACAGAGAGAGAGAGAGAGACAGGTCTGATGCTTGTACTACATTTTTGTCTTCACCGGGAGGATCTACTATCTCCAGGTGTGGTTATTTCTTTTTCCTCCCAATTTTTGGTTCATTTTCGTTGCTACTACTACTAGTGTTTTCTTCATTTTCCCACCAATGAAACATTTTTTTATTAATCAAACCCAACTTTTTGTATGTATGCTTGTTTGACCATAACTCTATTTTATTTTTTTAAAGCATGATTCAATTGAATAATCAACGAAACGCCTAATTCTACCTCTCCCTCTCCCTTTTTCTTATGTACGTGTATATATAATAAAGCTGTGCGTATGTTCTTTAAGTAGTAAGTGAGGAAATGGATGTCAAGTTCATGTTCTTCGCAATTTTCTTGTTTGAATCTATTCTCTTTTTGGTAGCAACCACCGAACCCATTAAAGATAAACAAGCCTTACTCGATTTTGCCCGAAATCTTTACCATTCTCGCCCTCTCAATTGGGATGACAAATCTTCTGCTTGTAGTATTTGGACGGGAGTGACATGTAATCATGATCAATCTAGAATTATAGCCGTCCGATTGCCTGGAATCGGTTTTCACGGCCAAATCCCCTCAAACACCATCACCCGCTTGTCAGCACTTCAGCTACTGAGTCTGAGATCCAACGCCATATCTGGTCCTTTCCCTCCTGATTTCTCAAAGCTTGGAAACTTGACTGCCCTCTACCTTCAGTCCAATAACTTCTCTGGCTTTCTGCCCTTGGATTTCTTGGTTTGGAAAAATCTTTCCATTATCAATTTGTCACACAATGCTTTTAATGGCAGCATCCCTTCCTCAATTTCAAATTTGACTCACCTAACAGCATTTCATCTTGCTAACAACTCACTTTCAGGCGAAATACCTGATCTCAATATCCCTAGTCTCCAACTGCTAGATCTATCCAACAATAATCTCACTGGAACAGTCCCTCAATCTCTTCGGAGATTCCCAAGTTCGGCTTTCTTTGGTAATAATTTTTCTCCTGAAAATCTCCCTATTCCACTTCCTCCAGCTCTTTCACCCAATGCTCAACCTTCAAAAAAATCCTCAAAACTTAGCGACTCTGCAATCCTAGGTATTGTAATTGGCAGTTGTGTTCTGGGGTTTGCCATACTCGCTGTGCTGTTGATTGTTCTCTATTCCAATAGAGGGGATGAAAATGTGGTCTTGGTCAATTCCCAGAAGAGAGAAACAAATATGGCTAAAACAGTCTCTGGGAGGCGGGACAGAAATACTAGTCTTGTTTTCTTTGAGGATTGTAATCTAGCATTTGACTTGGAAGATCTGTTGAGAGCTTCTGCTGAAGTGCTCGGAAAGGGAACATTTGGGACAACGTATAAGGCAGCGTTGGAGGATTCAACCACGGTTGTAGTAAAGAGATTAAAGGAAGGGAGTGTTGCAAGAAGAGAGTTTGAGCAGCAGATGGAAGTTGTTGGAAGTATCAAGCATGAGAATGTGGCTGCCCTAAGAGCATATTACTATTCCAAGGATGAAAAGCTCATGGTGTATGACTATTACAGTCAGGGGAGCGTATCGGCAATGTTACATGGTATGTTTTGCTCTCTCAGTCTCTATCACCTGTTTTCCCTTTGTTAGCTTGCTTGTATTTAATATTCAGTTATTCTCACTATGTATATCTTCTTAACCAAGTGTTGATCTTATTTTCTGGTTCCAATGAAATAAGATGGCCAAAATACATCTTTTCAAATTGGATTTGTTTGTTCTACGTATGTGAGAATATTAGCTTGGTTTTTCAAGAATAACTAGACTGGCTCAGGAAGTTTTTCAACTAGGATGGATACAAATGGCCCCAGTTTATTCAAGCATTACCATAGGAACTTGCCTCTGCAAATTGCAACTCCAATTTTTTTTTTAGGATTGATAGAGAGGAAACATCAGATTATGTTAATGTTAAAGCTAGTGTAATACATATATATATATATATATATATATATATATGGGGGCGGATCAATGACACTAAGTTTTTTACACAATTTTTTGATTCTTGGATTTGAACACTCTTAATGGCTAAGATTAAAGCTGATTTTTAATTTATACACTCTATTCTTTGTATAACAACCTATATGAATGCATATATTATCATAATATTGGTGATAACTAACCAAAACTGCTTAGATATACATACTTGCTTCCACATCATTTGTATAAAATTATACTGAAGTTTTGGTTAGTTATCATCAATATTATGATAATATATGCATTTTATAAGTTGTTATACAAAGAATAGAATGTATAAATTAAAAATCAGCTTTAATCTTAGCCATTAAGAGTGTTCAAATCCAAGAATCAAAAAATTGTGTAAAAAACTTAGTGTCATTGAACCGCCCCCTATATATATATATATTGTTATTCATTTGTATTATTTTGGTGATGGGAGGGGGAAGCTTGACTTTAACAAATTCAAATACAAGCTTTCCTTTCAGGTTTGCAATTGAGAAGGGGTTAACATAGACAGTTCTATCATGTCACACCCTTTTTTTATTCTATATGCAATCTTAGGAGAATGCTGATGAATAGAGGTCGCCTACAACTTTTAAAGAAACTATATTCTGATGAATCTAATTCATCTCTATACATTTTCAGCAAATAGAGGTCAGGGTCGGACTCCTCCAGACTGGGAAACTCGAGTAAGGATAGCTGTTGGTGCAGCAAGGGGCATTGCTCATATCCACACACAACTCGGTGGGAAGCTTGTTCACGGAAACATAAAAGCCTCAAACATTTTCCTCAACTCTCAACAACATGGCTGTGTAAGTGATCTTGGGTTAGCAACACTGATGAGTCCAATGGCCACACCAGCTATGCAGAGTGCAGGATACCGAGCCCCAGAAGTAACAGACAGTCGGAAAGTGTCTCATGCATCTGATGTTTACAGCTTTGGAGTCCTGCTGTTTGAGCTTCTAACTGCCAAGTCTCCAATACTTGCCGCGGGAGGTGATGAGGTCATCCACTTGGTCAGATGGGTTCATTCTGTGGTCCGAGAGGAATGGACCGCGGAAGTGTTTGATGTGGAACTTTTGAGGTATCCTAATATAGAGGAGGCGATGGTGGAGATGTTGCAAATAGGGATGGCATGCGTCGCAAGAGTGCCGGAGCAGAGACCCAAAATGTCAGAGGTGGTGAAAATGGTGGAGGATATTATGAGGATTATTAGTACAGGAAATCAGCCAACCTCTGAAGCTAAATCAGAAGGTTCAACTCCAACGCCAACGCCAACGCCGACACCCCCAATAGTTGAGATAGGAGGATCGTCTTCTGTTTCATAATATAGTATAAATGAGATTATTGTTTCACTAAGAAGTCGGTTGTCAATTGTTATAAATATATGTTTTTCCCTTTCCAATTCTTTATTTTGAACCACAGGCTCTGTTAAAAAGATTCTAGTTTTGTGAATAATTGCTTCCGTGTTAGCTTACCCACTTGACATAAATTAAGTCAAGAGTTAGGTTAGTTTACTGAATTATTTTGACCAGGAAGAATTTTTGAAAAGCTAGTTTACTGAATTATTTTGACCCCGAAGGATTTTTGAAAAGTTAGTTAGGTTGGTTTACTGAATTATTTTGACCGGGACGTTAGTGCGTGGTGATCCCACCGAAAAAAGAGACCTTCCCGGCCATCTAGAAAATTGCATCTAGTCTTTGTATTTATCAAAGCCAAATTGCTTCTCAGTACTAAGGGATGTTTGATAAAAATTGTGAATAAGTTAAATCTGAATGAACAAAAATTATTTGATATTTGATATATTTTAACCATCTGAATAATATTTTATTATTTTATTTTTCTGAAAAAATTCAAAAATTTGTTGTAAATTTATTTAATACTCCCTCCATCCCATTATATTTGACATTCTAAAAATTTTCACATAAATTAAGAATAGATGCAATTTTACTATTTTACCCTTAATTAATACTTTGATCTCATTTAATTCTCTATTGATATCAGACTTCATTTCACGCTCTCCTAATTAAGAATGTTTCAATACTATTCTCTCCCTCTAATTTATGAGTACTTGCTCTTCCGCCGTTCCCTTGATTCGTAGCCTTTTTCAAATTTTCCAGTTCCTCCATGATCATTCTCTACACCGACAACTTTTTTTCCTGATGAATTTGAAGTTATACTGAGGCTGGCCATCTTTGTACAGACAGCTTCATCACTTCCATCCTTGGGATCCTTCTTACTCAGCCTGTTTCTGAATTGGACTTTTCTGCCGAAGATCTGAGAGAAATTGGACTTCTCCGCCGGAGATCTAGCCATTCTCTGACCGGAAAACCTACCGGAATCAACAATCTCCAAAGAACTCGACATAGTTTAATTTCCGGCAAATCAATGGAACCAATTCAAATTGTTTGAAGTAAAAAATGCGGACAAAGGAATCAAATTGAAATTGGAATTGGAATAGGAAGCTGAAGCTTTCTCTCTCTTGTTTTGTCTGTATAGTTTGTGAAGCTCTGGATATAAATAGATATACTTATATATATATATATATATATATATATATATATATGTAGGTATAAAGCTGCAACATTTAATTCTCATAAATGTATCTTGGAAATCAAAGAACATAATTTGAATAGTGATAGAAAAGGAAGGGTAGAAAAAGAAAACAAATAGGCAAAATATTCTTGGGTTTGTAGAACGTCACATATTTTGGGAAAAAAAATACACTCTAAAACATCAGATAAAAAGGGATGGAGAGAGTATTACTAAATATAATACTACCTCCATCCCACAATAAGTGTTTTTTAAGCTTAATATTTTTTTCCAAAATAAGTGATGTATTAGAATTCCAATACAATTTTTATAATATTTTTCCATATGTACCCTTATGCAACCAATGGTATTTATTGGAAAGTTGAAAGGTTGAAGAAAGAGAAAAAAAGACCAAAAGGCAATAAAAAAGTCTCAAACAAAACAAAGAAATTATATTAAAGGTATTTTTGCTATTTTAGCTTGTGTGATTTAAGCTAAAAAAACACTTATTATGGGACGGAGGTAGTAGTTAATATTGTAAAAAAAAAAAACTCATTCAACCCATTCAGTCAAAAAAATGGAACTAAACCATTCAGTTCAAATCGTCTGAATGACCGATCGATTCAGCCATTAAGACGATTTGTTTTTTCCAAAACAAACACACTGAATGGCTGAATCTGTCAGCCATTCAACCATTTAGTGCTAATCAAACAGCCCCTAAAAAACATTTAAGCCAAATTGCAGTTTAAAGAAATGGAAAATTCTCCTTTTGTCCATTTTTGTTTTTCAGTTATTTTGTTCAAGACAGACATAGCTATCTGTGAATAACTTAATCAAGTTGTACATCCAATACTAGTTCTCACAGATATATAACAAACTATTTTCTTATTTGAAAAGATGAATACTCACAAGTTGGAGTTGTAGCAACTGTTTTTGTATGCTGCAGCAGGCAAGTAATTAGATCACCTGGATCGGTAAGCCAACTGAAAGATTGACTAACAAAAATATTATAAGAAACAATAAGCTACAACATCTGGTGCGGCTGGGGTATGAGGTGGCCAGAAAATGGCTTAGCAACGGCAAAAGAATTCATCTCCTTTATCAATGACCACCGTCAATCCACCAAATTCCTCAAAATACACAATCAATCATAGGGTTCAAGCAACTGCACTCCACAAAACATAAGGCCAGACGATAATGCAACTCACTTGCGCATAATTCTAGTTTTAACTCCACCTGAAATTAAACAAAATGTTCAAAGCTTTTAGGAGAGCATAACACCTTATAAGTTATGACCCAAAATTCATTGGTTCAAAATCTTGAGTAGAGTTTTTGCATGAAAAATAGACGTCAGATAATAGTAATTTTATTTTAATTTATAATATTCTTTTAACAAGTCTTTCCAAAGAACAATTTCACCAACCTTCAACTTCCTCAAATAGAATTTCTTTCACCAGATCAGCAGTGGCATTGTATTCAAAACTGCAAAATGAAACGAGATGCATTTAAATAAAGTAATATCAAAGAAAAGTTTGTTGCAAGGGAGGGTGGGGGTCACTAAAAATTGAATACAAAAGGTTCACACAGTGACAACCTCTAATGATGTAATATGATGAAATACAGCTATGCTACAGTATGAAAACCTATGAACAAAATTAAACTAAACGCATCATGACCTTCATATAAAATTAACACCTCAAACAACTATCCTATTTGTCTGATTCAGTCGGCCATACAACTAACCTGTCTAAGAAGCAGTTACCAATTAATTAAATGCAATATTGTGAACTTTGCATCACACATACAAATATGTAATCCTTGCTCAGTATGTAAAGAAGTGAGATCATCATCATCATCATCATCAATTGCAACTTCAGTGCTACTTAATATCTCCAAACTTCTAGGTTATGGATACCAAAGACCTGGCAGAGTATAGGGAAATTCACTCAGGTCATGACAGCTTCAAAGTGGAATATCCTGAAGGTGGACAAGCGGAACTTTAACTCACAGCATCAAAGTTGCAACTTGTGTAAAAGATTGCAAATTAATTTTGAACCAAAGAGAGGCATTACGACTAGCATAATAAAAACTCCAATTACTAGGTCATGGAAACTTCAGATAGAATCTTACAGAATAGGTAAAAGGATAAAATAGTTAAAAATAATGTGAGTAGCCCAAGGAATAAAAGCATAGTCTCTTACCTATTTGAGAAAAACACCTCAATTTCATAGTCAGATGTATTCTTGGTAGCTTCAAGTAACATTGTAACAATTTCACTCTTCCGAGTACTAGCCATGAGAATATCATACTCAGTTGGGATGATGATGGAAAAGAAATTATCACTGAATTCACTCAAACATATCTTCTCAACAGCTGCTAAGGCAATCCGCCTCTTAAGTGCACCAATCTCTGGGTCAACAATGTAAATGGCAAATTCAGTCATTAGAAGAATGCGTCGTTTCATTCTTCCAGTGCTGGTAAACTTCAATACTCGGTCTGCAAAGAAAACTATTTTGTCACCTGTAGAATTGAAGTTTGTCCAAAAATTAGGTGGGAATAGCGGAGTCATATAACAAAAGAACTCATCTTCAGAACTCTAAATTGTTTCACAATCAATCAAACCTGTCCAAACTAGCTCATCCAGGTCATTCACTTATAATGTTCATGAACATTCAAGAAGAAAACACATCTTTGGAGGAGAGAACCCTGAGCCCACGGAAGGGAATAAGGATATTTTTAATTAATTTAGCACAATTACATCTGAACTTCATTACTAAATAAAGTCTCAAGGACCTTTTTGATGCCAACTGGATTCTGGTTATATGATGCAAGGGAAAGCTAAGTATTTTTTTTTTAAAATCCAAGGAGTTGGTATAAGATCAGATTAAAACCCCCAACACCCTTTCCTTCTTTTATTTCAATAAGTAAATCCCCAACATCCTAAAGAAAGAAGTATAATGCAAGTTGAGTTGCCATTAATAGAAGATGTCAATCTCTCGTTAAACAAATTGGCATCCAGGTGTTTTGTATATCTGTTGAAATTAAATAATTTATTAAGAATACAAACGTAACTGAAAAATGAAAAACAAATAAACTTTTAACCATCTCTTATTTATTAACCAATTTAGAGAACAAAGGTCCGATGTGCAATGGAGTGATGACCATGATCTTTACAAAATAATGAAGTTACTATTTTCAATTCTGAAATCACATTAACAAGTACTGCAACGGTATTAACATGCTTAATTACACAAGAAACACAATGAAATCATAAGCACTGAGTGGAAAGAGGATCAATGATTATCTATTTTATGTCCAAAAGACGCATGTTGATTGAAACAACTTGGCAACTTTAACATTATACAAAGGCAAATTTCAACATAGAAAACACTCTAGATTTAATTATTTGATAACTGAAATAAAAACCTAAATCTAGAAGCCTCACCTTAGAAGTCCAACATACAAGTTTAATACCTAATTCACTAGAAAACAGTAAAATCATTTCTACATCCCTTTTTCTGAATTGCCCATTGGGGAAAAAAACACTGTTAAAACAAGTAGTAATATCCAACATGTATCTGGTTGATTAATCTAGTCTTTGACTCTTTAATACAGGACTAAAATTTAGTTACTGTTTACACAATTGATTTTCACATATAGGTTATAATGGCAATAACTTGTAATTCGGTGCTAAAAATCACACATATTTTTAATTGGTTGTTGTTGATCTTGAATACTAGTAACCCATCTTTGACCTCAAACTTGATGCATCAACAATAAACAGGAACTTGACATAAATACTTCATACATTTAGTTCCACAACATCAAAAGGTATCAAATCGAAATAATAACAATGGTCAATCACATCTACTAAAATCAATTAACCACAATTGTCTCATTGATCAAGTAATAAAACTATAGAATCATAGAATTCAACCAATTAATGGGAGACATAACAGAACTTTGGGTTTGAAGGTAAATTTTATTATACCTTGTTTTTCTATAATCTTCAAGAGGAAAGGCGTGGAAGGGACGTCGAGATAGTCACCTCTGTAATCCCTGTGGAGAGAGGCTCTTCTACGGACCTTTACTCCAAAAAAAGGCTCTTGATCTTCCGAAACATGGCTGTCTGACGGTCTGAGTTTCATACTTGTTTGTTCTTCGTCGTCGTCGTTTTCTAGGGTTCCGGTGACGTTAATGTCATCATAGAGAGCAGGTTGGGCATCGTCGATTTGAACTATCCGCCTCGATGGGTACCGAGACATATCTCGTCTCCTCTGGCGGCGGTCGGCGGGTTTAGGGGGCGGAGAGATTTGGTTGACGAACGGCTAACTCGATGGTTGGTGTTCAGTGCGCACCACACTGGCCAAGCTTTCATATGCATCAGCATTATAATTGATCATGATTATGTCAGTTGCGCTTTTATTAGCATTAAAATTAGCGGGTTTATTTGTTTGAATTAATTGGACTCATATAAACATATTTGAAATAATTGATCTTGAACCAATTTGTTCACTTATCACATAAATAATATCACATAATACTCATATATATATTGCGAGACCCATATATCAGACGAAGACTCACGGTATACATGTGTATATATGTAAGTATTATGTGAGATTTTTTATGTGATAATCGCATTGTTGATTATTCATTCGGATAATTTGCAAATATAAAAACTACATTTTAAAATATCTACGTTTAAAAATATATTTTTTCTGAAGGCTATATCTTAAAATATTAAGCTGTCATTTAACTAATTATTGTATAATGATAATTTTAAAAATATCGTGTTATTTATATTATCATTAATAATATTATTGGGCAAAAGAATTAACAAATAAAAATCTTTTTATAAATTTTAAAAGTTATTATTTATAGATCCCTTTTATTCATTTAGCCCAAATAAGAGGTTTAAAGGTTAAACGTCTCATTAGCACCCTGTTTTTGGAGGTTTAATATGAAGAGAAAATATAAAAAAGTTGAAAGAAAAATAAAGAGAGAAGGTGTCTTGGAATATTTTAGTACAAGTGAAAGTAAAAATAGAGGTGGGTCTTGTAGTTTAAATTGAGAGAGGGAAAAAATAATAATATATGGGGTGTTTCTTGTCCAAATTAAGATTAGAGGGTGTAGTTATGATTAATAGCTAGTTTGAGATGAACAGAAAAGGTTTCATTTGTATTACATTTGTCCTCAAAAAAATGAATGTATTTCTGCATATTTATATGTTTTTTTTTACCCTAGTATATACATTAATAAAATATATTTAATCTTTGTATGACATTCTTTTGTAATTGAAAATATGTTTTTGAGGAGGGAGGGCGAGAGTATTTGATAAAATGACATTTGATTATATTAAATACTCAAAATGGAATAATACTGAAATCCTTATATTGGGACGGAATAACATACATAATTTACAATATACTCCTATCGATTACACCAGATGGAGTACCATTTAACAAATTCATCGGTTACTGTCTCAAATAAGCAAGGAACGGCCCAACGCCGCGTAGACGGAATAATTTATTTTTTTTTAAAAAAAAAGAGTGGATCCAGCTATATTCTCTTCTACCAAGTACCAACCAACAATAATATTAACATAATTTTTTATATACTAATATTAAAACAGCACGAATTCATCTACTAATATATTCATGTCCTATTTTACACTCCCAAGATATCTAAAGATTTTTAAATATATTTATAGAAAAATTCTATCCGGATATAATAATTAGATATGACAATTGGATACTTTATAATTTTATTTATTTGTATTTTTAAGATCATATAAATATAAATAAATAAAATTATAAAATATTCATGTCCAATTTTCATTGTCTCTCTTTCTTCTCTACAACACTTATTCTCTCCTCTTTATGAAATATTTATTTTGTCTTTACGTAAGTCTGAATAGAATATGCATATAATATAAATAAGAAACTAATATTTTTATAAGTTAAAATTATATTTTAAAATTAATCTCTCACATAGAAGTAAGACTCGCTTAATGTGAAAGAGATCTAGTGAAAATATTAATTTTTTAAATAAAAATATCAATTCCCTATAAACATACTATTATTTTTTCTGATTGAACTCTTTTATGTAGAAATTAGACAAAAAATTAAACCCATATATATTTTGGTCTAATTTTCTTGTCCCATTTTTATTTTTATTTTTTGTTTGTGATTTCTCACTTTCGGCTGAAATGTTATTCCCCAGAGTGGTGGGGCCTCTCCCAATTACAAACCCAATTAGGGCAGGGGTGAGAACTGAATTCGGTCAGACCCAGAGAGAGGAGACTTGTAAACGTCCTAATCCCATTTAGCTCCTCTCCTCCCCTCTCCTCCCTCTTCATTTTTCTTCCATCACAGCAATCAAATTCCCCTGCATCTGCAATCAAGAGGGAGGATCTCCACTTCGTCTCAGGTATTACAATTTTCACTAATTTCTTTTTGAATTCTATATGCATATCTATATATTTATTATTGTATTTATAGTTTTATATGTATTATCAATATGTGCTGATATGGGCAGTTGACAATTAAGCAGGGTTTGGACATGGCTTCAAAGCGGATCTTGAAGGAACTCAAGGATCTTCAGAAGGATCCTCCTACCTCTTGCAGCGCCGGTATCCCCTCACCTTTCCTCCTTTTTTTTAACCTTTTAAAAGAAAACATCTTAATTTTATCTCTGCATATCTATTTTCCTTGAGCTGATGGATTACTTGGTTTGATCTCGATGGGTTTGTTTATTGTTGTGCTTACGCTTGAATCTGGATGAGCTTATCTACTAAAATTTTGTGGGGTGAGACACTTAAGTAATTGTTGCAGGTGATCTTTGAACATCAAAGCATTCTTTTTTTCCATCTTTCAGAGTCATCACTTTCTAATATATGCGAATTTGTAGGTTGTTTCGGTTTATCATTTGGGTTTCTGCGGCAGTGAGAAATACTAGTATATTCCTGAACGTAGGTGCATATCTGACAAAATATTAAGGATAAAAATCATATCTTGGTTTGTGTATTTGTATAACTGGTGTGCATGGGAGATACAACAGTTTATAAGAGGGAGGTTGTTGGAGATTGACGTTGGCGGTGACTCACAGAGTGTGTGAGACAGAAAGAGAGTTGTGATAGAGAGAAAGTCACCCATTGAGAGAGTTTCTGAGACTAATTTGTGCTCTAGCCACTAAGTGAGTATGTTTATATTTTTCTTTTTTAAATTACTGGATACAGTCTTGATACTAACTATACCATGTCCACCGTAGATTTGCACTACAAATGCACTCAGTGCTTACGCAATGCCCATTTTTGCGTATCCATGGCCCATAAACTTTTATTGGATGCTATATATTTGCAATTTATCTTGTATACTTTTTGCATTATGATTTGGTAGTGAGCTTCTATTGAATTATAAGTGTTAATCCTTTGTTGTGTAAGTCTACGTAAAACACACTTTCACATTTGTATAGTGCAGTATTTTCAAATTTCATAATTGCTTTGGTCAGTTCTGTTTATTATCTTCTTTTGTTTGTTTCAGGTCCTGTAGCTGAAGACATGTTTCATTGGCAAGCAACAATTATGGGTCCTCCAGATAGTCCCTATGCTGGTGGGGTTTTTCTAGTTACCATCCATTTTCCTCCAGATTATCCCTTCAAGCCACCGAAGGTGACTCATATACTTTATTTTTTATTTGTTTCATTTTTGTTTTGTTTTTTTAAGGTTGCATTCTCTAATTTTCCAAATCAACAAAATGTTTTTGACTTGAATTGTACTTTGAGCTAAGTTTGCCTTTTGTCCATTTAATTTTTTTTTTTGATTAGGATGTTTAAGGTTGTCCATTATCCATATCATAGCAGTCCTAAAAGTAGTGTTGGGTTTGTACGTAACGCAATCATGCAATCAAATCACATAAATAGGGCGGAAGCGTAAAAAACTAGGTTTTCAAAAATTTATACAAACCCATTACCATGATCATTTTTATGCATCAATTATCAGTGGATGAAGAAGGAGAAAAACAGAATTATACCTTTGATGATCCAAGCTTCCTCAGGTACAAGTTCTATTCCTTTGATTCCTTTGATTCCTCTGTAGTGGCTCCTTCCCTTGATCAATGTCAGCCACTCAAATGTTTGGCCTCTAACGGTGCTCCACCAAGAAAGATGAAGAACTCAGTAAGATGGGTTATTGGCTTAACCCTTGTTTCTATCTCTATAGAATATGTGTACTCCCAACTCTTGAAAAATTCACGTCCCTTATTTCTGATATAAGACTCTCTTATATAGATATTAGGTTAACCCTCCTAATCCAATTAGAATAGGGTTTTATTTAATTAATTAATTAAATACTTTTAATTAATTTATATCCTAATCTTTATTAGGATTGAGAGAGAGTACTGATATTATATTAATTCTTAAACTCTTTTAGAATTAAAATAATAATAATAATAATAATAATATTAATAAGACTCCTCTTATTAATTTATATTTAATATTTAATATTTCTAAAATATTAAATAATAAACATTAAGCTATTTAATTTATTCTATCATCATAGATTAAATTATTTATACTTAATGCATTATTACTATCATGTCATTTTCTTCTTAAATAATTCTTCTTCCTTTTATGGTGTGACCCTTTAGGTTCTCCATATTAAACCGGTTGTGAATAAATCAATTAGAACAATTCTAATCTTATTTAAATAAACAAATTAAACTAATAATCTATTTAAATAAATAACATTTATTCTACAATAGGGATAAACTTCCCTAGCGATCAACAACTTTCCAGATAATATAGATTTCAACATTAATCATAAAAGAACCTGTGAGTTAATAGTTACCATACAATTCAATCCTTCCACCATACAATGTCCCAATTAAATATAAGACATGGATTTACTGTCAAGTCTTAATTTATTTAATCATATGTATTTCGATTAGAAAATGCACAACTCCAAATAATGCAAATTAGAAACCTCTTTCTAATTTCATTCTACCTTGGCCAAGGATTCCTGGGTTGTCATTTAGCGAATCACATAGGACATATATCCTCTTTTACTAGAGGTGGTAGATTCTTTATTGATCATTCATTATCTCCATATGTAACTCATTACACCCAAGCATACCCTATATATGCCTTAAAAGGTCTTAAGGAATTAGTCAAAGTATAATTTGTTACATACAAGATACTATGATGATCTCAAGTCCAAGGATCACATGTACTACTATCACATTAGGAATTCCTATTGACAGGCGAGTAAAACTCCATTAGGTATTCCATAGCGAGTCACGTTCAGTGAATTTATTCTCCAATAAGCACCTACATACTTGCTTTAGTGTCTCCACACAAATGACCATGAGATCGGTCATTCTCATCCAATGAGCAAGCAACATATGTACCAATCTATCCGGATTTACTAATCCCCATTTTAGTAATCTCACAATTGGGAACTATTTTAGTTTTTTAAGCTTTCTAAGAATTTAGATCTCATTATTATGATCTCATCGTGATTCTAAAAGTATTGCTTAAAACTATGAGTTATTTACATATAAAAAACAGCACCATGTAGATAATTATATGCCTTAAATGAATATTTTATTAATAAATAAATAAGATTGTTTACAAAGTATGTGCTTTGTCATCATACATGATTGGCTTGTATGCACACTACTATCAAGTACATGTGGCTTTTACTTATACTTTCAAAACTAAACTTGCAAGTCACACTAGAGGTCATTGGATTTTATTATCTCATTCCTAGTAGAGAGACATGAGACTGAAGGTAAGGAAGTATCACATGTATTGAGAAGCTCAATCAGATGGCGTTTTGGATCACACACATCAAAGAAAAAATAGCATCTCAAATAATTCTGAAAGCTCAAGCTGTTAATGTTATCACTCATCACCTAGATCTAGCCAAGAATAACATATAAGATTACTCAGAAAGGTTGAACGTCTACTTGCTATTACCATTGTCATGGTCTAATAAGTTCAAATGTCAAAATGGTAATATCAACAATTGCATTTAGAGAGTGGTATTGCTGTGATATTCTGATTTAGACGGTCTATTTTAGATGGATTGGTGTTAATATAAGTTTAACTTGAGCTCTAACTTGAAGAAATTTTAAGTTAGAATTAGAACCCTGTTTGGACAAAAGTTACGTGGGCTTGCTTGCACATTGCTGTCCCAATTTAGCTCAGAGAAAACAAACCTGTGCTTGAACTGCTGATAAGCTTTAATTTATGTGGTTCTTTTTTTCTTTGACTGAATCAGTAATTCTTGTATGTCCTCGTAATGAAAGAGATGTATATCGTTTTTATATTTTAAATTATAATCTTTAATATGTAAAAAAAATTCATAACTTCCTTTTAAGATAAACATAGGATTTTGTTGGTTAAAGCTAGTCATTATAGTGCATGTATATATGTTTTGGAGTCTGTGGTGCCACTTTTTGCATGTCAGGGAATTCTACATTATCTAAAGTAAATTGGATTGAGGAAGCCAGATACTTGGCTAATCTTTTGGAGGATTAAAATTGGCCTATTTACTGCATTGTTGGCGGAAATTTTTTCAGGTGGCATTCAGGACAAAGGTTTTCCACCCAAATATAAACAGCAATGGAAGCATATGCCTCGATATTTTGAAGGAGCAGTGGAGCCCTGCACTAACCATTTCTAAGGTTCTTGTTTTCTTTCCCACGGAGCTCTAACTTAGAAACAGGAAATAAGCCCCAGTTAGAAACATCAAGCATACTCCACCCAAAACAATTTGTAGACCCTATTTTTATTTCCTCGATTCATTTTCTAAATAATCATCTTGATCTCATATTGTGTGATCCATGTTGGTATCCTTCCTTTAGTTGCCTCAGTTTATCATTTTTGGTGTACCCAAGTGGCACTTTGTTATATTAATAATTAATTGAATATTTACCTCTTATTGCTCATATTTGTTTTTTTATTTAATCTTATTAGGTTTTGCTTTCAATATGTTCCTTGTTGACCGACCCAAACCCTGATGACCCGTTGGTGCCAGAGATTGCTCACATGTACAAGACAGACCGGAGCAAGTATGAAACAACTGCAAGGAGCTGGACCCAAAAGTATGGCATGGGTTAAGCACGCTGTTGGATGGGGGATGGCCCTTTTCTTGAAAATACTAAGCATTTCAATTTGATGTATGAATAGTTTATCCTTTCTAAACTCCTAAAATAGACAAACCGAGACGTGCCCCCGAAGGAGGGAAATACATAGATGTTGCTCTTATTAAATGTTTGTATGGGTTCTCAGATTTAAAATGAATTTAGGTTGAACGAATGTATTCTTTTTCTGAGTTGCATTTTTCTTTTGTGATTTTACATTACGTTTAGTTTTACCTGATGACACTTGAGGGGTTATGGGGTGTTGAGTTTGTTAGGTTTGGAGTTGTGGAAAGATAATAAAACTGTGGTTGCTTGCATTGCATTGCATTTCTATGGAGATTGCCAAAGTTACAACTCGAAGGGTAGAGAAAGTTTTTATAAAGATGATAAAATTATGTTGGAGAAGGCATTTGTTTTGTGACTTGGTGGTATGCTCAACATAGGGTGGTGGGATTCCATTGACAAGAAGAAACAAATCCCAGGTGTTCGTTCAATAAACTGTTCATCTGGACAGCATTTGGCGAGCTTATGGACTCTGGAAATTGACTGTAGTACTACTTGTGTTCATCCGGGCAGCAGTACTATTTAACTCAGACATTCATTAACCCAATGGTACCCGAATGTGTGTTAGTATGTCCTCCTGTGCTGTCTTCCCCTCTTCTCTTTATAAGTCAAAATATCACTTCTTCTTTTTTATACAAAATAAATAAATAAATAAAATCAATGCTCTTCATATATTTAATAACCAAGAAATAAAGAAGATGAAATCATGACATCATACTGACAGGAGAGAGCGCCCAGTTTCAAATGTAGACCATAAAATGAAGGGTGAAATGAAAAGGATCTTAAGAGAATGTGACATCATGCTGACAGAAGAGAGAACGCACATTTTAAATCTGGATCATAAACTAAAAAGTGAAATGGAAAGAACCCTAAATCGGAATCATCAGGCCAAAACGGTGGGAGAGGGTGAAGAAGTTGTAACGGTCAAAGTCAAACCAACAAGTATCATTAATGACATGAAGCTATTAGAGACCTCTAGGGGTCACTCTCAAAAATATGGGCATTTAGCCTTTAATTAAAAAATTAAAAAGAACTTAATTAGTTATAAAGTTGACAGTTAAGTATGAGTAAGATACTGTAGTTGGCAGGCAATTTGTGTAATATTGTGAAAAAGGAATTCTTTACATGTCGTACTTCAAACATACCCATGTGATTTACGTACTTCCATTAACTCGCCTATTATTTATTTAAAAAATAAATGCTCCTCCGGTATCAAATTTTTATTAGCTAATTACATGCGAGTCATTCGTGTAAAAATATTAAAAAATAATATGTTTATTTATACTAGAAGATATTTATATTCTCTTTTGTAAGCTCCTCGGCTCTTTTTTATTTGCCCAACTATATTCAGAATTTTGTATGGTGTTTGATATCTACATGGAGTACTACTTTATAATACTACTAATAGTAGTTGAACAATTATTAATTAAAAATGTTGAAGAAACAAATAAACTATTCAATGTACAAATAACGAATGTATTTGTTGATTTTCTATTTACCATTAAAGTTAATTTAATCACTTTGAATTAATGTTGATATTGTTATAATGGATCAGAGACCTTTTTTATAATAATAAAAATTCTTCTTCTCTTTTGGACAAGAATAAAATACAAAGGCCAGCCGTGGTAGTAACATAAGAAATTAAAATTGACTGACTGACTGACTGTAATTTACTTGGTACTTCTACCCTCTCATGTTCAAGTTCAATCATGAAAGGCCAAAAAAACAGGCAAAGCGACCGTACAAAACAAGATTATTAAATTAAATATAAAAAGCAGGAAAGGAAAACACTTGCCTAGGAATACCAACGCCGATTAATTTACATCCTAGTAGTAGTAGAGTAGTTCCCCATAAAAAATTACTACAACACCACCTCCTTTGAATTTTAGGATGCATTCTTTTTCCCTTGTTAATATATATATATATATGGCAACACGACATGGTGACTAGGCTATCTATATAAAACGAATCAAACTTGATTCGTGCGTATTCAATTAAAAGTTTAATTTGATCTTGATTTGAAATATAAACGATTTAAATATGAGTAAATTTTAAAGTTTGATAAATTACTCAAATTTTTTTAAATTATAATTTTCTATCGTCACTCGAATCATAATCGCTCGAAAAGTTTAAATTATTTGAACTCGATTCGAGATCATGCTCTAGTTGGTATCTAAACGAGTCTCAATCAAACTATATTTTAGATTCACCGGAGCAACTCAATATTAGACTGACTCGGTTCATTTACGTCTCTAGTGATGACTCATGTTGGGTTTTTTTTGGCTCATTTTTTTAACAAATTACACGTGTCAAATCATGATCCCACCAAAAATCCGATACGAAGCTTAATTAGAGATTAAATAAGTGGTCGATCGTGGGGACGAGTGGGAGTGAGAGGAGAGAAGCAGGGTCCCTGAAAATCTGGCTCATTAATTCTAAACCTAACCCCTAATCACTCACTCAGTTCCTTGTCTTTACTGTTTACTCTTAAGGGGTGAGAAAGCAGGAGTTGCTGAGGTGGACGTGTGGGTAATAGTATTAGTATTTAATCATAGTTAAAATCATGAATACTACTAGTATTTGTACTAATTGTATTATTAAGTGAATTATCTATCATAAATTGCAGCATCAAATGAATGGTTGAAGTAATAATAGACAGACGAAGGACCAAAAAGCAAAATAAATGTAACACCAGTAAATAGAGCTAGGGAACAAGGAATCGCATTTTGGCAAGGTAAAGCTGGTCAACTAATCAATCGAGCAAAACATGTATGACTGACTTTTAATTTGGGCCAACTATAATAGTAGTAATATATAAACAGAGAAAAAAAGGGTAGTCAAATCCATTAAAAATGTGATATACACACAGAAGAGAGATAGATGATGAAAATGAGAGAGAGACATATATATATATATTTACATACTGCACCACGTCCAAAATAGATAGTGGCCGGTGATTGGGGAGGGGTCATCCTCACGTGCCTTGCATTGGTAAGGCGACGAGCGTGATCGACGCCGGCCACCGGCGTCCGTCCTATAAAGTGAAAATGAAAAAATTGTCAGTTGGGGGGTCCACATGTGGTGGAGCCGGTCAGCCGTTGTCATCCAGTGTCGAGAGAAAACACCGTCACGGTCCGTTTAATGAATTCGTAGTTGGTAGCTAGTGGTGTTTACCCTCCCCCTCCCCCTCCCCCTCCCTTCCTTTCAATTCTGGGTGGGTCTCCTTTAACCTTTATTTCATTGGCGTGCATTTTATTTGTTAATTTTAGTCGAACAAACTGCTGATTAATTTTTTCCAACAATCAAATTGCCAATTTATATTGGATATTGAGTGCTGCTATGCCATGCTATGTAGTGGAATTACAATTTTAAAACTTATTAATAGAAATAATATAATACATATTTTTTTAAAAATTGTTACTGCTAATATTTACCCACATAATTTATAGTTAAAAAGTTGATGTAATTATTCAAAATATATATTATGAGAAACAAGCACTGTTGTAGCCTAACGTGAAAATAAACTTTTTTCTCTCTCTCTCTCCCCCTTTTTATTGTTATTTTTTTATTTTATTTTAAGTGCGTGCTATATAAATACTATAATGATTTGGTATTACGTACAATAGCGCTAGTCATTAACTAAAACAAAGCTGCCATGCAACACTCGACAGTTGAAATAAGTAGTTTCAATGGAGGTGGAGCTAGAGATCAGGTAGACACGATCTAGCTTTCATAATTAATTAAGATTCAAACACGTTCAAAAATTTAATCTAATTCTGGTTAAATACATATATCTTTTAAATTAATTAATTAAATTAAGAAGAAAAGAGATGGATAATTATTGTAGCCAAGTGAAGAAGAGAGAGAGAGAGAGAGAGAGACCAACATCTCTTGCTTCAAAGAGAAGCCTGTGATCGACTGACTACTCGTAGTTCCATTTAACAAAATGATTTACTACCAGTATAATGTTACTTATGGGATTCGATCAGTAGTTATATTTCTTTAATTTAGTAGAAGGAGCTAGTAAATAAGTAATTAGTATTTGGAAACATCAAAATCCGAGCTAATTATTTAACGTGTTTCTAATTTCTCCTGTCTTCCGCATCACATCACCTACTTACCTAAAAGATTAACACAAAGCACTAATATTATACATGTCTTCAAATCGTAAGTCATTCACATCTCATTCATTGATATTAATTCTTCACTCTTTTATTATATATCCGATGTCGGATATTTTTAACTTACTTGTGATATATATCTTAACACGAGCGAGCGATGTACATGTTGGCCCTTAATTCTTTTCCGAATAGATCTCGATATATCATCCAACATTAATATTTTATTTTAATTTTGGGGATTAATTATTAATGGGAGGGACGAGAAACATAGGGACTAATTCGTAGTAGTTTGGTTTTCGTTATTTTCGTCATCACCTCCGTCTTCAATTTCAAATATTCAGTATAAACGATATGCAGCTTCATGCCGAATTTGATTTTACTACCTATTTTTTTCCTTTCACGAGCTAGCCCTATATTTAGAGTACAATAACGCACGCACTAGATAATTGTACAGGAAGATCGAAGAATAATGCTATATTTTGAATTCAGATCAAGTTGATTTTAAACATGCATGTGTATTAGTATACACGCACCACACGGGGATGACGCATTTGACTTAAAATTTTCAATTCTTACTATATGAGAAAAATACAAGAAGCTTGTAGCTAGTATTTGCAATGCATGCATGAACTAGCTAGCTAGAAAGGTATATATATATATATATATGTAAATAGATGTACATGTATGTGTGATTAGCTGGTAATTAATTCACACTCAAATCAAGAACATCTAGGGCTTGATGAAGATTAAGTTAATTGATGAATGACGAAGGGGCAAGACTGTTGAGCAAAATGACTAAAAAAGAATCAAAGATGGGATCTTGGACTTGATGCTCATTGACTAATTGTAAATATATATATACTCCATCAAGCAACCCACCAAACATATATATGCTTATAACAAATGAAATTGGTTAATTTCTAGCAAGTTGATAGATCGATCGATCGATACTCCTAGCTAGATAGTGACGGATAATATAACACCACGAAATATAAGTTGTGGGGTTCGGGGTTCCAAATTTTGTGAATAATTTTGTTTTTAACTATATATATAAACTACGCTTTTCGTTTCAAATTAGAAAATTATTATTAACTATCTAAAAGTTAATTCATTACGTTTTTAAATTTAAAATTGACATAATTCATTTAAATTTTGAAAATAATATATATCTTATATGTACTAGTAGTACTTTAATTTTAGATAGTTTATTATATTTATAATTGTGTTAACAATAATTAAATGTATTAACATGAGTTAATTACGAAGTGATTTGTCGAGCTCGATGTATTTTCATTGCTTGTCTTTTGTTTTTATGCTTCTTCGCTTGGCTCAATGGGGGGCCAAACTCCAAGATAACCACACAACTTAGGTTTTGTCTTCGCTAATCCATATATATACTACTCCTAGCTACAACATTTCTAAAAACTTGGTATATCTAAATTTGGGTCCTTTGTTAGGGATAAGTTTGGTATTTCACTGCAGAAGCTATCGATACTAACTACGACTTCCTTTTAATTACTTATTGAACCATCACTGTACTTCCCTTAACGTCGGAATTATCAATTCTATATATGGGAATGGGATATGAAATGCTGCTTCTAATAAAAAAAATAAAAAAGATAACATTTTTTAAAACCCAAGTATAATTAATCAGTCTAGTGTACTTGTTTTATGCCGGATCATGAATAACTAGCTACTTATTACTAGGTTTTTAGAATCCAAAAAAATTTAAAAATATAGCCAATCATTCGAATTGATGAGTTGGATATATAAAACTAGAGAAATAATCAAAGATTATATGCATGTTTATTTTGTAGCATAAATATTTAAAAGTATTCTTTCCATTCTAGGATTAGATATACATGCATGCAGATTCTTTTTTATCTGTTTTAAAATTAGACATATGTTTATATTTTTAAACTATAAACATACATGAAGTTACTTACTAATATACTATTATTATTTCTGTTCTGTTCTGTAATTTTGTTCTGTGTTGATTAATTTTTTTTTCATGTTACCACTATAATATTATTCCAAATGTATCTCTACTTTTGAAATAATGAGACTATAAAAATCAATACTTGAGGTTCAGAAATTTTCACATCTCAAATTTGAAACACATATAAGACATGCATGTGAAGAAGTTCTTACAAAAATTAAAAATAAAATAAAAGTAGAGTTTGTTTCTTTCCCACGTGTGTGTATATATATATATATATTGATTAGCTAGCATGCATAGGCCATAGCATGCATCAATGTCTATAAAAGAAAGTTGCGTGCAGGCGGGCAGGCATATATGGTAGGAGTTGGATAAGGCAGCAAAAGTACCATCCCTGTGTTTGGCTGCAAATTAAGTTGAATCTATTAATTGTCCGTTTGGAAGAAAACTTATCGCAACAATTCAAAATCATCTATATATCTATCTATACACAAACAGATGCTAAGTAAATTAAAACACGAGGCATGCACCGTCATATATATATATATATATATAATAAGTCAAATCCTCCCTTAAATTTGAATCCATCCATCCATCCACCCACATGATCCATCCAAATAGTAATTGACGTATATGCATGAAATAAACCTACCAACCTGTCATCGCGAGACCCTAACAACCAATCATTCGCTGACATTCAAACATGATCGAGCAAATTAATACTACTATTATTATTATTACTATTGTTATAGTCTGTCATGAAAACTGAAGAAATGAATCAGGTCTGAGCTGAGGATACAAATTACTAATTAACAAGGCAAGCGCCTTTTTTGTTTCATGCATGCATGAATGTCCTAAAGAATGTTTTGTACGTAATTAATGAGATATACTACTACTACTACTACTACTATTTGTAGGTAGGGCAATGTTCTTAAGTTTGTTGAGTATATATTCAGCTCTTCCTCTTCGTAATGACGGGATAAATATCTGCTCCATATATATATAGTCTGGGAAATAATGCATGGTAGCATGCAGTGACTAACGATTGATGTGAATTTCAGATTCAAAATGATGCATGCATGTACCACTACCTTTACTCTAACTCTCTAGTAAATTTATATAATACACGTACGTGTGTTCTTCCAAATTTGATGCCCTTGCAAACTATTATATATAATCATATTTTAATCATTTAAATATTGACAATTAAATTATTTATTTACATCATGACGTTTCAAGTAATCTGATAAATATATTACTCTTGAAAATTACAAAGAATTTATTAATGACGCACAATATTTCTATACTTAAATCTCTACTTATAATAAGAAATAATTAGATTTTGTGTGTGTGCTGCATCTAATACGACCTAATTTTGATTGATAAATTAGTGAAATGTCGAAACAACCATGGGTCCTCTTAACATGTGCCCTAAGGGCATATGCTAAGCACACAATTTAAGAAAATATTCTTTTGATTTCTGCATTTGCACTAAGTTCAAGGAAATAAGCATACAATTTAAGAAAATATTTTCTTAAACTGTGTGCTTAACATGTGCCCTTAGAACACATGTTAAGAAATTCCTTAATTAAAAAAAGAGTAAAAAATATCAAAAACACCATTAATGATTTTTTTTTAAATGATAGGATGCACATAAGCTTGTGTGTTCAGGCCACATACTTCATTTTTTCATATATATATATATATATATGTATGCACAGTACGTGGTTTTTCAACTGACCAGTCCGTTGGAGAACCGGCATGTATATGTATATATGTTGAAATACTAACTATATTAATATCTTTAGACAATTGATATTATATTTAATGCTATACAATTGTTTCTTAATTAATTATTATGCACAACTCTAAAATATCATATATTATGAGACGGACGGAGTATCAAATGTTTACCATTCTTGTAGTACTATTTAAATATACAAATATGAACGTACTGTTTTTATAAATGCTTTTGAATCGACTTTCACATAATTTTTAATAAATAATGCTAGAGACACAACTTATTCTACAACTATTTTATAATTTGTTGATGTGGCACACTCTCAGTTTTTACTTGGGGCCGAAGACTATATTAAAATAATTTGTTCATCAATATGACGAGGTGAACTATACCACATCAGTAAATTATAAAATAAGTTATATCTCTAGCAGTACTCATTTTTAATTACATGATAGTAAAATGGGTTCTACTTTTATGTGAAATATAAAAACTACGTGTGATTTATAAGGATAAAAGGATAATGGATTGTTGACTTGTTTAGTTTTGTTTCTTTAAGATTATTATATTATAAGTATTTTAATAAACCAATTTAAAAAAGGACAACTCATTCAAAAATCAAAGTAACTCTAATACTGCCTCCCTACCAAAATATAAAATTAAGTTTGACTTTTGAAAGTATTCAATTTAAAATTCAAAATTCCATTTAATTTTTAAAAATAATAAATAAATCCAGTAATTAATATACCTATTTAAGTAAATAGTTTATCATTTTCACAATTTTAAATTTAACAATATCTTTAAATTAATTTTAAAAAGTTAATAATAAAAACAGATAGAATATTAATTATTTTTATAATAAATATATCTTTATAATTAAATATGTTTCATCTAGTCTAGAAAAAAGCGGGAGACAGGAGAACTTTTCTTGATAAACAAGTCAATCAAAGAGTATCCGTCGAAGATCTCCTGTTCAAGAAGTAGTTAAATTAAAATATTCTAAAATGCTAAATTTTATTTAATTAAATAATTTTACCATAAAAATATACATTAAAAAGATTATTTTAATTTTAGAATGAAAGTCTTAATTGACTTTTATTTTTTGTCGAATATCTTTTTAATATGTATTTTTCATAAATTTGGGATCTGTTTAAAAGGAAAGTTAAATGAATTATATTATTGGACGGGGTTGATCAAAATTGGCAAAGAGTAACAGTCAATATATTTTTGTATAAATTACTATAATTAATTAAAATTTTGCAATAAGGATAATTATAGGGGTACATAGTATACGATTCCATCAATATGTACAGTTATTATATGCAGCGTGTGTTATACTCCCTCTGTCCCAAATTAATTGCTCAGTTTTGACTTTTTAAAGTCAAATTAACTATTTTTTAAAATTATTTTGTGTACCATTTTTGTCAAAATATAGATGAAAAGGTTATAACAAAAAAAGTATATCCAATTTACTACTAATACCAATTTTTATAATGTTAAAAGTATATTTATTTATGCTTAATTATTAATTTTAAAAATAATTAATTTGACTAAAAAAAATCAAAACTAAACAATTAATTTGGGACGAAGGGAGCATGAACTTATAAGCGCTACTATGAAAGACTGAAATTATTGAATTTATGTTTCTCTAAATAAAGTGATATTTTTTGCATTTTTTAAAATATTACATTAATTTATAAAAATATCAATCTCTAAACTTTATTGGATTCAATCGAGATACGAGTACAATAAAGACGGAACTTAGTCACTATTATCTCGATGCACGTAACTCTCTCCTGTCATTTTTATTTATTTTTTTAAAAATAAAATATATTTATTTTTATTTGATGTTTATAAATTTTTATGAAATTATTAATAATTTAGTTCACCATATTATCACTATATTAAATATTAATTTTTTTTATCTTTCATCTTTTAAAATAAATTTTAAAAAATAATAGTATACTCATTTTAATTAATTACATAAAATATTAATTATATTTTTTCTTAAAACATCAATTAAAAAAGAAATGAAAAGAATACTTTTAAGCTACTTGTTTATTTATAAAAAACCGTTTTAAACTATCAAAAGTAAAACGTGGAGGGTGTATAACACGTATAGTAGAAGCGAGTGATGCAATATAGTGTCCAGAATAACATTCAGAGACACAGAGAGATCTGTACCGATACTGAATTATAAATGACTGTAAATGCGCCTACTTCTTCTAGGTTGCCCACCACTTTATTTCTCTATGTACAAAGTAGTAATTTTAAAAGTTAAATTAATTTTAATAAATTACTACTCCTATTTTATAAATGAAATTTGTTATTATTTATACAAGGCTTTGATCACTTATATGTATTTTTTTTTTGTTATTTATTCAAGGAGAGTCGATGAAATTATGAAATTCGCTTGTAAGAAATATGAGTCATTATAATTTATATTAATGTTCATTTATTCTGCGGCAGAATACTCCATTCTAATTTATGAAGTAAAAAAATTCATAATAGACATAGTTTATATTTGATATACTGAATGAGTATATACAAGTTGTATTCACATCATAACACCTTATTTAATAAAAGTAATTTTACTTAATATCATAATTTTATTGATTATGTATTAAAATTTTAAAATAAATATTTTCACAAATAAAAATGATAGTTTCATAAGTTTATTTTCATATGTTCTTTTCGTTCCTTTTTGCTTGACGCTTTAAGAGAAAAAACAAAAAATTAATAAATGTAATTAATACTTTCTTTGATTGATAAAAATGAGTATACATTCTCAATTATACGGTTCAAAATTCATTAAAAAATATGGAAAATAAATAATTTAGCATTTAATGTAAGAATAATACGAAAAATTAAGTCATTAATGTATTCTTAAAATCTACAATCGACAAATAAAATAGAACAACTTTCACTCTCTAAGCAAACAAGTAAAAACTAACAAGACGAGTAAATAGTAAATGAATCTCAACACGGGAGAAAACTTGTAAAAATATTAAATTATAATAACAATTTTCTAAAATTTTAAGATTTTTTTATCTTAGTGTATGAAACTTCAACTTTAAAAAAATGTAGGGCAATTGGAAGGAGAGTTGAGGACTAAAACACCCTCGACCAATATCCTATTTCTTTACTAATAATATCTTAGTGTGTTGGTTAACAGCTAATTAAGAAAGAGTAAATGAAAGGGAGAATTTTTAGCCTTATACTATTTAATTATTCAAAGAAGAAATTCCTTTTTTCAAATTTGACTGACTATGAGCCCCAACATAATAAAGTTGTTTTTTTTATCGTTGAAGTGTTTGGAGTAATTTATTTTTTGATTTATAAGTTTTTTTTGATAAATAATAAATTCTGATTTATTAAAAAATAACTTATAAATTATATAAAAATAATTAAGTTAGACTAAATATAAAGACTGTTTTGTCCTTATTTTAATAATTTTTATATTTTATTTTAATTTTTAGGTCATTTTAACAAAATACTTTTATATTTTATTTTAATTTATAAATTATTTTAAATTTTAACTGACAAGTCATTCTCCAACGGGCCCTATATTTTAACTTGGGCCGAGCATCCTGGGGCTCACCACGAGATGGAAATCACGCGCTGACTCAGCACCCTTGGACGTTCACTAATTGGACCAACGTCCTTCGTCGGGCCCACTACCGGTACGTGTCCAGCTCTGACACATCCATCGAGATGCGGCGAGCAGGGTTATCTCTCCGGCCACAACCGGAATTTAATGAAATCTTCCTCCGATAATAAGCCACCCCGCCATATTTAATACCGAGATATTTTAACAATTATATTACTCCAGTAATATATTACTAGTATTATCAACAAATAAGGAAACTACTTAATAATAAATTATATTATATATATAATTTATACATGTGGAAACTAATTAATAGCAATAAATAATATCGGGTCAACTAAAATTGGGATTTTGGCTGCTGTTGGATCCTATAAAACAGCAATTTCAGTATCCACCGTAACTGAAACTCAGTCATCCTCCCCACAGACTCCTTGGTCTCTCTGTTTCTTCCAGTCTTTGTTTACTGACTACGTTAAACATTTGCTCCTCAATTTTACCTTTCCTTAAAACAAAATCCCAACCAAAAAAACATAGGATTCGAAGACGAATCTTGCTACATACCTTTCTTTCCTTTTCTCGACTAGTACCAGATTTTTTTCCCCTTTAAAACCACACGCCCACTCCACTCCCCTTTTCAAGTTCCTCCACTCTCAGATCTCTCTCTCTTCTTTTGAAACCAGGTTCGCTTTGTTTCCACAACTAAGTATCCAAGTTGATTTCTTCGAAACCCACTTTTTGAAGTTTCTTTTTTGTCGGATTCTTCTGACCGGCGTGTTCTTGATTTTCTCTGGTTTTGAAGGCTTCTCTTTTTTTCGGGTTCCCTTTTTTGGTTCAGTCCGGCCCGGCCATCTATATCTTTATTCGTCTAACCACAAAGCAATCTTCCTTTACTTTCACGCCCTTTCTCTTTTTTCTGAGAGGAAGAATTTATGGTGAGAGGAAGAAGTTTGTTTGAATGAGAGATGGATCACAGTATGTCGTGTCCGATCAAATTCACGGAGCACCGAAATATTACCAAAAAATTTATTAAACCATCCACAACAACCCACAAACCCAAAAAGTTTTCTGATGGGCGTGGCCCAAGAGTTGTGCGGATTTCTGTAACGGATCCTGATGCTACGGACTCCTCGAGTGATGACGAGGAGGAGCTGTTTTGTCGGCTGCGGGTTAAGAAATACGTGAGTGAAATCAATATCGAATCTGCCTGTAAATCTAATGTTGCTTCCCAAATTAATCAGAAGAAGAAGATTTTGGGAATTAACGGGGAAACCCTCCAGGCTAAAGTTAAACCTATGAAGGCGGCTCCGGCGAGTAACGCGAGGAAGTTCCGCGGTGTACGGCAACGGCCGTGGGGTAAATGGGCGGCCGAGATCAGAGACCCGGCTCGGCGGGTTAGGCTTTGGTTGGGGACATACGACACTGCGGAAGAGGCGGCAATGGTATATGATAACGCCGCTATTAAGCTCAGGGGACCGGATGCTTTAACAAACTTTGTCAATCCTCCGCCGGCCAAGGAAAAGCCGGAGATGAAGGTGGCTTCTCCACCCTCCGGCTACGAGTCCGGTGAAGAGTCTCATAACCTTTGTTCTCCGACTTCGGTTCTACGGCTCAGAAGTCATTCCAATGAAGAAGCTGAACTTGTTCAGCGTCAGTCTGAAACGGTCCATGATTTTACTAAAGAAGCCGAAGAGTGTCAGTCAGTTAACGAACAGGCCATGAACACTACTTTTGAACCGGTTCTAGATTCCGAACCGTTTCATCCGTTTGATCATCAAGAAGGTGAAACTTATTTGTCCACCAGTCAAGGTGAAACTTATTTTTTGCCCATGGACATTCCCTTTTTAGATAACATGTTTGATTTTCAGTCCCCTGAACCGATATCTTTTGATGATGAACCGGGTTTTTGTGAGAAGTTGTTGAGGGATGATTTGGGTATTCCATTCAATGAGAGTGCAATTTTTGAGAATGAATGGTTAAGTGGGGATTATGGAACATCAAATGATTTGGAAATGGGCGACATTGGATCACCATCATTGTTCCAACTTGACGACTACTTTGAAGATATCAACGGCGGCATCCTCTAGTCAAACTTCTTGTGGCCGGTTTGCCAGTTTTGTCTCCGGCAAATTTTGTACCGGCCACATTAATATTCCGATTAAGTTTTACTACTATATAGTAGTAGTAGTAGTTAGCTACATATATTAATTATTTCATTGAATGCCTCTGCTTCAAAATAAGCAGCAGACAGCAGGATTGAGAGGAGTTTTGTTAGGATTTTATATACTTTCTAATAATAGATTTTTGAGGATTGTATTATGTGATGATATTGCATCCAATTTAATGAAATTTAATTATTGCGTAATCTTTTTTTGATTGTTTTTTCGAGTTGCAAGGCATATTTGAAGAAAGGAAAAAGAAAAAACATAACTAGAACATTAAGAAAAAAATAATAACCGAAAGAAAATTGTAACGGCAAAGATAGAGAAAGAATGATATTATTATTAAAGAGATTTGTTATTTTCATAATAAAATTTTGATATTTTTTTCAGGGACATAAATATTGGTCTTATTTATTTTTTTTATATAAAAGAAAACTTGTCAAACTAACAAATTTTCTTATAAAAATATCAATTCCCTTATTAAATTAGCAACAAGATTTTGGAAATGGTTATTTTTGCAATAAAACATGATTTTACTTCATAATTTTCTCTTACATAAATAAGGAATAATTCATTATTTATGGGAGAGGAGAGGAGAGGAGGGGACCCGTTTAAAGTATAATATTTATATCAATAAGTATAGGCAGACAGTCTAATTGGACATGGAAATTAGACATTTTGATTATTATTTTTTTTGGGTTTTTGTTGTTACTTTCAAAAATTGTACAACATTATTCTTGTATATGCATCCAAATTACACCTAAAATTTTTTTTTAAAAAAATTCAAGTTGGAATAAATACTATATATTTTTTGGGAGTCACAAAAAAAAAAAAATTCAAAATGTCCAATTCGGCTGTCCCCATAGAAGGACTGTATTTATATAGTATAAAAATATCAATTCTTTTAAGACTGATTGGCACTTCTGTCCCTCCAAGTTGTCACCCACTTTCAAAATCGTCTTTAAAATACCATTTTCGTCAGTTAAGTTCTTAAAGTGACATTTTATTGGCGTTTCTGTTCCTTGAACTCATTTTAACATAAACCCGACCCATTTTGACCAATTTAACCCAACCCGACCCAGTTTGACCCAACTCAAATTTTTAATATTTTAAAATATAATAGTATTTTTAAAATAAGTTTAAAACAATAATTATATTTAACATTTTAAAAAAATAATATTTAATTATTTAAAATAAATTAATATTATTAAAATAATAATTATTATAATATTTAAAAATAAAATATTAGTTTTTTATAAAAAAATTAATAATTATATTTAATATTCTAAAATAAATATTTTTTATTTTTAATATTTTAAAAGTAAAAAATATTTTTTTAATATTATTTTTAAAAATAATATTTACTTTTAAAATAGTAAAAATAATATTTGTTTTAGACTATTAAAAATAATCTTTATTTTAGAATATTAAAAATAATATTTAATTTAGAATATTAAAAATAATAATTAGTTTAGTTTTTCTATAAAAAAAATTTGAATAATTATTATATTTATATTTATTTTAATTTTAATTTTTTAATATTTACTTTTAATATTCTAAAATAAATATTTTTAATAATTATTGTTTTTGAAGGAAAAATAATATTTATTATTCTGAAATAATTATTAAAAAAATTATTATTTAATAATTATTCAAAAAATAATAATAATCTTAAAAATTATTATTTTAAAAATTAAAATAATCTTAATAATTATTATTTAAATTATTATTTTAAAAACTAAAATAAGCTTAATAATTATTATTTTAAAAATTAAAATAATCTTAAATTATTATTATTAAATAATAATTTTTTTAATAAGTATTTTAGAATATTAAATATTATTTTTCCTTCAAAAACAATAATTATTAAAAATATTTATTTTATAATATTAAAAATAATAATTATTTTATAATATTAAAAGTAAATATTAAAAAATTAAAATAAATATAAATATAAAAATAATAAGTATTCAAAAAAAATTAAAATTTAAAAAATTATTATTTTTAATATTCAAAAATAATATTATTTTTAATATTCTAAAATAAATATTATTTTTAATATTCTAAAATAAATATTATATTTAATATTCTAAAATAATTATTATTTTTAATATTCTAAAATAAATATTATTTTTAATATTTTAAAAGTAAATATTATTTTTAAAAATAATATTTACAAAATTATTTTTTACTTTTAAAATATTAAAATAAAAAATATTTATTTTAGAATATTAAATATAATTATTATTTTTTTAAAAAATAATATTTTATTTTTAAATATTAAAAATAACTATTTTTAAAATAATTATTTTATTTTAAAATATTAAAATAATTATTATTTTAATAATAATCATTTATTTTAAATAATTAAATATTAGTTTTTTAAAATGTTAAATATAATTATTATTTTAAACTTATTTTAAAAATACTATTATATTTTAAACTATTAAAAATTAGGTTGGGTCAAACTGGGTCGGGTCGGGTCGGGTCGGGTCAAACTGGGTCAAAATGGGTCGGATTTAGGTTAAAATGGGTTGAAGGAACAGAAACGCCAATAAAATGTCACTTTAAGGACCTAACTGACGAAAATAATATTTTAGGGACGATTTTAAAAGTGGGTGACAATTTAGAGAGACAAAAGTGCCAATCAACCATTCTTTTAATTTTCTTAACGTTGTCCATAAGTAAGTGTGCTATATCTGTCAATGGGGCCTAGTTTAATTAAATCATCACAACTTTGGGGATTAAATTTCAACTTATTGCATAGTTATTCATACATTGAGTAGGCAACGTGGATTGTCGCATTGTGTACTTCAATTCTTTCCCACTATATGTTGTCAATTCTTTTAAATTTCAACACGTGATAATTGCTTGTCAACATGTTTCACTTATTTTATAATTGAGCCCTTGAAGTACTATTTCTCCCAATATGAACTCCCAAGTATTATAAAAATACACACCCAAATCCTATATTCCGGCCTAACTTTTGCCGAAAAGAGTGTTGTCATCATTTTTGGGTAAAAAATATACCTTATTACCAATTTGGGTACATTGTGTTTACTTATGTCTAAAACGAGGATTGATATGATAGACTAAATACTATTAGCCCTTGTAAAAATCTTAGGAATTTTGAAATGTTAAACGATTAGAGCATTAATAACAGTTTACTAAATCAACTCTGTATTCCCAATTTTGAAGAATATATCAACAAATCATTATTCAACAGTTTTCTTATCCTTATTTGACTCCCTATTTTAATTCCTATATAGGAATTTTACTCCTCAGTATGAAGGAGTCAAAAGATCATTCTCTATATATAAAAAATGACATTTCACACTCTCGTTTAAGTGGACAATTCATCAATCATAGCACATCTTGATATTTATTTACTTACAACATTTTCAAATTATAAACTTAATATTGACTTATTTTTAAAAAAATTAATTTCAAACGTATTCAAATTTAAAATTGATATAAATTTATGTCAATATAATTATAAATATTATAAAAGTACTATTAATTATAAATTTTATAATTTTCAAAATTTAAATGAATTATATTAAATTTAAATTTAAAAGTATCACAAATTAACTTTTTAAAAGTTAATATTGATTTTATGTACATTTGCAACTACAATCCATTCAATACTCACTCCATAAATTACTTAAAATTTAAAATAAAATTAAATAAAAATTATTTTACAGTGGAATATAATTGATAAATTATACTCTCTCTTTTATAAATTATAAGATTATTATTAATTTGATGTTTTGGCTGTTAGAACTTTTAATTTTTAAATTTTAAATTTTATTATTTAAGGAATCAATATAAGAAACCTGTTGGGTACATAGTGAAAAAATTAAATTCCTATTTTGCAGAATGACCCAATAATACTGCAGAGTAGAGATAAAGATAAAGAAACGGTTGTGAATGCTCTTATATACTAGAAATATTAAATGTTTAATTTATTTCCATTTGTTGGAAATAGTTTTGATAGTAGGCACTATATTTTGTGTTAAAAAGCTTTTGTATTTTAATTTCAAAATTTACCACGAAACGACTTCTTTTGGGAAATTAGGAATAGCACAATCATGTAGGCTGTAGCTACTCTACATTTAATTTGTCTACTTTTTACATAAAAAAATTGTTCAAAAATAAGTACAAAATTTTGAAATTCCTTGTAATAACATTTATGTGGTAACTAATTAAGTTTATGGAAATAGGTATGGAACTAGAACATAAATTAATAAATTAAAAGGAGAAAAAAGAACCCATAAAGAACGTCATCCGAATCATTGACAACTTAAATTTGTTCTATATCATCTCTAATCAATTGAATTAGCTAAACTTTTATCAAATGAGTGTTTACATGTGACACGTGAGCTAGGACTAAGTTGAGAATCACTCAAAGAAAAGTGAGACAAACAAAATGTGGTCATACTTATGTTGAATCATGATAATGATATGAATGAAAAACATTTTAATTCCCTAGTGAAGTGAAAATGGACGATTGGGAAATTAAGAAGTCTATTGTGATCCCACAATTAACCCAACCCCATTTTACATGTCCATTTTTTTTTTGGGTTTTTCAAGATATTTTCAGGTTTATATTTTTACTTTTTTAGCTTGTCTAATACTATTCCTCTGATGTACGGTCGGGCGACGAAGCGAATACCTCTCTTAAGAAAGTTAGTTACATCCATAAGGGCTCGAAAATAAGATGGCTTACTTAAAAGACCAGAGTCCTTTCACTCGGCCGACCTTTCGTTGGTACATGTCCACTTGTTATTAATAAAACAATGCAAACTTAAACCATGTTTTTCCATGATTTATTGAGGAAAGCATTGGGATATATGTGAATTTACTTCATCTTGATTAACTCAATAGGTAATATATGTGGTAAGCTACATCAAAAAACACATTAAGTACAAACAATATATTTTAAAATTAAAATAAATTGACATCATAAATTAAATTTAATATTTTATATATTAATCAGAAAAACTCAAATAAATCTATTTTTGTAAAATACATGTAGTAATATTTAATTTTTCAAAAAAAAAAAAAGATGAAGCAATTAATACTTTGCATAGAGGGGGGCGGATGAATTAATATAAGAGAATTTATATTTTCACAAGTAAATTGATAATTTTATAAAATCCTTTCTCATATAAAGTGGATTGCACTTACTATTTATATAAAGAGAAACTTGTGAAACTATCAAATTTACTTGTGAAAATATAATTCTCTTAATATAATATAATAGTGCAAGTACATGAATGCTTTTTCCAAGGAATGAATTGCGGGCCATGAAAATGGGACTAGGATCCTCTCCATTTCAATTTGAAACGGAGAGTCTTCATTTAATGGTTCAGATTTAAAGTTATTAGATCTAAGGTCTAGAAGCTGTCATCTCATTTAAAAGTCACTAATTTAACTCTAACCACCTCATTTAAAACCCATTAACCTAACTCTAATCACTTCATTTAAAAGCCACTAACCTAACTCTAGTCATTAATTTAATATAACACTAATATATTATTATTATTATTATGAGCACTTTATTATGTCCCTCATTGGTTTTTAAATAATAATTTTATTATTATTATTATTATAATAATAATAATAATTGTTTAACAAATTATTATTATTATTAAAATTAAAATTATTATTTTAATATAACACTAATATATTATTATTATTATTATTACAATAATAAAATTGTTTAACAAATTATTATTATTATTTATTATTTTAATATAACACTAATATATTATTATTATTATTATTATTATTATTATTACCTTGTTTTGTTACATTTTCTAAATCCATGTCTGTAAATAGCAGAATCTGAAGAAATCCATACATATAATTGCTCTTTCATATTGCCTTAAAATGCCTCAGATTCACATTCTATCGATTTCCCTAAAAAGTAATATAAATTAAAATTAGAATTGGGTCTTCATATTGCCTTAAATTGATGCTACATATCTGAACTTGGAAATGATTTTTTTTTATGCTCTCTTATTATGTGAATAATTATGAGTCTTTTTGTTGAGAAAGAGTTGAGCTTGATGCAGTTCTAAGGCAAAAAATAATAATAATAATTTGTTAAACACTAATAATAATAATAATAATAATAATAATAATAATATATTATTGTTACATTAAAATAATAAATAATAATAATAATTTTAAATAATAATAATAATTTGTTAAACAATTTTATTATTGTAATAATAATAATATTATTATTAATATATTAGTGTTATATTAAAATAATAATAATAATAATAATTTGTTAAACAATTTTATAATAATAATAATAATAATAATAATAATAATAATAATAATTATTATTATTATTATTATTATTATTATTATTAAAAAACCAATGAGGGACATAATAAAGTGCTCATAATAATAATAATAATATATTAGTGTTATATTAAATTAATGACTATAGTTAGGTTAGTGACTTCTCAATGAAGTGACTAGAGTTAGGTTAGTGGGTTTTAAATGAAATGGTTAGAATTAAGTTAGTAATTTTTAAATGAAGTGATAACTTTTAGACTTTAAATATAATAATTTTAAATCTGAACCTTTAAATAAAGACTCTCCATTTCAAATTGAAATGGAGAGGATTCTAATTCTGAAATTCAATGGGGTCCTCTAATAGCAGTTGGTTGGGGCTTGGGCCTTGGCTGCCTGCTAGCTAGTACTAGTACTAGAATTAAAATAAATTCAGGTTGGGGTCAATTTTATGCATGGTTATAGGTGGGGTATATTAATATGACCCAAATATAATATATAGATGGTTGATTGGCATTTATGTCCCTCCAAGTTATCACTCACTTTCAAAGTCGTCTCTAAAGTTTTATTTTTGTCAGTTAGGTCCTTAAAGTGACATTTTGTTGGCGTTTCCGTTCCTCCAACCCATTTTGACCTCAGCCCGACCCATTTTAATCCAACCCGACCCAGTTTGACCCAACCCAAATTTTTAATATTTAAAAAAATAATATTATTCTTAAAATAAATTTAAAATAATGATTATATTTAACATTTTAAAAAATAATATTTAATATTTTAAAATAAATTATTATTTTTAAAATAATATTTTTTTTGAAAATAGCTGCTTTTATTATTTTTAAAAAAATTAAATAATAATTATATTTAATATTTTAAAATAAAAAATAAAAAATAAAAATATTTTAAAAAAAATTATTATTTTTAAAATAATAGTTATATTTAATATTTTAAAATAATATATATTTTTATTTAAAATAAAATATTTTTAATTTTTTTTATAAAGATAATTATTATTCTAAGAAAAAAATATTTGAAACTTTTATTTTTTTTCAAAAATGAGTAAAGTTTCATAAAATATAGATTCAAAAAAATACATAGAAAATAATTTATTTTTTTTAAAAAATAAAGTATATTTTTTCATGTTTTATGTAAAAATTTATTTTTAGAAAAAAAAAGTTAATATTTCTTTTTTTATTATATGTATTCTTAATATTAGAATTTTTAAAAATAAAAACTAAAAATAGAAATTAAAATACAAAAAAAGTAAAAAAATTTAAAAAATGATATAATATTTTTTTAAATAAATAAATATTTTTTAAAAAAAATAATTAAAATTTTCAAGAAAAAATTAAAAACTTTAGGGATTCAATCTTAATTATTTATTTCTAAAAAAAAATTCCTGAAAATAATAATTATTTTTAAAAAAAAAATTGAATCACCTTTTTTATTTATCTTTTACTGTTTTTAGAATACATATAATAAAAAATGAGATATTAACTTTTTTTCTGAAAATAATTTTTAACATAACAAATGAAAAAATATACTTTATTTTTTTTAAAAAAATTTATTTTCTATGTATTTTTTTTGAATCTATATTTTATGAAACTTTACTCATTTTTAAAAAAAAGAAGAGTTTCTAATATTTTTTCCTTAGAATAATAATTATCTTTATAAAATTTTAAAAATAAAATTTTATTTTAAATAAAAATATATATTCTTTTAAAATATTAAATATAATTATTATTTTAAAAATAATATTTTCTTTTTAAAATTTAAAAATAATAATTATTCACAAAATATTTTTTATTTTAAAATATTAAATACAATTAATATTTAATTTTTTTAAAAAAAATTAATTATTTTTAAATATTAAAAATAACTATTTTTAAAATAATTTTTATTTTAAAATATTAAATATTATTTTTTAAAATGTTAAATATAATTATTATTTTAAACTTATTTTAAAAATAATATTATATTTTAAAATATTAAAAATTTGGGTTGGGTCAAACTGGGTCGGGTTGGGTTAAAATGGGTCGGGTTGGGGCCAAAATGGGTTGGAAGAATGGAAACGCCGACAAAGTGTCACTTTAAGGACCTAACTGACAAAAATAAAACTTTAAGGACGACTTTAAAAATAGGTGGCAACTTTAAAGAACAGAAGTGCCAATCAGCCTATATATATCCATGTACAAAACTTTTTTCATGCCTTTCCACACAATGCGACACTATTAATAGGTTACAAGTTGATGAACATCTTTTCGAATTTGCTTTTTAATATTACCTTCCATTCATTTTATTTTTCTCCCTTTTTAAATTTTCTATTATGTTTGGAAACCAATTATTACAAAAACAACTAAAATGCCAAATATGTTTGGACCACTTTTCACTTCTGGTGTATCACGAGTTTCAAAATAAAGATTACTAGAATCTTTTTGAAGTAAATTTAAGATATTTCAAAATTTAAAATTGACATAAATTTATTTATTTTTAAATTATGAATATTATAAATTATCTAAAAAATACTAATAATTATAACATTTATTGTTTCGTAATTGTTAATGAACCAAATCAATTTTGAATTTAAAAATATCTCAAATTAACTTTCAAAATTCAATAAAAACTCAATTTCTCAAAAAAAAAACAAAACAAGTCATGCTATGTAACACCCACAATGGAAAGAAGAAGGTTCGGAGGTAGAGAGGCAAAGATCTGTGGACCGTGTGTGTGATCGGTTCTGACGTAGACGTTAGAAATTTAAGTGGATGAGTTTGTAACACCCGAGTCCCACATCGAAATATTGGAAAAAAATTATTTGCATATAAGGAAATAAGTTACTATCAGTAGCACCTTCAGGCTTTAAGTCATTATATTTTGAATGAGTCTGTGGTGGGTTAAGATGACCCAAGAAGATACTATTAATTTGACTCTAAATTTGTTCTGGACTCGAGATTTGACCCAGATTATTACATGTTAACCCATCTCATACCGATCCGAAAAGTTATTATTGAATATATATATATTGGGGATTAATTGTTGTATAATAAGTTGAATGTCTAATTTTGAATTTAGATACATCTAAACGAATTAATTTATGATGTCAGATAAATAAAGAAAGACAAATTTGTGAACTGGGTGTGCATCAGCTTCGTTAAGAACCATTAATTTTCAGAAACAAAGTGTCGATCACAAGAACAAAAGTAGTAAATTTTTAAAAACAGAAACTAAACAAAATAGAATAATAAAACTCAGATAATTGCAGAAATTTGAAATATATATTGGCCGGTGTTGACCATTGGCTGTTAATATGAAGTTATGCAGCATGACTAGGGGTGTAAACGGATTTATTCGAATTCGGATATAGGAGTATTCGTATTCGCATTCAGTATTCGACGGATTTTAAAAATATTATCCGTATCTAGTATTCGGAATAATATCCGAATACGGATAATATCCGTTTCCGTTTATTTTATCCGAATAGACAAATTATTCGAATATCCGAATATCCGAATTTGTTTATCAGTCAAATAATATAAAATCCATTCAAATTATTTACAAAAAGTAAAGAAAAAAATTAAATAATTAATTAAACCATATATATTAATTAAACACAATTTTAAGTTTAAACCATACATATTAACTAAACACCAGATAACTAACTATTTGACAAAATTCGGATCATCCTAATAAAACACAAAGAACTCAAACCATATATTCTTCCACCAAAGAGTGCCTAATATGGTAAATAAGTTCTCAAAAAAAAAAAGGCCAACACAGATCAAGAAAATGTGTATAATTAATGGGGCATACCCCATAGAGTGACCATCAAGGACATACTTTGTGATGTTAACAGTAAACCATGGCAAAAGAGAAATCAAAAGCCAACAGCATAAATAACAGGACATGATGCTAGCCAAATACAAAGAAAACTAATATTAAAATCAGTCATCCCAGAGGCAAGACAATGCAGACCCAAAACAAAAGCTAGCAACCACATCTATAACAACAACATCCCAGCAGTCCAATCAGCAGTACAACCAGGAGTAGCTGACAAAATAACACAACAAGCACGCAGCCATTGGCAGGCACCAGCAGCAGCAAATAACAAAGAGAATCAAACAAAGCGCCCCCAAATAGCACAAAAGGATTTCAACCTACCAAAAAATCAACCAATTAGGGGTGTAAACTAATTTCGAATTCAAGATCCTGGGAAGCAACATCACTAATAATCAGGTATTAGACGCCAAAACTGATTGCGAGACCAAATCATTTCCAAGGTTTGGCCAAACCACAAATCAATTAGCAACTAACTTCAATACAACAAAGCAATTAGATCAGAGAAGAATCTACATTTTACAATAAATATGGACCCTAAAAACTGCTTCACAAAACCATATAAAAAAGTACCACCTTTTGGCTTATATAACAGTGTCTAACATTCCTTATTTCAGGCATTTTTAAAGCTTTGCTCTACGCGAATTGATTGTCTATACAAACTAAACAAGTTTTTCACCTTTTGAAACAACTGATAGCTAGAAGTGTTTGGCTGTTTGCTATACTCTGATCTTACTACAAGGTTTAATAGTGTTTGCAATACTCGGATCTTACTATCCACATTTTCATGACATCTATAGAAGCTATCAAAACTTCCAATGATAATAAACTTTTAAATTAAATTCTTTTAGTTTTTGGGATAAAGTAATATTCATACCCCTGTTGTTGCATGGTTGAAAGGTTCTTCAATATATAATCACAAAAGTGCTCAATGAAATCATAACAACACAATAGGCGCAGACCAGCAAGAAAATCCTCGGTCTGTGTCACCACCTCGCATGATAGAACATTTAGTAAGTGCACATTAAACTGAGAATATTTATGCTACTTGTTAAAACAAATTTGTGTCAGTACAAATGTCTGAAAAAAATTTATTTACAGACAAGTAGGTGCAGAGCAAGTTGCTTCAAAACCATATAAAAAAGTACCATACCCAACTGAAGCAGAACTTATGTTTTTGAATTCTGACATCTATCTATAAGGAAGAAAAAGAATACACAAACAATTATACACCATAATATTTACAAAAGACAATTCAAATAAGACAGCTCAAATTAAGAAAATTCAAATTTAAACCTCAATTCTACTGAACTATTTTTAAGCTCAAGTGCAATTGGAGGTGAAAATTAAATTAACCTTAGGAGCCAAATCCCTTATGTTTGAGGACAGTCCAGGATGATCGTGACAAAGAGCAGACTATTGGCACTTCAAGTGTAGCATTATAATGTAAAAAATTAAAACTTCTATGCATACTCACTATCTCCAATGGTATCACCAACTTCAATTGTAGAATCTCCAGCTGTATATAAATAATAAACATAAAAAAATTAGTACAAGTATTAAACAATTTAAAGATTAATCATACTTACATTTACCCGCTTCAAGTTCTGGCAACCAATCTTTGACACACATTAAAGTTTCTACCGTTGCCGAATTTAATGATGCACGGATGTCGGTGATAAGTCTACGTGCGTGGCTAAAAGATGACTCTGAAGCAACGGAAGAAGTAGGAATAACAAGAATATCACGAGCCATCTTTACAAGTGTTGGAAACTTAGGTCTATAATGTTTCCACCAATGCAAAATATTAAAATCTAGTGGATTATCATCATCCAAAGGGTGCAAAGTCTCTTCAAGATATTCCTCCAACTCACTTTTTTTCGCAACATTAGATGCACAATCTTTGGCTACAAACTTCTTAAATGAGAAAATTCCACTTGAATTATTTTTTGACTTTGATAAATTATCTTCATGGCTTATGGATGAAGTACTAATGTCACCCCTTGCTTCAAATCCACTAGTAACATCATATTCGGTAAATAATTCAAGCAAAAATTTACGAACTTTGCTTATATATATTTCGGCATAATCACCATGCATTTCCCTACAAGTCCACTCAACAATTTTCATCTTATATCGAGGATCAAGAATCACCACAATCGTAAGAAGCAAGTTAGATTCCTCCCAATACTTGTCAAATTTTGCTTGCATCTCAATGGCCATTGTTGAAATATAATAAATATGACTATCTTTCCACTCCAACAACTTCATGCGAATAGAATGCACTTCCATGTAATACAAATTTGATGTAGGATACTTAATTCCCGAAAGTCTTTTTGTCACGTCATTAAACAAACTCAAACAATCACAAACGTTCTTTCCCCCTTCCCATGCTTCCCAAGAAGGCAAAAAATTATAACCATTATCTAAATCGGCTAAACGCTCAATTGCATCTTGAATCTCCAAAGCACTCACAAGCATTTCAAAGGTGGAGTTCCATCTAGTTTCCACATCCAATGGAATATGCCTTTTAGAATTGAATCTTGTTTGGGTAAAAGCAAGAGCAAATTTTTTATCTCTAGCGGGTGAGCTATCAATATATTTGACAGTTTTTCGAATCTCCTCAATTAAACCATGAACTATTTTCAAACCTTGTTTAACAATCAAATTTAAAATATGAGGAGAACATCGAAGATGGAACATGTCACCATTATGCAACAAAGCGTTCTTACCATTCAACCATGTTTTGACACCTTCTAACATCCCGGAATTATTTGAAGCATTGTCAACAACAACACTAGACAACTTTCTATCAATATTCCATTCAAGGATTTGATGTTTTAACCACTCACTTAAATTCACACCATGATGTGGATATTCAACAACATGAAAAACAATTACTTTTTTATGCAATTCCCATGCATCATCAATGTAATGACAAGTCACACAAAAATAACCCCGATTTTAAAAGTTCGATTTCCATCCATCGGTAATTAAACTAACTCTAGATGGTAAACTCTCAATTTCTTTATAAATTTTAGCCCTCTCTTCTCCAAACACATCACCCAAATCTTTTTACACAGTGTTTCTTGAACGAAATTTATAAGTTGGCATAACATATGAAATCCAAAGACGAAAGTAGCCATGCTCAGCCATAAAAAAAGAATAATCATGTTTTGCAACCATTTTCGCATACAAAGATCTTTCAACTAATGGGTCATATTTATATGTAATTACCTTCGGAGTAGGGCTCTCATTGGTAAGACACTTCCCAAGATATTGTTGCATAGGGTCAACACGTTGTCTCTTGGCAAATGCACAATTTTTTTGATGATTTTTCAAATGAGTTGTGCCTTTACTGCTTGATCCGTCAAATTTTCTCTTACAATGTTTGCAAGTAGCAACAATATTGTTACCCGTTCCAACCCTGTCAAAATCTGACCAAATATTTAATGTTAAAACTCTTGGCTTACGACCAGTCGCAGTTAGAACTGACTCTTGATCAACCGTATTAGATGTATCAATAGGGGCATTAGTTGTGGCATTATCAGAAGCAACTGCACTATTAACAGGTGCAACTGAGCTAGCACTTCTACTACCTACTTGTTGAGACATATCTGCAAAAAATGGACTTAATGTCAAGCAAGCAACTTTGCATTCTTACAACTATAACACTGCATTTTGTCAAAAAAATTACTCTAAACAAAATAGAGGAAAATGAGAAACACAGAAGAATTATAAAGAGACCTATATTATT